>CM053581.1:201445602-201510636 GCA_028627135.1 Pseudochirops cupreus | reverse complement strand
GAAGGGGATGAAAGGGGGGGATGATGGAGGGGAAGGCAGGTTGGGGGAGAGGGTTGTTAGAAGCACTCACTTCTGTAAAGGGACAGGGACAAAGTAGAGAATAGTATAAGTGGGGGGCAGGATAGGATGGAGGGAAATATAGTCAATCTTTCACAATATGTCCATTGTGGAGATGTTCTGTGTAACTACACATATATGGCCTGTACTGAATTGCTTATCTTTCCAGTGGGGCTGGGTGACAAGGGAGAAAGGGAAAGAATCTAGAATTTTAAATTTTAAAATCAAATGTTTAAAACATATATAATAATAATAATAATAATAATAATAATTATTATTATTATTATTATTATTATTATTATCATTATTATTTACATGCAACTGGGAAATAAGATATACAAGCACTGGGTTAGGGAGATCCATCTTGCCCTAGCAGAAAGTCAGAGGGGTGATGGGGGAGGATATAGGAAAGAGTAGATTGGGGGAGGAGGTATACAGTGGGATTGTGGGTTAGGGGTGGTGGGTAGGGGAAAGACAGGGAGAAAATTTGTAACTCAAAATCTTGTGGAAATGAATGATATAAACTAAAAATAAACCAAAGTTAATTTAAAAAAAAAGAAAATTTCAGTGTTCAGTGAAAAAAAAAGCTAGGATCTAAATGAATTAAAATTCTACAAAAGAAAACCAGCCTGAGAGGGAAGTGGAAATGTTCAAGAATGAAATTTTGAAGTCATAAAGAGATTTTGATAAGGAGGAAAATGTAAAGATGTACAGGGAAATTATTAATCAATTTAGATTTTTTAATAATGCATACAAAAACTTGGAAACAAAGGAGAAGAAACACAACGAATATAGAAACAGAATTAATATAGATCGTTAAAAACTAGTCCCTTTAGAAAAATAAATAAAAACTTCTGTCATTTAAAACTTAAAAAAAGGAAAAGAAAGTTGGGATAAGTCCAGTGGTGAGACTGAGCTAGGGGCAAACTAGTGACAAAAAAGTAGATTGCCAATCACGTTTTCTCTAACAAAAGTGCTTTTTGGTGGCCCCCAAGGCTACATCAACAAATCCATATAGACATATATAATAACAGCTAACATTTATAGAGTGCTCTAAGGCTGGCAAAGCTCTTTACATGTATTATCTCACTTGATCACCACACCAAGCCTAACAACCCTGGGAACTAGGTGCTATTATTATCCCATGTTACAGATCAGAAAACTGATGCAACTCAAGGTGAAGTGACTTCTCTTTCATCCCATGACAATTCAGTGTCTGAAGCAGGATTCAAACCTAAGTCTTCCTGACACCGAGTCTATCCACTGTATGGGCTGGTTGCTTCTATATAAACGCAAACCCACATGCCCATACACTCTCACATATTTGTGCATATGCATACCTATGTAAATATATGGGGAGAAAGAGTGAGAGAGGTAAAGAACAAGAAAGCGGAGACAGAGTGAAAGAGAGAAAGATGAACAACAAGCTTTCATGTACACACAGGCCTGAGCATTTCCTCTGTACATGGGCTAGGGATCAGATATCTTGGTGGCTATCAAGCCACTGTCCCTATCCCTAGAAGCTCACAGTCTAGTGGGGAAAGTAAGGGGACGGTCCCCTCTACAACATCCTGACATCAGTTCTTATGAGATACAACATAGTCCAGTGGCTCAAAAGTCAGCCTTGGACCTTTCGAGGCAATTCCCAAATATTGTCTTAGTTGCAAGCTTATGACCACAGAAAAGGTAATATGGGGAGGGTGGCTAGATGGCACAGTAAATAGAGCACAGGACCTGAGTTCAAATCCGATCTCAGGCACTTAACTCAAAAAACTGGCCATATGACCTTGGGCAAGTCACTTAACCTCAATTGCCCTCCAAAAAAACAACAACAAAAAAGGTAATATGTATTTACTTCCCAGCCCTTTAATAGACAAAAATAACAACCAAAAGGCCCCACAGACTTTTGATTCTCTTTTCCTCCACGTTTTTAAGGTGGGCAGACCAGTGGTTTCCGAAGGGGCTTGTATTTACCTTCAGAGAAAACCTACTGCCAAATCTGACATGCAAGGTCTCACCTTCAGTTCTGGGGTCCTTTCACTGGGATTAGGTTATGAGTTGGTTTAATTCCCATTAAAACAATAAATCCTCTTCGGAAACCATTTCTAATTCTGCTGCTTAGGTTTGTTCTAATTAGCACCGAATAACAAAAGTATAACAGTAGCACCTATTCTCCCAATTTCTCTAACAGCCTGTCAGAGAAAGAACAGTGTGAATAACAGCTCAGTTTATAAGAGGCTTTGTCATTTTTCCATTTAGAATGAAACACACAGGCTGATACAAGGCCCTGTTGATGTGACTCCAGGAGAATGGGCTACGGCCCAACACACTGAAGAGAACAAACGGCAAGACCACGGCTTCTGGAACCCTGTTCCACAGTTTGACCACATAAACAAGCCCTAGCTGGCCCAGGGGACCAAAATGTTCTGTCTGCCACCGGCATGGCTTTGGATGCATATAAAAGAAGCAAAGGATCTTCAAACGCTAAATCCTCACTGAGCACCAGGGTCACTCTACAACAGCAGGGAGGGACCCTGCTTGGCCCTTCCACAAGTCAAGGACAGCCTTCCTTAAAGACTAGAAGGGCAACCTGGAGTTTTCATCACTTGATCCGAATGTTATGATTGTAGTCCAAACTAGCCTTTCTTGCTTATTCTTAAGAAAGCCAGTGTTGGATGAAACCTTAGAAAGTAAAATGCTAGAGTCAGACAGAACTCTGTATAATAGAGAATGCCAAAGGTGGAGGAGTCCTAGAAAGCAGAATATTGAAACTGGAAGGAGTTTTAGAATAGAAAACACAGAATGTCAGACCTGGAAAGAATTTTAGACAACAGAATGCCAGAGCTGAAAGGAATCATAGAACATAAGAGCGTCAGAGCTAAACAGGACGTTGGAACATAGAACATATCATCAATCAATCAATCAACATTTATTAAGAACCTACTACATGCCAGGCAGTGTGCTAAACGCTGGGGATACAAAAAGAAGCAAAAGACAGTTCCTGCCCTCAAGAAGCTTACAATGAGGGAGACAACATGGAAACAAATATATACAAGGCAAACTATATACTGGATAAACATGAAATAATTAAAAGAGGGGAAGCAGTGGCATTAAGAGGGGTTAGGGAGTTTGGTAGGATAAGAAGCAAAGCAAGAGGACGGTCGACATAACTTGTCAGAACTAGAAAGGATCTTAAAACATAGAATGTCGGCTCCAGAAAGGACCTAGGACATAGAATGTCTGAGCTGGAGGGGACCTTGGAAAGATCATCTAATTCAGCCTCCTCTTTTTACAGAGGAAGAAACTGAGAGGAAGAGTAACCTTCCTTACCCTGTTAAGTATCAGAGTCCAGACAAGAGACCACTTGTTTTTTCCAGCACACCATGTCATTTTGACGTATGCATACACACTGTATCTTACAATCTGTTTAGGAAGATAAGAGGGACCCATAAGGGAAACACTAGAGAATATTTTTGAGGCCAATCTACTCCAGTGTGGTTCCACCAAAATCTACGCTTAGATAGATGAATGAATGAATGAAATAAGTAACTTTGTCAGTCACACAGTAGGTGCTAAATAAAGTGATAGAACCACTGGCACTGAA
The DNA here is from genome assembly GCA_028627135.1 of Pseudochirops cupreus. Taxonomy (NCBI): domain Eukaryota; kingdom Metazoa; phylum Chordata; class Mammalia; order Diprotodontia; family Pseudocheiridae; genus Pseudochirops; species Pseudochirops cupreus. The sequence continues at coordinate 201,506,975 of CM053581.1, read as the reverse complement.
GAATCAGGCCTTTGCTATGCCAACAGAGGAGACCTGTTCCTTCATGTACACATGGGAAACAACCAGAGATCAAGTGGGAGCAAGCGTTCAGTGTCAGGGAGGAGCCAGAGCATAGCACTATGCACACCCAGAGTCTGCATTCATTAAAGCTCTTTGAATGAATGAGTCCAGGGCAAAAACCATTAAACACATTATGAATGGGACTTTCATTTTCCTTCCTTTGAATTATTCACATTCCAACTTGAGAATGTTAATAGGAGGTTAATGAGAGCCTTTTAACTGGGCTTTGGTGTCCACACCCAATCTAGCTGAGATAAAGATGGTTTGGGCTGATATTCTCCCTCCCTGATTATACCTTTAAAAAAAAAGAGATACAATTTTATATTTGTTGTGAAAATCACCAAGAGACCGACTCAGAAAATGAATCACCCATTCGTGTCCTGGCCTCTCCCATTTGCCTTCCCTGCAATCCCCATTCAGCAGAATCAATAGAATGTGTTCCACCTTGTCTGAAGAAGCAGGATGTCATGTTGTCAAGGCAACGGGATGGGCATCCAACCCACCTCCAAAAAAGAAGCTTAAAGGATAGCTTTGCTGTTCTTAAAAAAAAAAAAAAGGTCAGGGTCAATGGTTTATTCCCAAGGTCTGGAGAAATATTTATCTTGTCTTCCATCAGTCAGACTGATTTTGCACCCTATTTCACAATACACAAAAGCTTGGTGTTGCAACTAGGTATGTGACATCATGGATTATGGCTATAATGTTCAAAACATACAGATCTGTCCCTGGTATGCTAACAGTACTTTTATTAGATTTTTTTTGGGGGGGAAGGAGATGAGGAGGGAAGGACATGGATTGGTTTTGTGTGTGTATTGAATAGATGTAGCTTTCGTCTTTGAAGTTTAAGACCAGTTGTAAATTCCTTGAAGTCCGTCCTATTTCCTTTTATATTAGCATGTTAACAAGCTTTGGAAGACTGACAGACGTTACAGGAAGGCGCAGCTGGGTGCTCCCCGAGTCTGGGGCCTAATTCAAACCAGAGCACGAAGCCTTCCTGAACTCTGCGGCTTGTCTGGTGTTTACAGACTCGGCAGGAAGAGCCCATCGCCGCAGTGATGAAGCCATAATGTCCTCATCAAATACGGATGCTTTCTGTCCTACGAAGGCAACAGTTGGGATTAATTAAGAAAGGAAATGCCACAATACTCTAAATTACCTCTCTAGTTGAAACCTTTGCACCAGATGAAGTTCAACAATAAAAATGGAGAACCATATACATATATAAATACATATGAATATATACATATATATACACATGCACTGAGAACACACACACACACACACACACACACACACACACACACACACACACACACTCTGAGAATTAAAGTCTTTCTCGGAGGCAGTCACTGAAGGTCCTGCCCTGCCATCTAAGTACACTTAATTACTTAGCAGTCAAACATATTGGCTTCCCATTCTTTAGGTCAGAAATACACATTTTAAGCCCAAGTAACAATGAGAAGTCTTCTAGTACAAGCAAAACTATCTGTCCTAAATAGATCCCCAGTAACTCCTTCCAAATGTAATATTCGAGTCCAATTCACCTAAGGAAAACTGTGGAATAACATATATTATGTGGAGATGCTATGTCTTATAAACCACACACTGGGTCTGAGGGAATGAGCCCAAACAATGCTTTCCCCATTCCCATGGAATGGTATGTCCTGAAGCACCATGTCACTGAAGATGTCTCAACATTCCCTGCACACTAGATTTCCTTACCCCTCTTTACCTATTCATATGCAGGAGAAGATTGGAGATGGTTGGGATCTTGGGGAAGAGAGGATAGGAAGACAGCTAATGTTTATTTGGTGGGGGTGGAGAGGCTGGGGATTGGCAATAAATGAAATTGGACCAATGGGAAGGTTAGGAGAAAAAAAACTTTCCTCTTCCCAAACTCTGCCCCACCTATTACCAATCAATTCACTGGAGTGTCACCAGTTTGAAAAGTTTGAAAAGACTCCTGTAGAACAAAATTCCCCCATCAGACCTATTTTACATTCTTAGAGTCTCTGCTGAATGATAACAAGCAAATTTTGCAAATCCCCAAGAAAGAACTATAGAATCATAGAATGTCTAAATTAGAAGGGCCGTTAGAACATAGAATGTCAGGGTTAAGAGGGACCCCCAGACCATAAGGAGCAGTGGGTGGCTTTGTGGCTAGAGTACCTGCCTGAAGTCAGGAAGACCTGAATTCAAATCTGATCTCAGACACTTAGCCATGTGAACCTGAGCAAGTCCCTTAACCCTGTTTGCCTCAGTTTCCTTATCTCTAAAGTGAGCTGAAGAAAGAAATGGCAACCACTCCAATATCTTTGCCAAGAAAACCCCAGCTGGGGTCACAAATTGTCAGACATGACTAAAACTACAACAACAGCCTTTGATGGGATTTTAGAGGCCATTCAATCTAACCCTCTTGTATTAATGACAGAGTCCAGAGAAGAACAGTAACCCAAAAGAGACAAAAGGAATTGTCACTTAATTTCATGATAAACCCTCATTTAATGTTATATTGCTTTTTTCAGTGGACACAATTTCTAGGCAGAGAATTAGCAGCAATATTAACAGAAGCTAAAAATTCATTTCTTTGGAAATCACAGTGCCAGTCCCACTAACATTTATTGTCAAGAGAGAGTTAATAAAGCATTTATGTCTAAAGGAAAGCTGTTTTGAAAAGTCATATTTTAAACCATATTTACCAGCTGACTATGAGTTCATTACTTGGTCTCACGAATTAGCATGAGTCAAACTATATTACTTCAAAGAGGCCTCTGGGTTACATTGAGGAGTTGGATTCCTACCTAACTCATTCATTGCCAATGGGAGATACTGATTTTGCCTGCACTGGACAGGCCTGAGCACTGACTCTTCCCTCTGTCTAGCAAATTCAGTTTTGCTGTTTCATAGCCTTTCTGACACTAAGTAAAATTTAATGAACATCCCGCAAATCAGAGAGAATTTTGGAGCAATTGGTTTGGCTTTTGTTTTGATGAAATTTCAATAAAAAGTAGAATGTAAACACTGATGACTAATGTATACCTTAAAGGCTATCCAACCTCAGCCAACCATATGTTGGGTTTTCATGCCCACTTAGAATTTGTGATTGTTACCAAGATTCCATGTGCACCTGGTTATGTGACCAAAATATTCTGCCAGAAATGTAAACAATGCCAGTTGGGATTCAACCTCATTTAAACCATATTGTTACACAGGACCTGTGTATGTTGGTGAAGCTGGTGTATTGAAAGCATCACAGATGAACAGTTTACTATTTTTCTGTCCAAAATGGGAGTTTCTGCATTAAAGTGGAGAGAATGCTGACTTTGGACTCATGTTTGAATCCTGCTTTCAGGACTTAACTAGCTGTGTGAATATGGCCAAGTAATTTCACCTTTAAGAGAAAAGCCTCAGTTTCCTAATCTATAAAATGGGGATGCTGATCATATTTACACTACTTGCCACACAAGGTTACTGTGAAGAAAATGCTTTGTAAATCTCAACAGGCTACAGAAACATGAGCTTCTATCATTATTATTAGAACAAACAAGGAAGTTAGACCTGATTAGAACTTGGAAAGCCCGTTAGAATATAGAATGTCACAGCTGAGCACTCTAGAATGCAGAATGTTGGAGCTGGTAGGGAACATAGAAGATAGAATAAATACAGAATGTCAGCATCAGATGAGACCATCTAAGTCTAATCCACTCTAAACTGTATTGCATTATGTTCTGCATAATATAAGCAGGGCTTCCACAAGAATGTTTTAATTCTAATATTTTCATTTCAAAAATACTGAATGTGTGGGGCAGCTAGGTGGTGCAGTGAATAGAGCACTGGCCCTGGAGTCAGGAGGACCTGAGTTCAAATCCAGCCTCAGACACTTAATACTTACTAGCTGTGTGACCTTGGGCAAGTCACTTAAGCCCAATTGCCCAGCCTTCCCTCCTCCAAAAAGACAAAAACAAAAATATTGAATGTGGAAATTATGTATGAATTAAAGTGACTTGTTTGGCCTCTTTTGGGGGGGGGGAGGGCTATCAAAGCAGATTTGACTGCCTCTGTTTCTCTCCTACATTTACCCCTACCCACTCCCAGGCCTTTATAACCCCCATTTATGAGCTCTCATCAATATATTTCAAGCCCTAAGTTTTTCTGTGGCCAAATTCACCTAAGAAATGCTTGATGAGATGACTTTTTAGAACTGGAAGAGACTTGTGATTCTCACATTTGGGAGTTCTAGGGTTTTAATACTATATGACTGTGTGACATCATTCTGTCGCTGACAGTCAGATACAGACATTGTAGACATACTCTCCATAGATGTGGGGAGAGAACACTCGTTTTTTTCAGTGTTACTTAACAAAACTACACACAGCATGGGCTTAACAAAGGTATAGTTGGCCAAACCAAGAATAGAATAGGTTTAGTCAAATCTACCTTAAGACAAGCATCTAAATCTGCTTTAACATTGTATGTTAATAAGTTACTGCTAAAACTCAGGTTGAAGGGGAAATGGACAGGATGATGAAGATGACAGTGATGCTTTAGAACTTTTGACTTTAAAAAATTCATTTGGCCATAGTGTGTCTGTCATTCAAGGCCCCTGATAAACAGCTGCCTCCCTTTCTAATCTTATCTTTTCATTAATTCCCTCTATGTTCATATGACTCCTCGCTGTGATCCAACCAAACTAGGCCTTTACTGATCTCCTGAATATATACTGCTGCCTCCTACTTCCTCATCTTGGTACTTTCAAAGTATGCCAAAGGCTTAGGGCCTTTGCATGACCTTTCTTCCCTGCCCTTCTTCCCCAGCTGAATTCTTACCTGCCTTTTAAAGCTTAACTCAAGAACCAGCTCCTGTCTTCCTAGTCAGCAACACTCTTTCCCTTCAGATCTTACAGAGCACTTTGCTTTACTCCTCCCTAACAAAGGTACTTGTTGCTTTTAATATGGATCATAGGCATCTCTGTGTCTCATTGCTCTACTGGACTATAAGCCACGTGAGGGGAGGGATCATATTTATTATATGTATGACTTTGGTCAAATTATTTAATTTCCCTAGGCTTCTGTTTCCTCAAGTGTTGAATGAGGGAGCTGGTCCAGATATTCTCTGAGATGTCCTTCTAGCCCTAAATCAACATTTTTTTTTTGCCTTTAGGAGGGGGGAAGGCAAAAGGTCACATGGCTAATAAGTGTTAGTATTTGAGGCAGGATTTGAACTCAGGTCCTCCTGACTCTAGGGCTAATGCTCTATTCACTGTGCCACCTAGCTGCCCTAAATCAACATTCTTATGAGCTCAACTTTGTATCCCTGACTCTTAGTTTGGGTACTCTACACATACTCTTGTTGTTCAGTCATTTCGGTTGTATCCCCCATCATGGCCCCATTTGGGTTTTCTTGGCAAAGATACTGGAGCGGTTTGCCTTTTCCTTCTCTGGTTCATTTTAATGGATGAGGAAACTGAAGCAAACAGGGTTAAGGGTCTTGGCTAGGGTCACACTACCAGGTGTCTCAAGCTAGATTTGAACTCAGGTCTTCCTGACTCCAGGCCCTACACTTCATCCCTTGTGCCACCTGGCCGCACTTCTACACACAAACAGTAAGTGTTAAAAAATGTTTCATGAATGAATGAATGCATCTAAAGCAGCGGTTCTCAACCTGTGGGTCATGACCCCTTTGGAAGTCGAACGACCCTTTCAAGGGGTCACAGGGGTTGCCTAAGTCCATGGGAAAACACATATTTCCAATGGTGTTAGGAACCGAGACACCACTCCTCTATCCATCACCAGGCAGGTCCGGCCACATGCAGATACGCCCACATATGTGTATTAAAAGGTCACAGCATTAGGAAGGTTGAGAATCACTGATCTAAAGCATGTATCAAGGTTTCTCCTTTTCTATAGTAGGGGAGAAAGCAGGACTGGATCTGAGAATTCATTGGTAGAAGGAAATTCCTAGTGTGGAAACTCCTTCTCCCGATGAAAGTTAATGCCTATTCTGTAACTTAAGAGTCTTGCATGAGCCATTGAGACATTAAGTGATTGGGGGGGTGGGGGTGGGGGGCGGGATGCATATGCCAGAGTGCATATGCCAGAGTAAGGATTTGAACCCTGATCTCACCTGACTCCAAAACCACTTTGCTATCCATCATGTCAAGCTTCCCCCTCACAAGTTTCTTCTTTTAAAGCACACTTAACTGTGCGTGAGATGGATGATAGGCACATTTGACTCCTTATTCACTCACTTTCAGTCCGCTTTGAAACGTCGTCCAGACCCTAAACATTCAAATCTGAGAGGTCTTTTTGACTGCCAAGCTCTAAGGATCTAGGCTGACAAGGTCTTCCACGTGCATGGCCAGTATTCATTTTCTAAACTTATACAAAGCATACAGGAAGCAGCCCTTTTCAAAATGAAAGAGTTGACAGTTATTTACATAACGAATGTGCCAAACTATATCCACTTTTAAATGTTTATATCTGCCAGACAGCTAGCCAACAGCTACAGCATACAACTCCAGAGACACAGAGACCAAATAACCCTGTGACTCGATTTCTCAATACACATCTTTCCCTTTGAATAGGACCTAGACATGCAGCTGAAAAAATAATTCCACCATTTCTCATTGAAGTTGATTTGTGCCTTATGTTACTTCCCATTAGTCTCATCTGCCTTGCCCAATTCCAGAAATACTCATCAGGGACAAGAGCAGGGCACTCACAGAAAATGGAGGTATATGCCCCTAGGATTTCTGTCTTTAGAGACTTTTGCCTGGGGCATTCATCCAGTAGACTGTCCATCCCCAGTGAAGACAGAGAACAGACCTAGCATTCCTATCCAAACTGGACTATTTAAGACTCCTCAATTTTGCCTTGCCTGTTCTCATCTCTGAGCCTTTGTATATCCCATCCCCCATTCTTGGAATGGTCTCCAACCTCCCTCTGCTTTTTCTTAGAGTTCTAGCTCAGATGCCACCTTCTCCATAAAGCCTTCCCTGACCCCCCACCCAGCTAAAAATGACCCTTTCCTCCTTTAACCTTTTATAAAACTCCCTTTTAAAATCTCCTATGCGTTTATATTACAACTTTAATAGAAGAATAATAATAATCACTAGTATTTATAGGTGTGCCAGCTAGGTGATGCTCTGGGCCTGGAGTCAAGAGGACCTGGGTTCAAATCCAGCCGCAGACACTTACTAGCTGTATGACCCTGGGCAAGTCACTTAATTTTGTTTGCCTCAGTTTCCTCACCTGTAAAATGAGCTAGAGAAGGAAATGGCAAAACATTTCAGTATCTTTGCCAAGAAAAACCCCACACAGGGTCAAGAAGAGTCAGACATGACTGAGAAGACTGAACAACAGTAACAACAAAAGCATTCATATAACACGTTGAAGTTTAAAATGCATGTCATACATATCATCTCATTCGATCCTCATAACAACTTGGGGAGGGGGTGCCATTATTTCTATTTTACAGATGAGAAAACTGAGGCTAAAAAAGGTTAAGGGACTTGCCTATGGTCACAGAGCTAGCCAGTGTCCAAGGCAGGATTTGAGCTCACGTATTCCTGACTCCAAGTCCAGCACTCTTGCCCACTGCACCATCTGGCTTCCTAATGATTTGCATATGTTTCTTCATGGATGGACACAGTCAAACATACTGTGCCCTAGAGACTAAACTTCTTGTGATGAGCCTCCTTGCCCTGGTGTAGGCTGGTCCTAGTGGATACACAGACCCATATACTCAGTCTGTAACTGAAGTCCTTCATACCTAACATGACCTGTGAGAGTCTGAACTGTGTCTGGCATGGGCTTTGAGGTCCCTGGGCCACCTCTAGGCCACAAGAGGCCTTGGAAGAGGACTTTTGTGACTTGCATAGGAGGAGATGGATTTGAGGGGCTGAAAGTTGGTGGACGGAGTGTCCGCACTGATGTAGTGATAGTCCCATCCAGGTTTGCTTGTTTTATCCCACATTTACCCCCAGGAAGTAGACCCCAGCTCTTAAGGAACAGCTGGCCTCAATGTAGTAGGCAGGTCTGGGCACTGGGGATCCGAAAGTGACCTGAATTATTAATAATAAATGCATGTGAACTGAATTATAGACACTGGAAAGGGCCAGAAGATTCTGACCATGATGAGTGTGATGTGGTCTACTTTAATCCACAGCTTCATAAATCTAGAACTGCAAGGGACCTCAGAGGCCCTCTAGTCCAGCTCCTTCATTTTACAGAGGAGGAAACTGAGATTCAAAGAGGCCAAGTGATTTCCCCAAGGGCACAAGAGAAGTTGTGAGTAGTAAAGGAATCATAGGATTGATTATAGGTCTAGAGCTAGATGGCACCTCAGAAGTCTTCTAGTCTAGCCCTATCATTTCACAAAGGAGGAAACAGAGGCTGATGGAGGTTGAGTTGAAGTGCGATTTAAACCTATAGTCCAGAATCAGAGTTCTGTTTTCAAATTTTTCCCCAGTGGGAGACAAAGTGGTTCCATGAAAAAAAGCATTGGATCTGTAGTCAAAGGAGCCAGATTCTGATCCCAGCTCTTCCACTTTCCACTGGATGACCTTGAGAAAGTAAGTTAACCTCTATGGGCCATATGTTTCTTCATCTCCATCTTCAAAGTGACATAATTGGATTAGATGGCTTCTACGATCCCTTGCATTTCTAAATCTGTGATCTGCTAGCTTTCTGCTTTTATCCCATCATATTTTCTTCCTGCCTCTTTCTTTCTTCCTTACTTTTTTCCTTCCTTCTCTTTCTTTCTTTTTCCTATCTTCTTTCCTTTTCCTTCCTTCCTTTTCTTCCTTCTTTCCTTTCTTTCTAAATTTGTCCAACAAACTGAAGATACAAAGGTCAGAGCCAATGTTATTTTTTTCCGACTATACCACACTGGCCCTCAGCATAAAGAAGATGGTTGATGGTGATAAATACTATTTTGTGACAACATTTTGTTGTCCCATAGTTTCTTCTATAGAGATTCATAAGACTAAACTGGAGACAAGTATTTTGTGAATTGTTAGAGAATCAGAATCATGAGCAACATAGGCATCCCAAATGTTTTCTTTCAGTTCTTGAAACAGGCTGCTATCCTGGGGAATGCTGTAGTTGTAGCATGTAGCCAGTTGTACTAAGGGATTATGTTGGCTCTGTATTTAATGAAGTCATTTATCTGAATGTAACACTTAATGCCACTCACTTTTAGGAGCCCTGGTTTCAGAGCTTCAAGTGGGGCTCAGGCTGCAGCCTGCGATGTTTCTTACTGGTCTGTTCCCCAAGTTTCCCTTATCCATGTGCTCTCCTAAAGACAATAACTGGCACAGGGAAAACAAATGACCTATGAATAATTTAGTGAAAGTAGTCCCTCCAATTCACATTTGCCCCAACTGTCATAACCCATGTACATAATGCCAATTCCCTCATTGAGTGGGCTTGTTAATTATGTATAGCATCCTGACATGCAAACATGCAATTTAGCCCCAAGACATCAGCAATTAGTTAATTAATCTCAACACAAATGATCTGAACCACTCTGAAAGGCACTGTACAGCCAGTAGCAAGTGGAAGAGAATTTTTCTACCAAGAAACTGAATAATCTTGGAACAGAAATGAGGTAAAACCAGAAAACAAAATGGATTCTGTGCAACAAAGATACCACTGTATTAAGACATGGGTGTTCAGCAGAGGCAGTTGGAGATCCTTCCATCTGGCCAAAGATTGAATTGAGGTCAAGCTGGCCTAAAATATACACCTGCTGCCTCTCAGTTGACTGGGACTCAAACAATATGAAAAAGGAAGGGAAGGGAAAGGAAGGGAAGGGAAGGGAAGTTATGTGGAGGAGTTAAGTGACTCATCTGGGCTCTGAGTTGATTGGTACTAATGAACATTGACCACATTTTACTTTGGACTGTGCAGGAATCTCCTGCTTCCATTGCTTGTTGGCCAATGTGCATTAATCTTGAAAAAGCAACACAACATCCAGTCCTTCTGAGTTTATTCTGCTTTTCTTTACAGTCCAGGAGATCCAAGTGCCAGCTCCACAGGGTAACACTCATCTTGTTTCCTGCCTTTAGGGAGGGAGCACAAATTTAAGAACCCAACTATTTCAAAAGTTAATCTCCAAGTTCTCTAACCTGACTTGGTAGAATTAAAAGGGCTTGTTTGGAGTCTAATACTACGCAAAAATTGGACAGATGAGTATAAAGTCAAAGTGATCAATAGCAATCTAAGTTAGTTAGAGATTAGAATACAGTCAGTGTCAGTATTCAGTTGGGCTCCTTGTCTGGATGGTTACACTGCATGTTACTAAATACACATGCTCACTCTTTTCTGGCAGCCAGAATAATATTTTCATCTAAGTATGTAACAGTATGATTCAACCACATTTGGGGTTATGGCGAGAAAAATATTGCTTTCAATTTTTAAAAAATTCTTGACCAGTCCTTGAAAATGTCAAAAGTGCCACAATTTATCCCCAGCTCTTTTCCCAAATTTCAAAACAGGGGGATTTTTCCTTAAAGATTCAGACATGGTCCATGAAGGTTTCCAGTTTGCCACAGATATGTTGGGCAATTGGTGAAGTTCTGCTGAAGGCTGCTGGGTACTCTCCAAATGGACCAATCATAATGCCTCTTCCATACCTACATCTCTAGTATCAAGTTGGAATCAGGGGACTTGGGTTTGAGCCTAGGCTATGCTGTTTACTGTGTGACTGTGAGACCCCTCTGGGTCTTAGTTTTCTTCATGCATAAAATGAGAGAGTCAGACTAGAAGATAGCTACAATGGTTCCCAGTTTTAATCTATAATTTCATTATTGGACTCCAACAGCATAAAACAGAGAAGACTGTGAGGAGACAGGTGCTGAGGTGGTCATGAAAGGCTTCGTGTAAGAGGTAAGTGCTGAGAGACCCTGGGTAGGTGAAACCCACTGAGTACTCAGTAACGGTGTCACTGTTCCCGGGTGCTCATTAAACATCATCCAACCTTCTCCATACTACGCATGACATAGGATATGTTTCCTGGATACAAAGGTCTTCTTGAGATATTCCAAGGATGCTTTTCCCACAAAAATAACTTCAACCTCAATATTCAGCTTATTAGCACTTTACTGATAGAACAACTTATGGGCGAACAAAAAATGCTCAAAACAAAAGTCCACAGGCTTGTGTCATGTATATGCTGAAGTAATTTGGGCTATTTCCCCTCCACATAGAGGCCCTGAAGCATGAGAAACTCAAAGTTTCAGAGCTCATTTCTGTGTCAAGGCCCAGTTCAGCCAGCAGGCACAGTGTTCTGCCACACACGAGGTACAGCCCCTGATGAAATGTGGATTCCAACTTGAGACAAAGAGTTGTTTCCTTCCTTGATTCAACTCCATTGCTGCTAGAGAAACAACCCAATTCCTGGATATTTATCTTCTCTCTAAGAAAAATGTGGTTCAGAGAAGAGAAAAAAGACCTTACCTCTTTCCTCCCCTTTAGTAAAGGGCAATTTACAAAAATTCTCACTGACCTCAGTGGAGACCGTTTCTCTAGCCCTGAAGCAATACCTGGACTCACAGACTATTAGAGCTGGAAGGGGGTCACAAAAATGAACTAATCCAACCCTCTTATTTTGAAGACAAGAAAACTCAGACCCAGAGAAATGAAGTGATTTGTCCACGTTCATACAATAGTACTAGTGGCAAAATCTGGACTACAACCCAGTGTCTTAACTCTCTATCTACCACTCTGTACACCCTATTGGCCTATCTCTTTGTACTTCTGATAACAGATAACACAGTGTTAGACACATAGGATCATGGATTTAAAACTGGAAGAGAGGTTAGAGGTCATCTAGTTCAATCTCTTCATTTCCCAGGGCCATCAACAGTGGTATGCTTGTAAATATTTAACAACTGGCTTAGGCAGAGGGTTGAGTGGGGGGTTGGAAGAACCATGTCCACACTACACTTTTTAATTTAATTTATATTATCAGCATTTTCTCCATCTCTTTCTTAAGTCTAATTAATCAACAGAACAATAAGTCAATCCCCGATTTGTAGTGTTTGCTGATTTCCTAGATGTACATACCACACTGAACATTTAAGATCTGCTTGAGGAGCTAGCTCCAGCACACATCTTGTGTTTGAAGGCTAGCAGTTTGCCCAAAGCCACACAGGAAACAAATGAAAAAGAAGGGCATTTTAACCGAGGACTTTTGACTCAAAATCTAGGGTTCTTTTCAGTGAACAATGCTATAGGAATGAATATGTTACATAATAATAGTCCCTGTAGAAAAGATATAACCCTAGACCTCATAATCTAACTAAAATTAGCCCTGACATGCAGATAAAAGAGAATCCCAATCTTGATTCTCAAAGTATCAAGTCAACACACACATCATCTGCACTTGAGCCCAAATGTCTCATTCTCTCACACCCAAGGCCTGCAAAAACTCAACTGTCCCTAAGGCATTCTAAATGAAAAGGAAAAAAAAAAAACATCTGCCATCCCATTCCCACACACCCCCCCAAACTTACTACAAGCTTTTATCCAACAGCCACCAGCAGTCCCAACTCTCTGTTCGCTTGCAACATTGGCCACCTCCAAAGTCCTCCGGGCATCTTTGCTCTGGGAACTCCACCCTCCACTGTCTCTGAAGTGGCTTCCCTTCTCTCAGCCCTGCTCACCACTCACACTTGCCTCAGTGGCACAGGAGCAGGCTCCAGGCACAAGGAAACCCTCGCCTAGACACCAGCCTGCCCGCCCTGTCGCAAAGCCCATCACTCGAAAGGCCCTGGAACTGGAACACAAAAGCAACAAATCATTTCCAGTCACACAATTTCATGCTCAAAGTTCTTTCGCCACCCTCAGAGTCTCTGGATTCATAAAAGAGGATATTCTCTGGGAAGACAAAACAAAGTTGAGCATTTCTGGTTAGTTCCAGTAAGCACTGTGAAAAGCCCCAGCCCTCATTTTGACAACTAAATTTCCTTTGTGAGTGGCTGCCATTTCTGTTTCTTTTTTTTAAGTGAGTTTCTCTTGCTGGGAGCAGGAAATGAAAACAATAAGGGAAAATGTGGCTTGTGTTGGGATGGGGAGAAAGGAAGGCAGCTTGACTCCAATGTCCTGTAAGATTCTCTTTGTCTTCTAAGCAGAGAGATGCTCAAAGAATGGGTGGGAATGATAATAGGTGAGGTTGGGTTAGAAAACCTAGCTTTAATAGCTACTATAGCAATTAATGGCAGCAGATTAAACCTCTGTGCTCCTAAGGTATCTCATACCTTCCTCAGTTTTCCATCTGACAGTTGCAGGGCATTGCCTCTTTTAAGCAGGAATTCCATTTGAAGAGAATTCTGTTGAACTGAAAGATGGAAGCTCTGGTAGGAAACATCTGCATTTCCACACCTATAGGTGCTTTTTTGTTCTGAGTTAGATCTTTCTGATCAGTCCAGGTCCTTGAACAAATCTCTTCTCTACACCAGGCCTCAATTTCCTAAATTTTCAAATGAGAAGTTTGGGCAAAGTTCCATTCCAGTACATTCCATTCAACAAGCGTTTATTACGTTCTTACTATGACCAGTAAAATGTAAACTCCTTGAGGTCAGAGATGGTTTCAGATTTTGTGTGTTTGTTTTAGGTCTCTGAATCCCCAAATCCTTAGCCCAATGTCTGGCATAGAGTAAGTGCTTACTAATTGTCTGTTAAATTAAACAGAATCAAAGGTACTGTTATGCACTGAGGATAAAAAGATGAAAATATGACAGTCTATTTTCAGTCAAGCTGGAGGACAAGATATATATAAATCATAATTTACTAATTTGTATTGTAAGCAACCAGGATGGTGAAAAATCTTATGTTTAACCATGTGAGGGCCTTTGATAAAGATAATATAGTTTAAAGGAGAAGATTTGAGAGGAAGAAGAGGGAGAATAACTAGAAAGTATTTGCTGTCATTTGGAATAGGTATCAGACTTATTTTGTTTGGCTCCAGAATGCAAAACAAGGAGTAATGGATAGAGGAACCTATGTAAAGAAGGAAATTTTGGCTGGATATAAGAAAAAAAATCTAACCATCAGAACTATGCAAAAGTGGAGGGGGTTGCTTTGGGAAGTAGTAGGTTCCCATCATGGGAGATCTTCAAGCAAAGGCTGAATAACCACTTATCTGACATGTTGTAGAGAGAATTCTCTTTCAGGTACGGGTTGGACCAGGTGGCCATAAGTTTCCTTCCAACTCGGTAAGTCTGTGATTCTGTGCAGGAAAAGAGACAGGACCGAGAGACTGAAAAAGGAAAATACATGCCAGTTCTGCCTGGTAAGGGATTGGGGCTGAGAATCAGGGAAGAGCCTGTAGCAGCCAGGAGGAACAAACGATAGAGTGCTGGGCCTAGAGTCAGGAGGACCTGAATTCAAATCCACCCTCCGACACTTAACAGCTGTGTGACCCTGGGCAAGTTGCTTAATTCTATTTGCCTCAGCTTCCTCATCTGTAAAATGAGCTGAGAAAGGAAAGGGCAAACCGCTCTAGTATCTCTGCCAAGAAAGCCCCAAAGGGGGTCATGAAGAGTCCAACACAACTGAACCACAAAAATCACAAGAAACTATACCTTGAAGGTGGAATTGGGCCTCGAAAAGAATTTCCATAGTTGGAGATCAATGGGAAGAGAGCAGTTTGGACCTGGGGGATGATGAGCCCTGAGAGGCAACATACGGTAGTAGATAAAGCATTAGACTTGGATCCAGGAGGACCTGAATTTACACACCACCTCAAACACTTACTAGTCGTGTGAGTCATTTAACTCTTCCTCAACTATATCATAAGGAGCTGGGCTCCTTGGCCTTGAAGATCCCTTTCAACTCCAAATCGAATGTTCCTTTATGTACAAATACACAGAGGAATGATAAAGCAGGGTTAAGATTTGAGAAAAAAAGACTAATTCAAGATGATTAGAGCATCTAATATAGGAATTATTATATGAAGCAGAAAGGTAGATTGTAGCCAGACTGTGGAGGGCAGAAAATTGAATGCTGGACTCAGGAATATGCCATTTTATTTGGGGAGCTAAGGCAATGGGGAGCCATGGAATGTTTTTGAGGACAGGAGTGATCTTATCAGAACCATGTATTAGGAAGATTAATCTTGATAGTGCTGTGAAGGGTGGATTAAAGGGAAGAAAAGACCAGAGGTAAGAAAATCAGTTGGAAGATTATTTTACAATGGTACAGGAGAAAAGTACTAAGAGCTACAGTAATCATTATGAAGATTTAAGAGGAATGAAATAATTACCTGCCAGGGGTTAGTCTAATCAGTTCAAATGGTCAGTTCCAAGGAGGTGCCACTGAAAGGATACAACAGCTAGTTTGCAATTAGGTGCTGCAGTTCACAAATTAGCACCTCTTTGTGAAAGAGCTATAACCAATGGACCTTAATAAAAATACAATAAAACCTCAATTAGCCAGGATCCAACCAACTAAAAATCTCAACTGAAATGGTTTGTGTCTTCTTCTTAGTCTGTTTAAAAATAGTCAAGTCTACCATTTACTCCTTTCTCCCTTACACACACACACACACACACACACACACACACACACACACACACACACACACTCCCCTAACATGATGGCACATTCTAGCATCAGTTTTTCACTGTGTGGAACCAAGGGTGGAAAAGGAAGGGATGGGAGCAGTTACAGTGAATATGTGTTCTATTTTAGACAGAATGTTAGACTTGCAGTCAGAAAGATCCAGGGTTAAAACCCTGCCTCCTACACTATTAGCCATGTGATCATTTGCAAAGTTCTTCAACCACTCTGACCCTCAGTCTTTTCATCAAAAAATTAAGGATGGTGATATTGGTAGTGTTTATCTCACAGGAATGTTGCAAGACTCTAATGACATAATGCATGGAAAGCATTTTGAAAACTTTAACACATTAGTAAAATGTCAGTTATCATTTTTACTATGATGATTACTCAGAACAAGGACTCTGAGGTCCCTTCCAGGAGCAAGGTCCCCAGTTGTCAAACTCACTGTACCTAGTAAGGCATCCTGGAATGAATACATTCAACATGAGCATTCAACAGCCTGGACTCAAACAAAAAAGATATTGAGGATTGATCAGAAGCATTAATGAACTAGAACCCCTCAGTCTTTGTGCATTCATTCCAGTTAATTGAAGTTTAATTATATATGGATTAAGGAATGCACTGATTTTGTTAGGCCACAGATGGTGCTACAAACACCAACCAGGAGGAACCCGGGGGGTCAACATACTATAGTAACAGGCCAGAAGCTTGGCTGAGCTAGCCACGAAGACCCTGGGAGTTATACGTTTTCCCAGGTTGAGAGAAGGGGAAGCTGATGCAAGATCAAGGCAGGAGGGCAGGGTTTCCCTCCATACAAGGGGAGTTTTGAAGATCTCTCTAGAGGAGACAAGAAGAGAACAGAGATGGCAGGGCATGACCTTCCCACAGTGCTACTGTGGTACTAGGAGTAGGGACATCGATAACACCCTCCTTTTTTAAATTAAATTAATTTTATTTTTAATTTATGAAATAAAATAAGCATTTCCATAACAGGAGAATTTTTTTTAAAAAGATGATTGTGCATTAAACTACAAATCTATTCTATATAACTTGCTATTCCTTTTAAATATATAATGTTATGTAACTTTTTTTCTTCCCTTTCCCCTGCCTCTTCACCCACTTTCAAAGGCAGAATTACTACAGACTTGGACCATTTTTTAAAAATTTGCCTCATTATACATAAGCTTTGTGACTCTTAGGCAAAATTCTTTTTCTCCACTGAGTCTCAGTTTCTCATAAAAATCCTTGTACTACCTACCGCACAAGAAGAGTTTTGTAAACCTTAAGCATTATGTAAGTGTGAGTTATCATTATTTTTATTGTTATCCCCCTCTCTATTTACAATAGACGCATTCACATGTCATCTTACATATACATCACATATAAACCTGCAGAACAGGTTCTGTTTACTACACTCTACCTTTTCAGGTGAGGTATCACCCACATCATACACAGAGTTTAAGATGTTCCCAAACTGTTCCTGGCCACGAAAGCCCATCTTTTTAATATAAATATGCTCCTGATAATACTACAGAGTTGCAAATCATGGAATACCATAATGTCAAAAGAAACACATTTGCAAATGAATCCAGAGTAATGGAAAGATGCAAGATGGTCAAAGCTTCACTGAGAAATTGAGTCTTAAGAAATCTCTAAGGAGAATGAGTAGAGGTGAGGGAGGATATTCCAGGTTGAAGTTTATTATCAACAATGATTAAGTTTAAGAATGGGGGATGAAAGACATCACTTAGTACATGTAAGAGTGGAAAAGCCGGAAAAGCTAGCAACATTTCCAATAAGATCAGGGGTAAAACAAGGATGTCCACTATCACCCCTCTTATTCAATTTGGTACTAGAAATGTTAGCAGTCACAATAAGAGAAGAAAAAGAAATTGAAGGAATCAAATTAGGCAAAGAAGAGACTAAGCTATCATTCTTTGCAGATGATGTATTTAGAGAATCCTAGAGAATCACTTGAGATAATAAATAAATTTGGCAAAGTTGCAGGACATAAAATAAACCCACATAAATCCTCAGCATTCCTATATATCTCTAACAAAATCAAACAGCAAGAGATTGAAAGAGGAATTCCATTTAAAGTTACTGTAGACATTATAAAATATTTGGGAATCTACCTGCCAAAACAAACCCAGAACTTATATGAACACAATTACAAAACACTTTTCACACAAATAAAATCAGATCTAACTAATTGGAAAAACATCAGTTGTTCATGGCTGGGTTGAGCTAATATAATAAAAAATGACAATCTTACCTAAATTAAATTACATATTTAGTGCCATACCAATGAAGCTACCAAAAAATTACTTTGTAGAGCTAGAAAAAATAGTAGTAAAATTTATCTGGAAAAACAAAAGGTCTGAAATATCAAAGCAAATAATGATAAGAAATGCTAGGGAAGGTGGTCTAGTCATATCAGATTTTAATCTGTACTACAAAGCAGCAGTCATCAAAACTACTTGGTACTGGTTGAGGAATAGAGCAGTGGATCAGTGGAATAGATTGGGTACATGAGACTCAGCAGCCAATGACTATAGTAATCCACTGTTTGATAAACCCAAAGACCCCAGTTTTGGGGATAAGAATGCACTATTTGACAAAAAATGCTGGGCAAACTGGAACATAGTATGGCAGAAACCAGACATAGACCAATATCTAACACCATACACCAAAATAAAGTTGAAATGGGTGCATGATCTAGGTATAAAGGTTGATACCGTAAGCAATCTGGGAAAGCAAGGGATAGTTTACCTGTCAGATCTATGGAGCAGGGAATACTTTTTGACCAAACAAGAATTACAGAGCATTACAAAATGCAAAATGGATAATTTTGATTGTATTAAATTGAAAAGCTTCTGTACAAACAAAGCCAATGTTACCAAGATTAAAAGGGAAGTGGAAAATTGGGAAAGAATTTTTACAACCAGTGTCTCTGATAAAGGCCTCATTTCTAAAATATACAAGGAATTGAGTCAAATTTATAAGAACACAAGCCATTTCCCAATTGATAAGTGGTCAAAGGATACGAACAGGCAGTTTTCAGAAGATGAAATTAAAGACATCTATAAGCACATGAAAAAATGTTCAAAATCACTAGTGATCAGAGAAATGCAAATCAAAACAACTCTGAGGTACCACATCTCACTGGCCAGATTGGCTAAGATGACAAAACAGCAAAATGATAAATGCTGGAGAGGATGTGGAAAAATTGGAACACTAATGCTTTGCTGATGGAGCTGCAAACTGATCCAGCCATTCTAGAGAGCAATCTGGAACTATGCCCAAAGGGTTATAAATAAGTGTATACCCCTTCGGCCCAGCAATACCACTTCTAGGGTTGTATCCCAAAGAGATCAGAGAAGTGGGAAGAGGACCCATACGTACAAATATATTTATAGCTGCTCTTTTTCTGGTGGCAGATAATTAGAAAACAACGGGATGTTCATCAATTGGGGAATGGCTGAAAAAGTTGTTGATATACGAATGTAATGGAATACTACTGTGCTATAAAGAAATGAAGAGCAGATGGACTTCATAATAACCTGGAGAGACTTATATAAACTGTTGCTGAGAGAGAAGAGCAGAACCAGGAGAAATTTGTACACAATCACAGACACAACGTATGTGTGACAACTAACTTCAATAGACTGGCACTGTTATAGGACAACTCCAAAAGACTCATGATTGAAGGAGATATCCACATTCAGAGAAGGAGATGCGGAGTCTGAATGCAGATTGAAACAAACTACTTGCTGTGCTCCTTTTTCTTGTTTTATTTTGTTTCCTCTTTCCCACTTATCATTCCATCAGTTACAATCCTTCTTTACAACCTGACTAATGATTAATGGGAAGATATTTGTAGATCCTATATCCGAGTGAATGCCGCCATGTTGGGGGGGAGGGCAAGAAAATCTGAAACTTAAGGGACTGTGGAACTGAATGTTGTAAACTAAAAGTAAATAAACCAAAAAAAAAAAAAAGAATAAAGACCCCTTAAAACAAGAGGAAAAAAAGAATAGGTTGCAATCCGCACCATTGGAGAGAGTATAAATGTTATCAACTTCCAAAAAAAAAAAGAGTGAAAAAGGAGATTGGTCCATTGTGCAGTCTGAAGGACAGTTCAAAAACTGTAGAGTTATTGGGGAAATATTAAAAGAAACAAGAAGGGCCTTCAGCTTGTTGGGTAAATTCTCTAGGGTTGAGATTTATGGAAGTCCTGAATGTGGAGGATGAAAAAGCAAGGATGGGTTTTAATAGATGAGGGCAATTGTCCCTGTCTCCCAGTAGCTTCCCTCTCCCCATATACTGCTGAGACCAGGCTCTCCAAGAGGGTAAAATGAAGAAGCATGGTGCGCAAGATAGGCCTCCTCCTATACTCTGCCTGCAGTTGGCACAGTTTGGCTGGGTGAACAACCTAGCCCGTATAAATCTGGGCTACACAGGCTGCCGTCACATCTCATTGGCACCCAACACACTTGTCTGCCAAGGCCCTGTCATCTCTCATCCCCATCAAACATTTCCCCAGAATAGCCTACATTTCTGCCCTTCCTACCATGGAGTTTTCTTCTCCCGGAACTCTGGCTCCTTCCTTCCCTCTATCCTTTTGGTCTCCTTATCTTACTGGTCATCTACCTTTCTTCCATTTATTACCAAGCATCTTGGGTCTAGCTTTCCATTTTTATAAGATAACAAATATGATAAATCATAGATTTAGAGCCAGAAGGAATCTCAAAAGCCATCTAGTACAATCTCCTCATTTGAAAAATTTGCAATAAATAAATTTGATAATTTTGATAAATTTGAAATTGTATCTCAGGGAAATTGAATGACTTGGCCAAAGCTACATAGGAAATATGGGGCAGAGCTAAAAGTAAAACCCACATAGTCTTGGACCTCAGAGCTACCCTCAGATGGGGGGGGGAAGGGGAAGGGGGAAGGAGAAGTCTAGCAAATTAGGGAGTTCCCTTGATCAATTCTATTAGATTCTCCCCATTAAATATTTGCCCTTCCCAGGAAATCAGCTGGGATGCTTTGGACATGTATCTACTTACCCAATTCTGAATAATTCCCTGGGAGGCCTGAGGAGACCCAAGAATGATCCTTTCTAGTGTTTCCCCCAGTGCCTTACACTAAAGAGTCCCAAGCAGTCTATTCTACATAGTTCTTAAAGACAAAATCTAAATTAACAGTCTTTAGAAAGGACTCAGAAATAATCATATCCAAATGCAAAGTTTTACAAATCCAACAAGCAAACAACATTTGACAAAGTCATCATAGACTACCACCAGCTGGACTTAAAAGAGCCTGTCTTGAGCCTATCTCAACCTGATGCAATTAGGGAAGAATGAAATTTAACAATCAAAATTAAACAAACAATGGTTAATGAAAAAAATAATAAAGAGTGGGAAAGGAACAAATGAGTTTCCATTATCAGAAGGAAATTCTAGTCTTAAATGAGCTACCAAATCATATGAGGTTCTCTCAAATGGGATGGGCAGCCTGAAGTGCCTGAAGTTGATAAATCTCCCCTTCACCTTCAGGTGAGAACTACCCTGGGCTGAAAATTCCTCCAATGAGCCCCTTCAGCACACAGAACACAACCCATGCATTTTCTCAGTAGATTCCCCCAAAATGTGTAGGGTAATCCAAATTGGAACACAGAAGAAATCTCTCTGGGGGTACCTGAAACACGTTGGATACTCCATTTGCCACCCAGAAGATTTCTATAAAAACATAGGGTCTTCCAAATGAAGGTCTGAACTCACCAAATAAGACAAGTTGGTTAGCTCAAAAGAAATAAAATTCACTCAAATGAGCCCCAAATTACATGGCTCCCCAAAAGGGATTAAGCATTTAGAGTTGATGGCAAACAATACTGTCAATCCTGGAAAAGCCCCTAAATTACCACAATATGGTAAAGGGGCCATCAGTCCTTCCAGATTATAGGAGCTTCCAGATCATTCTATATACTTCTTACTCATCTGTGGGTATATGTTAAAAGACCTACTATGTTTTTAGTCCTGTCCAGGCACACTATAATTCACTTTAGACCATCATCTTCCACTCAGCTATCAAATTCATCTTTCTGAAGCAGAGATCTGACCATGTTATCCCCCTATTTAATAAACTCCAGTGATTCCTTATCACTCTAGGATCTAATAGAAAATCCTCTGTTTGGCTTTCAAAGTCCATCACAATCTGACCTACTCCTACCTTTATAATCTTATACCTTATACCCTCCTTCCCCCCACATACCATTTGACTCAGTGACACAGGTCTCCATGCTGTTCCTCACATAAGACAACCCATATGCAGAGTCTGGGCATTTTCAATGGCTGAAATTTCATTTGGTTGGCAGTCATGGAATAACCTCCTTCCTCATCTCCATCTCTTACTCTCCTTGGCTTCAGGTCCCAGCTAAAATCCCATCTTCTGCAAGATACCTTTCTGTATACCCCTTAATGCGAATGACTGTCCCTGTTGATTATCCTATATATACACTTACCCTGTACATAATCTTGTTTGTACACAATTGTTTGTATGTTGTCTCCCCCATTAGACTGAGAGCTCCTTGAGGGCGGAAGCTGCCTTTTGCCTTTCTTTGTATCCCCAGCACTTGGTACATAAAAATTATTAGTTGACACATCATTCCTTATGCCTTTAAAGCACTCTTCCCTGAATCACTCTTACCCCCACACCTCTACTTGGTGAAGTCTTCTTTCTTCTAGGTCAATGACATCTTCCCTATGCTTTCCCCTACTCCTAAGAAAAGGATCAGCATCTCATGAGTGAACATTTATCTTTTACATTTATTGCATTGGTATTTGTAAAAATGGTTCCTTCTACCCCTCCATCATGCTGTAAACTACTTGAGAGTAGCCTCTGTGTGCTGTCTTTGTTTCCCCAGACTCAGGTTCTTTCACATAAGTTCTTAATGTTTTATTCACAGAGTTGAATTAGTTCAAGATCCCTACAAATGAAGAGAAATCCCTCCCCCCCCCCATTCTTCTTTTTTCTATTCTCACTCCAAGACAACTAGAAGGCAAAGTAGTTTGAGCACTGAGCCTGGAGTCAGTAAGACCTGAGTTCAAATATAGCCTCAGACACCAGCAGTGTGCAAAATGGGAATAATAGGACAACACTGGTCACCACCACCCCCCTTGTTGTAAAGATCAAATGAAACAACATTTTTAAAGCACTGAGCACACTTCCTGGCACATAGTGGGTGCTTGCTTCATAAATGCTTATTTCCTTCCATCCAAACCCATTCGCAAATTCTGCAGCAGCCCAGAGGAATGAAGAGTCAGGAGGGAAACAGAAAAAGAGACAGGAAGCAAGAGTGCCTTCATCGCTTATTAGAATGAGGATTTCCTCATCCTAGAGGGGTGATAATCCGCAATGGAGATGTGGAGAAACAGAAGGCTTTACCTGGCATCCAAGGGTCTGTCCAGTACATAGCTGTCCCCAGTAGAGAAGGATGGGGGTGGGAGGTGGGGGGCAGAGATCTGCAATGGAACACTGATCTGAATGGTGCTCACTCTTTAAACTGTGATGCTATCTACAAGTGGGAACACATCCTGCCTTATTAGTCCAATGTGCTTCTTGACTTCAGTCACTGTGCCCCAACAGCTCTCCTCTGACACGTTTCTTTTCAAAGGTGGAAAGAGGGCTAAATGGGTGGAGGAGACGCATGGTACAGAGACACAGTGCTTAGTTCTAAAGTTGGTAGTGTTATAAGAAGGAGGAATTATTTTTTATCTTGAACACACACTAGAGTGACACCTACCAGCAATAAACACCAAACAAGTTATTCCAGAGGCAAGAGTTTGTGAAATGAGAAGATAACCATCTCAGAGGAACAAACAAATGTTAATCTTACTCACAGGAGAACTTAATCCCCTCCCCCTTTCCTTCTCCAATTGAATGAAGGTGCAGATTCTGAGACAGAGATTCATTCAGGAAACTCCCCACAATATGAAGCTGGGGGGATGAGGGGATATAAGTGAGGGAGTAGGAAGGGGCAGGGAGGAGAGGAAGACAAAAGGAAGTGGGAAGATGGGGGAGAGAGATGATGAATGGAGAGGGGGAAAAGGGAAGGTAGAAGTGAAGGGAGGACAAAAAGAGTAGAGATGAGGGACTGATGGTGAGAGGGAGGGGAGGAAGGAAAATGGAGAAGAGACACAGGAAGGGAAAGGTAAGGGAGAGACAGAAGGAGGAAAAGAAGAAGAAAAACAGGGAGAGAGGAATGATAGAAGGGGAAGAGGGAGAGAGACGGAAAAGGGAAGAAGAGGAGTGGGAAGCTGTGGGGGAGGGGAGAAGAGCAGAGCAGGGGAAGGAAAGGGGAGAGGGAGGAGGTAAAAAGAGGAAGGAGTAGTAGTAGCAACCAGTGGTGAAAAAAAGGAAGAGGAGGAGGAGGGAAAGTGGTAGCAGGAAGGGAGAGGAAAGAGAGGAAGAAAACGGTTGGAGGGGGAAGAGATGGAAGAAAAAGAGAAGACATTAACCCTCGAAGGCAGACATAGAGCTTTCCCCTCCCAACACACACATACACACATATTCCATGAAGGGTCAGGACAGAAGCCATCGTCCTAGGTGCTGAAAAACAGCCGGGCCGCAGTCCTCTCAGAAATCCATCAGCACACCACCTCTAGATCAACACCCTCCCACCCCTAACTTTGCCAGGAGGAGGCTGGGTTGGGGAATTAGCCCATTTGGGGACAATGAAGGCTCGATTTCAAGGAACTTTGGATAAAACCCTATGGGCCATCACGTGACAAATTGTTTTCACAGGGAAGGTGAAGCTCTTGGTAAGTAGCTGAAGGCTGATTAAGAAAGCTAAAGCCATCCAACCAGCTAATTCTCCTCACTTTTGACACAGATCTACAGATGCTCAGAACTACTCTCCCTATCTCACCCGCAGTCACAGCCAGTGTACTTAACTGACCATGTGAAAACCTTTGCTAAGTTCCACCAGAAAGAAAAAGTTAAGCAAAAAGGATGCATCACTATTAGATTCTCACAGAGAGAGCACACTTAAGACTTGTAAACTAGATATCACCTCCCTAGGCTGGGCTCATAGTGTGTCTGAGTGAACTCCATATATCAGAGAATTACCTCTTCTGTTAAGGGAGAACCCATCACTCACAGAACTGAAGGCAGTCTAGTTCAGCTCTCTCCACATTAAAATTTGATTTTGCTCTATAAGTAATCTGTTCAAATTCTAATAAAATTAATTTTTTCCCTTAAAAAAAACCCCATGCAGAATATCAGCTTCAGAGAAGTGAGGTCAATTGAGCCCAGTCACATGGGCAGTAAGGGGTAAAAGAAGGATTTGAATGCAGCTCCTCTGACTCCAAATCGGAGATTCTTTTGGCCATACCATGCTGCTTTTGCTGATGTTCATCCTAGACATATCATACTATATTAGTTTGTTGCAGTTTGTTTCCCCAAAACTATAATGGAATTTTATGAATCCACAAAATCCTGAACTCCTTTAATGGCTAGGTCACTTATCACAGCGTCATAGATCAGAAGTTAGAAGAAACCTTAAAGATGATCAAATCCAAGCCTTCCATTTTACAGATGAGGAAACTGAGGCTCAGAAAGATGAAGGGACTTGCCCAGACAGAAAGTTTTGAAGGTAGGATTGGAACTGAGGCTTCCTCAGTCCAACTCCAGTTGTTTAGCCATTAAGCCATATTACCCTCATTTAGTTTACCTGGTTAGAAAACTCCCAAGCTGGCCATCCCAATTCTCATCTTGCCTTTGCTGTTAGATTTCCAACAAGGGAGAACTCATTACCACTTGAGTCAGCCCATTACAGTTTTGGATAGCTCTATTAAGTAGTTGTTCTTCCATATATGGAACTTACATTGCTCTCTTTTGTACCTTTCATTGTTCCTAGTTCTGCAGTCTAGGGTCAAACCACATGGTTAAGTGTCACAAGCCAGATTCCAACCCAGGCCCTGCTGATTCTAGGTTTGAGGCATAGTTATGACAAATTTTTACACACTCTTCCTTCCCCATGCACAGATCTGGTTTGCTGATCTCAATATACAATTTCCATGGAATCCAAAAAGTAAGAGTGATGGAATCAGAAATTTAAACTTGAAAAGAGCTTTAGAGGTCATCTGGTCCAACCTCTCATTTTACAAATAAGGAAATGAGTCCTAAGTGGCACAGATAAGTGACTGAGCTAGAAAATGGGTTTCAGCCCAGGGACTACAAATTCAGGGCTCTTTAGCGAGTTTCTGTGGTCACAGCAAATAATCTATTACATTTGTTGGACTGTTATATTTTAGAATGTTCTTATTTCGTTCTCAAAACAACTGTATGAGGGCAGCAGGTATTCATATCCATTCTTATTCACATTCTAATCTGTTCATGATGTTTGCTGGTCCACTGGGATACCATCTGAGAGGGAAGTATTGGTATGATGGGGAGAGAATTGAACTTTGAGTGAGATCATTCATTCAACTCATCCATTCATTTGTTAAGTGTCTAATATATACCAGAGAAGGGGGCAAATAGGTGACACAGTGGATAGAGAACTGGGTTTGGAGTCAGGAAGATGCATCTTCCTAAATTCAAATCCGCCTCAAACACTTAACATGTGTGTGACCCTGGGCAAGTGGCTTAACTCTGTTTGCCTCAGTCTCCTCATCTGTAAAATGAGCTGGAGAAGAAATGGCAAACCAGTCAAGTATCTTAACCAAAAAGAGTCAGAAAGGACTGAACAACATATACCAATGAACTGAACTTAGAAGGGGGCTAAAGGATTCTAGGAGGCAGAGGCAAGGAGGGAGGAAGAAGCAAATTCAAAGCATGAAGGACAACCTGTGCAAACATATGGTGGTGGGAGATGTATATGATAGAAAACTTAAATAGATCTGAAGAGGCTTACCCACAAAGCGGGTCAGGGTTGCCTGAGACCCCCAAATACCAACATGCTGGGTCCTGCCAAAAGAATTCGACTCAAGTCTTCTCAGCCAAAGAAAAGTAAAGTTTATTGAAAGTTCGACATACTGAGTAGTTTCTTAAGGAGCCTAGGTATCTGTAAGGCTTGCATTGGGCAAGCAGTCCAGAATAAGTCTGTGCTAAATTATTCTATGGCGCTCTCACACCACATGGAGGGAAGATGGGATCCTGTATACAGAAAAGTTGTGGGAGGAATCTAGGGATAGTCTAGAGGAGGAGTTTGGGGAGGGTCTTCAGGAGGAGTCAGATGAGGTCAGACTCCAGCAGTGAGTGATTAAGGATGGAAAGTTGTTGGAGGCTACCTGGAGACCATAGACAATGATGGACCAGGCCAGTTCTAGGGTGGGAACAGGAACATTAAGGGTGGGAAAATATTGGAACAAAGGAGGGCTAAAGACTTGAGCAGAGACACAACTTAAGGCCCATAACCTTAGGCAAATGCCTTCCCTTGGGAAGATTCAAGGAGAGGCAGGGTCCCAGAGCCTGTACCTCAAAGATTCAAGGTGGGGTCCCAGAGCCTGTACCTCAAAGATTCAAAGAGAGCTCAAGGGGGCTCCCAAAGTCTGCACCTCATCAGATCAACTTGACTGGAACATAGAGTACATGGGAAAAACTGTTAAAGGAGTTAACAAAATAGATTTTTTTCAACAGAGAGCAAGTCTAAACCTATATTGCACTGCTAGTTAACAGCCCCAAGAAGAGTATAGCTTTTCTTATCTCTCATATTTAGATCAAAGTAGAGCAGAGAATCTTTTAACAATTAAAGCCTCCTTTAAGTACAGAGCCACATATGTTTTCTTGTTGCTTTAATCAGAAAAATCACTGAATTACCTTTATAGCTAACAACCCTCTGAGAAAATTCTGGTCCCTGGGGATATTTAGTCACCCCAAAACAAGCTAGGAAATAATTGTTCAAGGTTGAAACCTTGAAATGGGGGAGGGGAGATGATTACAGGAAGAGGAAACTTCATTCACAGATCCAATTCAGGTTATCTAGGGACAGAATACACACTGAGAGATGAAAGATGTAGTCTCTCAAGAAGCGGAAATAGAAATGCCTGGAGATGGGGATAAAAAAAATAACTGCTCCTTTAGTTTGATTCCTGTGATGAGGTGTAGGCTCTGGGAGCCCTCTTGAGCTCTCCTTGAATCTTTGAGGTACAGGCTCTGGAACCCTATCTTGAGCTCTCCTAGAATCTTCCCAAGGGAAGGCATTTGCCTGAGGTTATGGGCCTTGAGTTATGTCTCTGCCCAAGTCCTTAGCCCTCCTTTGTTCCAATAGTTTCCCACTCTTAATGTTCCTGTTCCCACCCTTGAACTGGTCTGGTCCACCATAGTCTATGGTCTCCAGGTAGCCTCCAGCAACTTCCCATCCTTAATCACTCACTACTGGAGTCTGACCTCATCTAGACTCCTGAAGATCCTTCCTACTGGAGTCTGACCTCATCTGACTCCTCCTGAAACTCCTCCTCTAGACCACTTCTAGATTCCTCCCACAACCTTTCTATATATAGAATCCCATCTCCCCTCTATGTGGTGTTAGAGCATCGTAGAATGGCTGAGCACATTCTTATTCTGTGACAAACTTACTCTGTCCTGCTTGCCCAATGCAAGCATAACAGATACATAAGCTCCTTAAGAGTCTACTCAACATGGCAAACTTTCAATAAACTTTACTTTTCTTCGGCTGAGAAGACTTGAGTTGAATTCTTTCTGCAGGACCTGGTATGTTTGGTATTCTGGGGACTCGGGCACCCCTAACCCTCTATGTGGGTTAACCTCTGCACCAGGACTCAGGTGTAAAGAGGTAAAACTTGAAAACTGGAAAAAGAGAAAAGGGTGGGTGTCAGTCACTGGTAGTCCTTCCAAAGGTTACTTGACACCTCCCCTCCCCCATTCATTCTTTCATAAATCTGCTTGAGGGCTGAATTAACCGACAAGCATTTATTAGTGCCTTCAGGCACTGTACTAAACACTAGAAATATAAGAATTAAAACCAAAAAAGTTTTTAAAAATGGTCCCTGCCTTCAAGAAGCTTACATTCTAATAGAGACAACATGTACATACATAAGTATATAAAAGACATATGCAAATAGATGTTACATCTATTTACAGAGTACATCATTAGCAGCTGAGAGGGACTGGGTAAGACTACAAAAGATATGAGTCTTGAAGGAAGCTTGGAATTCTAAAATGCAAAGGTGAGGAGAGGAAGAATTCCAGGAATAGGGGAGAGATTGGTATAAAAGTCAGAAGACCAGAAAGTAGACCACAATGACAGGATTGTCAATTGTGTAGAAGACAGTAATGATGAGGTATAGGCTCTGGGAGCCCCTTTGAGCTCTCCTTGAATCTTTGAGGTACAGGCTCTGGGAAACCCCTAGAGCTCTACTTGAATCTTCCCAAGTAAGGTATTTGCTTGAGGCCATAGGCCTTTCCCTGGCTTTGCCCAAGTCTTTAACTAACCCTCTTGTCCAACAGTTTCCCACCCTTGAACTGGCCTAGCCCATCATTGTCTGTGGTCTCCAGGTAACCTCCAGCAACTTCCTACCCTTAATCACTCATTACTGGAATCTGACCTCATCTGATCCTTCCTGAAGACCTTCCCCAAATTCCTCCTCTAGACCATCCCTAGAGTCCTTCCCACAACGTTTCTGTATATAATATCCCATCTTCCCTCCATGTGGTGTGAGAGTGCCACAGAATGGGCTAGCACAGACTTGTTCTGTTAGAGCACCACAGAATGCCCTAGCACAGACTTATTCTGGACTGCTTGCCCAATGCAAACCTTATAGATACCTAGGCTCCTTAAGAGTCTACCCAATGTGGTGAACTTTTAATAAACTTCGCTTTTCTTTGGCTGAGAGAAGACTTGAGTTGAATTCTTTTAGCAAGACCGAACATGCTGGTATTTTGAGGTCTCCAGAGCACCCCTAACCCTAACCACATCATTTATGTGTAACAAATAAGAAAAATAAGGAGGGGAAGCTAGGTGGCACGGTGAATAGAGCACCAGCCCTGGAGTGAGGAGGACCTGAATTCAAATCCAGCCTCGGACACTTAACACAAAACTAGCTGTTGTGACCTGGGGCAAGTCACTTAACTCCAAATGCCCTACCTTTCACCTTCCAAAAAGAAAAAAAAAAAGACAGATCGTGACAAGATTCAAATGCCAAACTGGAGTTTATAGTTTAAAACCCTTTTAAATTCCTTTGTAATATAGCTCAACCTACCCTTTCAGCCTCACTGGTCATATTTGCCCTCCCACATACTATCATCCAGAACTGACCTTCTCTCTGTTCTTCACCCAGGACATTACACCTCCTATCTCCATGCTTTTTGGATTGGCTGATGTCCACCATGCCTAGGATACACTGCCTTCTGTCTATCTCATAGAGTTCCTCTCTTCCATTAAAATACAGCTCCGGATCGTTTTCTACATGAATTCCTTCCTGATCCCCCAACTGCTAGTGCTCTCCTTCCCAAACTGCCTTTATTTTAACTTCTTTATGTAAGTGTATATTTGTGCATGTTTACTGACTTGATATTCAGAACGCTGATATTTTTAATAAACATTTGCAGTCTCCCCATTCAAGTGTTAGCCCCTTGCAAGAAGGGATTTTTTTCATTCCTTGTATCCCCAGGGCCTGGTACAGCACCCGGCACACAGTAGGCACTTAGCACTGGTTGATGGATTGAAGGATTGCTCTTCTAGACAATGGGAAACCACTGGAGTTTGTGGAGTAGTGATAGTGGTGGTGGAGAGACTGTTCTCTCATTCTCTCTTTATGTGTTTCCATTCAAAACTTCAATAATAATTTATTAAGTCTTACAAAATGTTATGTTTCAGTTCTGGGAGAGAAAGAGTTATTCTTGCCTCCAAAGAGTTTATAGTCTAAGAGGGAGAGAAGGGATTCATTTATAGAACCTCACATATTTCCGACATCATATTCTACTTTATTTCTTTTTTGAGATCAGATGAAGCAAAAATTGCTTCCAGCTAAGGAGTCGTAGAAGAGGTGACTTTTGAGCTGCATCTTGTAGGGTGGGTAAGATGTCAGCAGGTGGAAATGGAGGTGGGGGTGGTAGTATTTCAGATAGAAAAAAAAGAGTAAACTTTAGTCTATTGTTGGGTCATCCTATTCTTTCTGACCATATTTGGGGTTTTATTTATTGGCAAAGATACTGGAGTAGTTTGCCATTTTCCTTCTCCATCTCAATATACAGATGAGAAAACTGAGGCAAGCAGGTTAAGTGACTTGCCTACGGTCACACAGCTAACAAGTGTCTGAGGCCAGATTTGAACTCCTGATTCTGCACTGAGCACCCTATATACACTTCAGTCTATTAAGTCTGTATTAAGTCTGAAAGGATGGAATCTCTATATACATCGTCTAGGGGAGGGGCAGGGGTACATGCACTAGAAATGTGAGCTATGATACTCTAATCTTATCCAGCAAGGGCCTGAAAAGCGAAAGTGTAAGGAGTACTGAATTTGGAGTCTAGAGTCCCAGGATTCAAATCCAGTAAGCTTAACCTCTTAAAAGTTTCCTCATTTGTAAAATAAAAAAGGTGGACATGGTATCATGTGACCTCCAAGGACCTCCCCCAACTCGACATTTCCCATTTTGTGATTTATTTCTTTCACTACCGTCTGCCTGCCGCTTGGAAGCAACAGACCCAGCAAGACATTTAGAAAGGGATCTCTGGCTACCATCCATTTTCCAAAACTCAAAACTGCCCCCACTCCTCGCTCAGTAATCAACTCTACCATTAAACTCCACTTTGACCTTAAATGGCTCCAGTACATACAAATATTCACCTTTCTGCATTTGCTCTGGGTGCATGGGTGTGTGAATGGACCTGCTCTCCCACTGCTACCTGACTGGGAGTGAAAGCAACAATTGTTACCCCAAAGGGGAAGGTAGGAAAACAACCCTTTGTGAGGCAGAGAAGTGTAGACCTTCAGGAATTTTAAATTCTAAAGAGGGATGGGGGTGGGGGATGGACTTGGCTTTAGCAGCATTAGTTTCAAGTGCCGAGTTTAAGTTTTTACATATGGATTTGAATGCTGGTTACCTAGGAGTAGAGTTGATAGCTATGCAGAAAGATGATTCTTTGGGTGGTTGGTTTTTTAATTGTTATTAATTAATTCATCCATATTTAACTATTTAAAACGCCTAGGTAAATGAGTCTTCACTGGAATCTGAGAGAAATATGGTATTGTTTAGATTTCCTAAAGAATCTACAGGCTGAGTTCCTTTTCTCTCTCTTTCCCCTCCCTTCTCCCACTTTTTCCCTTCTTTTTTTTTCTTTTCTGTATATTCAATGATTGCTGGCAATAGGAATCATCTGGTCCAACCCCTTTTATTTTAACTGAGCAAACAATGCAGCTAGACTGTGGCCATAGCAGTAGAGCTGGATTCAAACGTGGGTCCTCTGACTCCGAATCACTGGTTCTTTCCATTGTACCTACTTTTTTCCCCATAATTAATGGGTGACATTCATATAGCAGCTGACATGCATTAACTCATTTGTTCCTCATAGCAATGTTGTCATATAGGTGCTGCGAATATCCCTGTTTTACAGATGAAGAAACTAAGGCTGAGAAAGTCAATGACTTGGCCATGGTCACACAACTGGAAAGTACAGAAACAATGGGTTTAAATCAGGTTTCTACAAGCTCTGAGATCAGGATTCTTTCTGGGACTCTTCTCTGCTTTCGCATTGCTCCATGGCCCCTTCAAAGGGATCAAAAGACACATATACAATGTGATATATGGAAAGAACACTGGATTTAAAGTCAAATGATCTGGGCTTTCAGGCTCTTCTACTCCCCTGCTATGTAACTTTAATGCATTACTTTATTTTATTTCTTGGAAAGTGAAGGTGACAGCATAAATCACCTGCTCAGGTCCCTTCCAGTTCTAAGTCAAATCCATACCTCTAAGTAAGCAATGACTTGCCTTGAGAACAAATGACAGTTATATGTCCTACCCATTCTCATTTGCTCTGGAGAAAGAACCAAACTCTTGAGCAGATCAATGGGAAGGAAGTCTGGTAAAGTTTTCAATGGGACACCAGGCAGAAATATGTCATTAGTGTATTGCATAAGTGTATCAATTTCTACTGGAAATACAAGCATAGACATGATCATTTAAAAAATATTACCCTCAACCTGTAGATGGTTAACAAATCAGAAGTAGAATGCTAACAGGTCTTCCTCACTCTAAGACCAGCATTCTTTTCCCTATACCACCTAACTTCCTGCCATGCTCCCATGGAATGGAAGTGTAGTTTCATAGAAAAATTGATTGATCAATACATTTTCATTGACATCTACTGTGTGTTCTGTATAAATATTTGTTTCTACTTATTCTAGTCATTTGTGTACCATACCTACATGCTTAGGGTGTGTGCAGTGTTCAGGAAGGACCATCAAGTACCTCTGATGGGAGGGCTTGCCAAGCCCTTTTCAGGGCTACACATCCACCTTTGATGTCCACCTGTCGCTCAGCTGTCACTTATGGCTCCAAGAAGCTGTAGCATGTGCACACTCTGGTAAAAGCATCTCAGCAAACGGGCTAAACCAGGTAACCAAAAGACCTCAAATCCATTGGTGAGTTAGGATGTCTACCCAAGAACGTGATAACTTCCTCTGGCTGAATAAGCAGATGAGAACAATTTGTTTCAAGGGCCATAAAGGTGGCTAAAGCCTCCATCAGAAAAAGTAAGAATGAGATAAGCAGATAAGAACAATAACTGGTATAACGCTTTAATGTTTGAAAATCACCTTACATAGATTATGTTATTGGAACCTAACAATGCTGTGAGATAGTTACTACAGGAATTGGGGTGTTTTTTTTGGTCTAGAGATGTGATTTTATTCCCTGGCTGTGAAAACAGGTAAATATTTATTCAGTAGCCGCTGTATTAAAACACTGCCCTGGCCCTGGGGAAGACACACAGTTCTTGTTCTTTGTCTGCTCATCTTATTCTTGATTTTTTTAATGGAGTTATACATAGAAATGATCCTGTGGAAAACTGTGATACTGCTGTTATTCTGTTATGTTTAGTACTCTACAGACTGTTGCACAAGTAGATAAGATATAATTACATTTTGTAATTGAATAAAAGTATTGAGATAGAAGCTCATTTTCTGCAAACTCACCAAAATTATCTTTGGGACACTTCTTTTAGCAGACAGAATAATATGGGATGACACGTATATGGTCCTTCTCCCTCGTGATTTTGTTGTTTTTATTTATTTGAAGGCTTCTTCAAACATTTGAAGGTTTTATAATCTACAGAAATGACAGGACCAGAATACAGAATACAGGATCGGGCAGACCTGATCTTGAAAGACTCTCATAAATTATTGTTCTTTTTCCATAAACAAATCTGAATGAGTTAACCATTTTTCAATGATTCTTTGTTGACATATGTGTGTATTTCTGTTTGCATGTTATTTCTCCCAAATTAGATTGTAAGCTCCTTGAGTTTTTTGCCTCATTTTGTATCCCTGGCACTTAGCACAGTGCCTGACACACTATAGGCATTTAATGAATACTGACTGATTGACATAGAGTTGGGTAAGTTCATAGGAACATTGCCAATGGAAGGCTTTTTAATTCCACTTCTGGATGCTTTTAGCCACTTCATGTCGTTATCATCATCTCATTTTTTCCTCACCATTTTCTCATCTTTTCCCATGAGATTCAGATAGAAATGATCCTGGAACAAGACTACTTTTCTTTTATATGTATTTTTTTTTACAGACTATCATACAGGTGGATAAAATAATCAGTTTTAGCTAATTATATAGTCTTTTCTTCTGTGGGTTTACTATACACATACGACTCCAGAAGCAGAAAGGACAGCAGCTCCAATGTGTTCTTCATCCTGTTAACTACTACTACGACTTAAAAGTATGATAGATATAAGTGGTTCAATCATTTCAGCTTCTTTGTGACCCTGAAGAGGCTACCCACAAAGAGGGCTAGGGGTGCTCTGGAGACCCCAAAATACCAACATGCCGGGTCCTGCTGAAAGAATTCAACTCAAGTCTTCTCAGCCAAAGATAAACAGTTTATTGAAAGTTTGCCATATTGGGTAGACTCTTAAAGAGCCTAGGTGTCTATAAGGCTTGCATTGGGCATGCAGTCCAGAATAAGTCTGTGCTAAATCATTCTGTGGTGCTCTCACTCCACATGGAGGGAAGATGGGATCCTATATACAGAAAGGTTGTGGGAGGAATCTAGGGGTAGTCTAGAGGAGGAGTTTGGGGAAGGCCTTCAGGAGAAGTGACATGAGGTCAGACTCCAGCCATGAGTTTGGGGAGGGTCTTCAGGAGTCAAGATGGGGTCAAGATGGGGTCGGACTCCAGTAATGAGTGATTAAGGGTGGGAAGTTGCTGGAGGCTACCTGGAGACCACAGACAATGGTGGACCAGGCCAGCTCAAGGGTGGGAACAGGAGCATCAAAGGTGGGAAGTTGCTGGAGTAAAGGAGGGCTAGAGACTTGGGCAGAGCCACAACTTAAGTCCCATGACCTCAGACTAATGCTTTCCCTGGGAAGATTTACTTCAGGGGGTTTCCCAGAGCCTGTACCTCAAAGATTCAAGGAGAGCTCAAGGGGGGTCCCAGAACATGCACCTCATCAAACCCATTTGGGGTTTTCTTGGCAAAGAGACAAGTAATTTACCATTTCCTTCTCCAGTTCATTCAAACAAGGTGAAGTGACTCTCCCCCAAGTGTCTAAAGCTGGATTTGAACTCACAAAGAAGAGTCTTCCTGATTCCGGACCAGGTGCTTTATCCACTGTGCCACCAAATTTAGAGTATCCACCCTAAATATTCACATAGACTATTTGTGCCTGAGCTGTGGTAGAGCACTCTGAGCTCATATTGGTCTGATCAGCCACAAGTGGACACACTGAAACTTGACTCTAAGCATAGTGATGTAATTTTGGTCTTGAAGAACAATGGACAACAACCAACCAACTGAATATAGATGGATTTCTGAACCAAATTCAATGACTGTGGAGTTGTCTGTAGGTTGACAGAGCAGCACAGTAGGTGGACAGATGAAGTAGCAAACGGAAGATCTAGGCTTGAGTCTTGGCTGCTCCGTTTACTAGTCCTCTATCTAACCTTAAGCTAACTGTTCTGATTTTCAGTTTCCTCATCTATACAATGGAGCTAATGATACCTATACTGCCCATTTCAGAGTTGTTGTGGGTCTCAAAGGAAAAAATAAAGCAAGTGATTTTGTTTTTTAATCTTAAAGAACTATCAAATATGAGTTTCCATTCCCTTCCTAAAATAAGTGTTAACGAGACTCACCCAAATTACGAGAAGTCAGTAAATTGTCCCTAAGGTCCCTTCTTTCTCTGAGATTCTGTGACTTATATAACAATGTCTTTCATGGGCTTTCTTCTGTGATTTCTTCAGGGTGGGGAATCTAAAACATGTTCAGGAGAGAGTACTGACTCTCCCTCTCTTAGGGGATATAATGAGGTGCTTCAGCCAAAAATATCCATCCACTTGACAGCCAGCTTTCTACAGAGAAACTTCTTAGCTAGACTTTTCTTGAAAGAATAGTCATAGCAAGTGTGGGTCTGACCATGTCATCCTCCTACCCAATAAACTCCAAGGGCTCCTTACTACTTCCAGCATAAAATATAAAATTTTCTGTTTGGTTTTTAAGCCCTTCAAAACCTACTGCCTTCTTATTTTTGTCCATATATTCTGTGATCCAAGGATACTGGCTTAGCTGCTGTTCTTCATAACATATTCTCTCTCTCCTCCTCCTCTCTCTCTCTCCTTTTTTCTTTTTTTTTTGGGGGGGGGGTGAGACAACTGGGATTAAGTGACTTGCCCAAGGTCACATAGCTAGGAAGTGTCTGAGGTTGCTTAATAACTAAGCAGCTTTTGAACTCAGGTCCTCCTGCCTCCTGTACTGGTGCTGTATCCACTGTGCCACCTATCCACTCCATATCTCTCAGTTCCATGGTTTTTTTCTGTTGGATATCTCCTGTGCCTGGAATGCTCTCCCTCCTTACCCTTCACTTCCTAGCTTCCTTGCCTTGCTTCAAAACCTCAGTTCAAATCCCACATTTAGGAGGAAGCAGTCCTCACAACTAGGGGGCAGCCAGTGGCACAATGAGTAAAGCGCTAGGTCTGGAATCAGGAAGACCTGAGTTCAAACCCAGCCTCAGATGTCTGCTAACTGTGTAACCCTGGGGAAGTCATTTAACCCTATTTGCCTCAGTTTCCCCAACTATAAAATGGGGATAACACAGCACCTACCTCTCAAGGTTGTTGTGAGGATCAAATGAGAAAATATTGTAAAGTGCTTAGCAAAGTGTCTGGCACATGTATAAATGCTTATCTTCCTTCTGAGGTTACCTTCCATTGACACTAAATATATCTTGTACAGGCAATTTTTTGTATGTTGTCTCCCCCATTATAATGGGAACTGTTTGCAGGGGTTGTTTTTTTTTTTTGCTTTTCTTTATATATTTTTTTATTTATATATATATATATATATATTTTTTTTTTTGCTTTTCTTTGCATCTCTAGCACTTAACATAGTACCACACAAATAGTAAGAACTTAATGTTTTGTTGACTGACAGAATCTGTCATTGGATTTATATGACAAGCCATTCCGTAGCCTTTGAGGATACTGGGTCATCTTCATGCTATGATGATGAATCAAAGGGAGACTTTTAGTGAAGGAAAAAAACCCCACAGACAATAATGACCTTGGTTAAAAAAGATGCTGTGGAGGGGGTAGACAATTGTCAAGTTTCAATAATTGGGTAGGCCAAAGCTATAACTAACTAGGATAGAAGCATCTGGGCACTAAAATTTAAAGAGCATTAATAGCATTTGATCAGCTAGAAAAATTATTTAAGATAGAAACCTCTGACATGGCATTCATCTTCCAAACTCCTTGCCTAGACCCTAGGGAAGTATCTCCTTAAACAAATCACCTTTCCTCTCACCATCCTAAGGTCTCTTTCTGACAAAGGAGTCCTAAGGTTTTCCTTCATCCTGTTGAATTTCTTTTAAAAATGATCTGAGGTTGTGTTTCATAATTAACCAGTCTCCAAAATTTTTACTTAAGGTTCTAGGATAGCTAATTTTTTCCTAGCTAATTTTCCATCCAGAATTAGTTTATCATGACAAGCAGTCAATAAGTAAGTATTAAATGACTGCTTTGTCCCAGGCACTAAAGATATAAATAAAAAAGTAAAACAGTCCCTGCCCTCAAGAAGTTTACCTTCTGTTGGAGGAAATAATGTATGTACATAGGTATATACAAGCATATGCACGAAAGCAAGATACGTTCATCTATAAATATGTGTGTGACTTGAATACACAAAAGAGACACGATGATTGGGGGGGGGGGCAAGGAAGGAGATTAAAAAAGGCTTAAGACTGGAGTCTTCACAGACACTAAGATGATAAAAGGATGCTTTGATAAACTGTTTTTTTTTGGTCTTCCATTAATCCACTTACATAACCTTATCAGACTCCCTTGTGTTCTATTTCTTTTCTCTTGTCCAGTTACTGCCCCCCATAAGAACCAATAGGCTGAATTGTCTCCTTGGGTTAGGCATGCATTCTCTTCTACTGTGTTGAAACACTAACGTGGTTTGAAGGCTGTGACAGTAGAGTTTCTCACTTCACTGCACAGGTAGACGGATAGCTTTTGATTTTTTTCTCCCTCATTGGCAGATAGGACTTGTCAGTGCTCAACTAGAAAAACTGCCCAAAAGATCATCAGCTTCGAGTCAGGTGTTGTCAGAGCAAAGGGACAGGTAGTCTAGGCTGAACCCCCAAACAGGAGTCGGGTATGGGAGGATTCTGTAGATACAAATGGACTGGCAAGCACACATCAAAGTTAGGAGGCAGGACCAAGGGGTAGTAAAAGGACTAATGGGTGGGAGTTACAAGGAGGAGGATTTTATATTATAGGAAACTTAGTTCTAAATCCTGGCTCTACTATGTAGCATCCACATGACCTTGGGTCACCTTTTCAACCTCTCTGGGCACCAGTTTCCTCATCTATAAAATGAGGAAGAGGGTTGAACTAGGTGCTTTCTAAGGTTCTTCCAACTTCTAAATCTCATGAAAACAACCTAGTTATCTGAAAATGGCAGTCTCAATAGGTAGTGAGCTCTTTATCCCTGGAAGTATTCATGGAAAAGCTAGATGACCATCTTTCAAGGATGTACCCCTACCTGGGCTAGGAGGCTGGACTAAATGATTTCTGAGGCCCATCATTTCTGAACTCTCTCACTCAAATTTATGGTATCATAGAGTCTCAGTTTGTGACTGAAATATGTTATCGCTCAATTAATTCTCCCTCCTCTGTATTCCACAGAAAGAAAAAAAGGAAGAAATCACAAAAGGAGGGTTCATTTCTATTATCTATTTGGGCAGAGCTTCCTTTCTTGTCAAACAAATCCCCAGTGTACATTTCAGACTAAAAATCACATTTAAATGTTTGATTCATTGTCCTTACCAAAGGCAGAGGGGGAAAAAACCCTCCTACTGATGGATGCTCTGATGTGTTATTCAGAAAATGTCTTCATGCCATTCACCCTGCATTACTATCAAAATTCCTCTCCCCATCTCATGCACTTTTGGAAGGTAAAACAAATAAAATGCCAGTGAACTAAAAAAAGGACTTGTTCATAGCAGGGATTATAGAGTCTAGTTAGTTTGGAGAGCTGCTGAATGATAAGTGTTATTCAGGTTGTCTGTTGATTTTAGCTCCAGATTTTTTTTTTAGTAAACATCATTACATGACAATGTATGTTTTCATTTCTTTCTGTAGAAATGAAAGATGGTTGCTGCCGAAAAAGTAAGTGGAGACATTTTTTTTTTTATCTCTTACCAGCAACAGGCTGAGGAACAAATCCCAACTATCACCCAGGGAAGGATGTCCCTGTTCCAGTGGTCAGTCATTTGCAGGACAAAATGATCAGGCAATGAAATGTGCATGCAGGTATTAATCACCAGACTACATGATTCAACTATGAAACTTCTAGCCCTGGGCAGAAGAGATTTCTTTAGGGGCATTTCCATGGGCCAGTTTTCAGTTCACTAAACCTTGACAGTCAAACAGAAATTTTCCATGCTTCTCCATAAAAGGTCAGCAAAACATTTGGCATTATTAAAATTCCACAAAAGGCAGCTGAGCAGAAAATCAGTGAGGAAAGCAAATGTTTGGTTTTTTCTGCATTCACTGTGAGAGGACAGTAAATTAGGACGAAAGAAAAAAAAAAAGGAGAGATGATAGTTTAGCTGGGCAAATCCTGTACCTCCCCATCCACTACCACTGAGAAATGCTGTTGACCTGAGTGATCAGGACTAGTATGAGTAAGTAGGTTTCTGTAAGAAATTAATTGGATGTCAGCCCTTGGCCAGTACCTAGCTCATGCCCTGGACCAATGTTTAAATCATTTCTGATGGACAAAATAACTGAATTTCGGTTTCTTGTCCACAAAACAAGAGGACTATACCACCTCTGAGGGGCCTTCAGGCTCTAATTTTACAATGTTATAATCCTAAAATCTTATCAACTGAACCAGAAATGCCAAGCAGAAAAAGCACTGGGTACTCAGTCAGACCTGAATTTAAGCCTCGAGTCTATTTTTACTAGTGTCAGAAATAAGGGCAAATCACTTTACCTCTTTGAGACTCAATTAACTTGCTTGTCAAATGGGAATAATAATGCCTTCCCTGTCTCTCTTTTAGGATTGTTGCAAGGACCCAATGAGGGAAAGTAATCACTCTTTGTTGACATTTTTTGAAAAAAAAGAAAAGGTCACAAAATGAAAAGGTGATAGCCTCGCCACCAACTTCAGGATTGTATTTAGCTATGGGATCCACATTTTGGAAGGGATATTGGCAAGGAAGAAGTAAGGTAACTTGGACAGAGAAGCTACTTGAAACTGTGCCCTTCAGCTTGGGGCAACAGAAAGAATTCTAGATTATTAGTCACAGGACCTAGGTTTGAATTCTGTTTCTGGGCTTACTACCTCTATGACCTTGAAAGAGTGATTTAGTCCTGCTAGGTCTGTTTCCATATCTTTAGAATGCTGGAACTGGAGTAGAGGATGGCTACAAAGTCCTTTCCAACTCTGAGATTCCATAATGCATGTTCAGAAAACACTTAGCAAGTACCTCCTCTATGTTAAACCATTATGTTGAAATTCCAGTTACAATACTAAGGAAGCAAGAAGGTTAATTTCTTCTATAAAATGAAGGGATTCTTCTAGAATCAAGGATGCGGTCTTAGGACCGCTGGTTCCCCACCTCTGTTCTACATCAAAGGTGTCAAACATGCTTCCAAAGAGCAGACCTGAGCCAGATTAAAATGTAATTGGGAAAATTTGACAAAATAAAAATGCAATAAAACATAGATTGTGTTAATTTGTGGTTTTCTAAATCAGTATGCGGCCAGTTGGGATCTGTTTCTATTTGAGTTTGACATTATTCTTTTAGGTGATCTCTGGCTTCCTTTCTAGCTCTGACGTCTATGGTCCTAGGAGCCCATGATCCCAGAGTTTAAGGTGAGTGGGGATAAACGAAGTTGTATCATTGTAGACCCTCCAAAAGGAAATAGGAAAGCATTTCGTTTTAGAATCTAAGAGAATCCTAAAATTTCAGAAGTGGAGGGGACCTAAAAGTCAGCTAGCCTAATCCCCACATATTATACAGCCAGAGAATAAGGCCCCCAAAAAGATTTATCCAAGGGCAAAAAGGGTAGTGAGTAGCACAGCTAGGATTCAAGCATCTTCATTCCCTATATAACGCTATTTGCATTATACCTGGTTGCCCTGATTAGACAATGGAACCTTCTCTAAGCCCAGATGTCTCCTCTTCTAGTAAAAGCCTGTGCTTAGGTATTCTTGGGAGAAGGAAAGAGAGAAAGAAGGGGAAGAAGGAATAAGCATTTACATAACACTAGGCACTGTGCTAAGTGCTTCACAAATACAATCTCATTTTATCTTATCATACCTGTGTCCCATTCTTCCAGTCCCAGGCTATAGGCTATCAGGTAAATAAATCCATATATTAGTGGGTGCCAATGGATTGATGTGTTTTATTTCTCTCTTGTAATCTTTTTTGTATTTAAAAAAAAAAGTCCTTAAACAGCACTTTACTCAAAGGAAGGATTAATTATCTAGTGGCACAACGCATGGGGGATGGAAAG
This sequence comes from Pseudochirops cupreus, assembly GCA_028627135.1. Lineage (NCBI taxonomy): Eukaryota > Metazoa > Chordata > Mammalia > Diprotodontia > Pseudocheiridae > Pseudochirops > Pseudochirops cupreus. The sequence continues at coordinate 201,465,119 of CM053581.1, read as the reverse complement.
GGTGACTCCTTATAAGTGGTAATTCAAACAAATCCTAATCTTCTGGGGCATCCAAAACATCCACTATTAAAGATGTGCTAAACACACAGGTGGATGGGGAGAAATGTAGAAGAAAGAAGACCAGGTTCTTTTAAGATACATATTTCTATAACTATATTCTACAATACACATATGTGGGATATCCAGGATGTCGCTTAGTACGGTACACACTAAGACGTTTGGGATATCCTGTATATTTGTGTATAATAGAGTCATCACTGGAAAGGGTGCTGGGTAAGTGGAGTCTGGAAGATCTGAGTCACATCCCATCTCTGAATCTTACTAGCTCTTTGACCTGGAGCCAAGTCACTGGACCTTTATGTGCATCAGGAAACTCCCCACTAAGTCATCATCCAAATTAGCTGGAGATCTCATGTGCAATCAATCACAGATTGTTTCTCTATTTTGGAAATTCAATGACAAATTTAATGATCTTTACGTAAGTATTGAAATCATCAAAATTGACAATTAAAGCCATACATAAAACCATAAACATTAAACAATAAATAGTTTGTTGAAAGCATACACGTATTTATTATGTAAACTTAATTAAATAATGGGTAGCTTGCCATTGCAATGGATAAAGTGTCGGGCCTGGAATCAGACTCATCTCTGCATTCAAATCTGGCCTCAGATATTTACCTCAGATGTGTGACCCTGGGCAAGTTACTTACCCCTATCTGCCTCAGTTTCCTCATCTGCAAAACGAGCTGGACAAGGAAATGGCAAAACCACTCCAGTATCTCTGCCAAAAAACAAACAAAAAAACCCCCAAAAAACAAAAACCCAAGGGATTATAAAGAGTTGGACATAACTGAAAAAAAGACTGAACAATAACAATACTCTATTACATAGATATGCCATAATTTCCTCAGCTATTCCCTAAGTCTTTAATTATATAAGAGCAGTGGGACCCTTTGAGCCTGTGATCCCACCAAGGACCAGGAACAGAAACAGGGACAGGCTTATTTCAAAGGGCAGCATCTTGGAAATGAATCTTCACCCCACCTTTCTCCCCTTACAAATTTAACCATCTAAAGGAAAGAAAGTACCTCTCTCATGGCCCAATTCCAGAGAGTTGTGTCTTGCTAGAGGAGCATGCACACTGGCTATTATCAAGCTATTAAATGCTTGAAAAGCAGAGAATTAAGAAAAGTTTGTGCTTATGTTCGCCATGATGTTTCTAATCACACTGTAAAAATCTCCAGCTCCTGTTTCCTTCGATGTTTAGTTAAAGTTCCCAAGAAAATATCACAGAATATCTGATTTCATCCTTCAGTCTAAAAGGTCTCTTTGCTGGCAAGGATGGGATCTCATTAATGGAGACTGAAAATATGAGGAATTCAACAAATGCTGATAGAGAGACTCCGATGACGAATTGGGGAAGATTGGCCACTGCCTAAAATTAAAAGAGGAGAGAGGAAAGGTGAAGGGCAATTGGTGGCACAGTGGCTAGAGTGCTGAGCCTGGAGTCAGGAAGACATCTTCCTGAGTTCAAATCTGACATCAGACATTCACTAGCTGTGTGACCCTGGGCAAGTCACTTACCCTTGTTTGCCTCAGTTTCCTCATAGAGAAGGAAATCCAAATCACTCTGTAACTTTGCCAAGAAAACTCCAAGTGGGGTCATGAAGAGTCTGATACAACTAAAACAATTCAACATTAACACCAACAAAAGAGGAAATCTTATCTGTCCATGCTACTTTCTGTTATCTGAGAGCTTGCTTTGCATTCTGAATGTTCTTGCCAGTGGTTTCCTATTTGAAAAAGCTACCTTCTTTAGCTGGAACCACATCCCATGCTTTCCTCTCTCCTGGAAAATTTTAATTAGGGGAGCCAGGGTGTTCTGGTTCTGTCATCTGCTGCCTATGTGACCATGGGCAAGTCAATCCCCTTATCTGGGCTTCAATTTTCTCATTTTTAAGGGGAGCAGGCTGGGCTAGATGATTTCTTAAGATCCTTCCCCTTCTGTCATTCTATATTTATGTTCTAGATCCCCTTGAGTTCTAACATTCTAGGTTCTAAGGTACCTTTCACTTTGGAGATCACATGGTCAAAGTCCTCTTGCAGTTCTGACATCTGACATTATATAGTCTATGGTTCCTTGAAGCTCTGACATCCCAAGGTCTACCTCTAATATTTTGTGTGCTATATTCTAAAGTCCTTCCATCTCATAGCATCTATAATTCTGGTTCTATGGTCTGTCTCCACATGTAAGTTTTATGCACCTTGAAAGAAGGAATTTGTATTTTGACATCAGGAACAATATCTGACACAGAGTAAGAATATTAAAAAAAAATTAATAAATTTAGTTTTCCAAGTAGATTCCTCTGTTGGAAAGAATGATTTCCCATTGATAATTGACAATCCAATTGAACAGTATGGTATAATAGAAAGATCCCTGATGCTGGAGTCAAAAGATCTGTCTTCAATCTCACTTCTGATGTTACCTGTGTGGCTTTAGACAGGCCACTTAACTTTCTTGGTCTGTTTCCTCATCTGCACAATGCAAAGCCTCCAAAGTGCTTTTCAGCTCTACATTTATGATCCTGTGTGGCCCTCTAGGTACTCTGTCAATCTATGATTAAAAGGAGTCATGAATGGGCCTGATCAAGGGGTTTGCTAGAGCCAGCCACTGATGAGACCCAATTGTTAAATTTTCAGTGTGAACATTTACATCTCCAAAATCAGCAAATGCTACAATCAGGGCATGATCTATTTTTTTAAAATCATGCAGACTTCAGAAATTAATGGAAAAACTATGGATAATGCAGACTAAATTTAAAAGTGGGTAGCTAGGTGGCACAGTAGATAGGGTGCTAGGCCTAAAGTTAGGAGGACCTGAGTTCAAATCTAGCCTCAGACACTGAACACAAAAACTAGCCATGTGACCTTGGGCAAGTCACTTAACCCCAATTGCCCTACCTTCCCCCCTCCAAAAAATAAAGTGTAGTGGATAAACTATTTGATTTGGAATCAGGAATATTTGGTTTTGAATCTGACCTTGGATACTTAATAACTTTTTAACCCTTGAACAGGACAGCTAACTGCTAGGCTGAGTCCGGGAGACTTGTCTTCCTGATAGCTGTGAGACCCTGGGCAAGTCATTGAACCCTGTTTGCCTCAGTTTTTTCATCTATAAAATGAGCTGGAGAAGGAAATGGTGTACCACTCCAACATGTTTGCCAAGAAAACCTCAAAACAGCATCATGAAGAGTTGGACATGACTGAAAACAATTGACAACAACAAAAAACTTAAAAGTGTATCATGAGGAAGGACATCTCTTTTTTTCTGATTGTTAAACATTTACTTACATAAACACATCACTGATCTGATAACTTCTGGATAAAATGATCACCAAGGTTGCTGAGCCCAGAACCTCTCTCTTTTCATGCTTGATGATATTTTTATGGGCAAACGGGCCCTTGCATTGAAAGAGGTCATGATCATGCTTCCTATTTCATAGGTTTCATCAGGTCAAAGCTGGAAAAGAACTTTAGAGATGATTCAATTCAATTCTCTGATTTTTACTGATGGACTGAGGTCCAGAGAGAAAAAGTTACTTGCCCATCATCCCAAGTCTAGTAAGCAGCAGGGCTGGGAACTGATCTCGGATCCTCTCATGCTGAATCCAGACACCAGATCACAATGCCCGGTTACTGGGCAGAGGGAAAGGAAGGAGGAGGGAGCGGGTACGCGTAGAAGGTCATACAGAAAATGTATATAGTAGGACTGAAACCTGAAGCTGTGGAAAACTTGGCATCTTGTACCGTCTGGAGTGGGGGGAGGAGAAAGGGAAGGAAGGGAGTTCTATGTCTCATCCTTACCTAACTTCGCTCCTTCGGGGTCCCAGGATAGGTACAGGTAGTGACTAATGGCCCTGAGAACTGTACCTCAATCTTGGCAACTGTCACTCCAGATCTGTGGAGATGCTAGAAAAGACAGATAGCGGCTCTGCTCCTCTGGATAATTTGGAAATTTCTAGATATTTTTCTTTTTTTTTCTCTTACAAAACAAAGACTTGATTTTCAGTGTATGTTCATTTTGCTTTTTCACCAACACCTAACAAGCTTCCCCACAGTTAGCCTAGGAGTCAGCCTGCTCTACCGATCCAGACCAATGAGCCAAGAATGGAAAAAGAGATGCTGAAGAGGAAAGGGCCAAACATAGTCAAATAGCTAAAGCAGACGGGGAAGAAGTAATCATATTCTAATTGACTATTCTCTAATGGAATCAATTAATTCGAAGCCACAAAAGCATCAGCTAATTCGTGGTTAATGGTGTTTAAAAGATAAACAACATAGATTAAATCTATTGATTCCAATCCCCCTTTCTATTCTGTCGGTGGTGACTGCTCTGGACCCCTGTTAGGTCCATTTTGTAAAACTGTATAAGAAAAAGATGGGGTAAGTAAATATACTTCAGATAATCAAAAATATATTGGTAACAGAAGCAGAGACTTGTATGGATGGGATTAATGTCCAGGTAAATGAAACATAGAATAATCTTAAAGCATCTAATTCAAGCCTTTCCTGAAACATGAATCCACTTTACGATATCCCTAACAAATAGTCAACAAGATTCTGGTTAAATATCTCTAATATTAGAAAATTCACCAACCCATCTCCATTCCCAGAAGGAAACTCACTCCATTTTGGGGTAGCTCTAATTGCTTAAATATGGCAAATGGATTATCTCACTAACACACCAACCCAATGGCCCTCACAGTACTTTGATATATATTCATAACTGACCCTGGCTTTTGTGTAACTTTTAAAAAATTGTTCTTAATTTTTCTATCTCTAGATTTAAGTATGGGAGTAGAATACATGGCATCCAGGTCAGCTGCCGCACTGATTAAAATTCTTCGATTTGAAAAGGCAAGACTAAAAGCCAAGACCAAAGTTGGTGCATGATTTTCTTTCTGCAGATGATTGTGCACGTATGCAGCCTCTGAAACTGAGATGCAACCAAGTATGAATCATTTCTCTGCTGCTTGTGCTAATTTTGGCCTAACAATTAACACCAAGAAAATACAGGTGCTCCATCAGCCACCACCACCCCACCCCCCACCCCCATACATGGCACCATCAGTTACAGCAAATGGAGAAGAGAAGTTTTGAATGTTGTTCACTACCACTTAACTTGGTAGTGTACTTTCCAGGGATGTACATATTGATAATGAGGTTGACACAGGCAGCACTAGAACTGCTTCATGTTTGGGAGGCTCTAAAGGAAAGAGTGGGAGAGAAAACTGAAGGTCTACAGAATCATTGTGCTGACCTCATTGTGGTATCTCTGTGAAACCTAGACAGTTTACCAGCACCATGAACAACTGAATCACTGCCATTTAAATTGTTTTAGGAAACTTCTGTAGACCACCTGGCAGCATAAGGTACCAGACACTGAGGTCCTTTCTCAAACTAAACTGCCAAGTGTTCAAACACTACTTGCAGAGAGCACAACTCTGATGTATTGGCCATGCTGTTCAAATGCCAAATGTATGCTTGCCTAAAAGACTGATTTATGGAGAACTCAAACAGGGCAAGTGCTCACATGGTGGTCAGAAGAAGGGACACAAGGGCACTCTCAAGGTCTCTCTTAAGAACTTTGGAATTGATTATGTGACGTGGGAGACACAGGCACAGGACCTCCCAGCATGGCATGCCCTCATCAGAGAAGGTGCTGTGCTCTATGAGCAAAGCAGAATTAAAGTATCTTGAAAGAAATGTAAGATGCAAATTTGAAGAATCCACTCCAAATGTTCACATGGACTATTTGTGCCTGACTTTTGATCAAGCATTCTGAGCTTGTATTGGTCTGGTCAGCTACAGTCAGACCCACAGTAACTTGACTCCAACACAATGATGTCATTTTGGTCCTCTTTGAGAACTAAGGACAACAACCACAACCATAGAGTAGAATATAATAGACTCCTAACAAATGTTTATTGAATGTGACTTGAACTCAACTTACTGCCTTAGTCAAACCTTATCATTGGCCCCCTGTACACATTAGGTTCATTATATCTATTCCTTTCTTTGTCCCAGTCCTGCCCGGAATACCCTGCTCATTCCTTTCTACCAGTTGAAATCCACAAATCATTTAGGGCTCAGTCAATTAACATACATTTGTCAAGACTTACTAAGTGCTAAGCTCTGGGTTGAGTGCTGGGGATACAAGGCAAGAAAAAAATAGTTCCTGCCCTCAAAGAGACTGCATTCTAATAGGAGATATCACATGTAAATAAATTGGTAAATAAGAAGATATATTTTTCTACATATTCATATACATATACACATAGATATATTTTGTATATATGATATATATATTATTTATATATATGCATACACCACACACACACACACACACACACACACACACACGACAGAGAGAGCAAATAAAAGGAAGCTAATTTTAGAAGGAAAGGCTCAAGCAATTGGTTAGACAGGGGAAGATCTGCTACAGAAGACAACATTTAAGCTAGAGATGTCAAGAGACAGCATTTCAGGCATGGGGAAATAGCCAATGCAAAGGCACAGAGATGGGAGAGGAGGGAGGAGTTATTTTCTTCAAGTAACGGGAAGCAGACCAGTATCCAGTGAATCATTGACTGGAGGGAAGTAAAATATAAGAAGACAGGAAAGATGGGAGGGAGCCAGCTTGTGAAAAGCTTTAAATACCAAACAAAGTACTCTTATAAAAACTTTTAGAAATAACTTATGCCTTCAATGACTTGCTATGGATCATAGGACTTATATTCAGAAGAGACTTTAGAGATCTTCCAACCTAAAATAATTCCATTCAATTCAACTCTTAATAAAGATCTAACATGTCTAGGGAGCTTTTCCAAGCACTATAAGAACAAATACATGCACGGATAAAACAGCCCCATGCCCTCAAGGAGCTTACACGCTATTGAGGACATAGCAAGTATACAAATCAGTAAATACAACATAATTTGATGAGTGAGAGAATATTAATGACTAGAGGAGATCATAGAATGAAGCGGCACATGAGTTGAGCACTGGAAAAAGAACAGGGATTCTGAAAAGTGGAGGTGAAGAGCATGTGTGTTCCAGGCACTGGTCACGATGCTAATTCATGGGGACAGGAAATGGAACGGCAACTTCCAGGAACTCCTTGCCTGCAATATAGAGTTCTTGAGGGTGAATCACATAAAATAAGTGTGGAAAGGTAAGTTGGAGTCTGATTTCCACATTTTGGAGACAAGGAAACAGGCTCCAGACGGTATCCTCCTTGCTTAACAGCACTCAAGTAGTAGATAGCAGAGCCAGGGCTGGAAGCCAGTGACTCTGGTGCCAAAGTTAGTGTTCTTTCTTCTGCATCACACTGCAACTTATTCTTCCACTTTATTCTACTTCATGTTGAACCTCCCTAGATAGATTATGAGCTTCCTGAAGGCAAACCTGCATCTTATACATTGTGCCCATCACTTGCACAGGATTGTTGTTGGTGTTCAGTCATTTTAGTTTTCCTGATTCTTTGTGACCCTATTTTTAGAGTTTTCATGGCAAAGATACTGGAATGGTTTGCCATTTCCTTCTCTAGCTCATTTTGCAGAAGAGGAAACTGAGGCAAACAGGGTTAAATGACTTTCACGGGACTATTCACATAGTAAACAACTCAGGGTAGTGAAAAAACTAGCTTCTTGGAATCAGGAGTCCTGGGCACAAGTCCTAACTCCAATACTTATTAGCGATGTAACCCTAAGCAAGTCACTTAACCTTTCTAAGACTCAGTTTCCTTATCTTTCAAAGGGGGATAATGATAATCTCCCTACCTATACCATAGGATTATTTTGAGGAAAGTCCTTTGTAAATCTTAAAGTACTATATAGAAATACAAGCTCACAGAAGCTTAAAGTAAGAATGGACCTCAGGCTCATCTTGTCCTTGAATAGGAATCCCTTCTGCACTACTTTGGACTGCCTCCCTTCTACATCTCTTTTCAGCAATGGCTTTGAGATAGCATCAGGAAGTCCCTTTATCAGCAGTCTAGGAGTATAGTTTACCTGTGCCTAGGGATCTGAATTCATTTAAAAGTAGTTGGAACTCTTACTTACTATACAGTTTCTAAGTCAGTGGTTCTCAACCTTCCTAATGCCCCAACACTTTACTACTTCTATATGGATGTATCTGCATGTGGGTGGACCCACCTGGAGACAGATAGAGGAGTGGTATCTTGGTTCCTAAGACCATCGGAAATATGTTTTCTGGTGGTCTTAGGTGACCCCTCTGACCCCTGTGAAACGGTCGTTTGACCCCCAAAGATGTTGCGATCCACAGGTTGAGAACCGCTGCTCTAAGTGTTATAGAATACGCAGATAACCAGATACCTACATCGTGCCACTGAACAAAAGAATATTGATCTAGTTCTCGAGACCTGGGTTCCCCTTAAAGTCCTTACACCAATCAGCTGCAACTGATTCAACCTCCCCAACCTCTCCATCGTGGACCGATAATATTACCACATGGGACCAATAATATTACCTTGTCTACATGCTTACTGTGAGGATCAGATGAGGAAGAAGGTAATAATTAAATGAGAATTCTAGTTAGTTGGTTCTCAATTTTTTTGTTGTTGTTGTGGCTTGAGACATTTATTTAACAAGCAGGTATCCAAACCCACAGTATTTTCCTTAGCTCTCCTCAATCTAAGTCACATTCCATTACTTTTTGAATTTATTCAAAACGTTCTTCCCTTGTCCTATGCAGTCCTTCCATTCCCATTGCCTTGACACAAGTGTGTTGGCCACAGTGGGTATTCAATTTTGTTGGCTGGAATTGAATATGAGAGGGGTCGTTATCAGTAAAGGACCACTTTTACTTCCTTTTTATGTAAGAAAGTGTTTGCATATTGAACAGGGTCTCACATCCATGAAATTAAAGAGTCTCCAATGTGATGGGTAAATCTTCTCTGGGGAAAAGGGAAGGGGCAGGTTAGGAGAGGGCAGGGACCAGAATTGTAAAGGATAAAAAGGCAGTGATGGGTTGAGGGCTCTAATACTAGAAAGAGAGCCCACATGAATGAGATAATAGGTTGAACAAGTGCAATTAAGTGGCAAGATATCAAAGTGGCCTGCATACCAAAGGACAGATTTCAGAGGCTAAAAACCCTGTCATTATTGCGGTCTTCTTATATCAATCCAGGAGGAAGAAACATCAGCTGAGACAAGAGACACTAATGTATGAGTCCACCTCTCCACAAGAACTCAGAACTATGTATCATTTTATTTATTTCTATTGCTCTTAGCAAATCATTATGTCTAAAGAGTTATTATGTACTCTCTATACATTGTTTGGGTGACTGATTAAAATGCCATTAAAGAATGACTGGATTCAAAGCCAAAAGATTTGGATTTCAGTCCTGGATAGGGACCTAACTCACTGTATTACCTTGGACAACTTTCTTAACCTCTCTGATTCATAGAAATCATCCAATTTTACTCCCATTTTAGAGATAAGGCTACTAATGTCTCTTCCAACTCTAAGATTATACACTTACTGCACAGATATCCCCAAATGCCCTAAGATGTGATCACCATGGTGTTTTTCTTTATTTTTATTACTGTCAATCACCTCCTAACCCCAGGGGAGAGTATTCCTCAATCTTTCTTGGCAACCTATTTCTGTTTCTAAAAACATTCATTCCCAGGAAGTTCTTGATTTCTAATCCATGGTAACATCCTATGGCTCAAACTCATTTTGTCTGGAACCCAATTTGGCAAGGACAAAGAAATACAGCCTGAGGTTTCAGAAAAACCTGGAAAGACTTGCATGAACTGATGCTAAGTGAGGTGAGCAGAAACAGGAGAACATTGTACACAGCAATAGCAACATTGTGCAGACTTAGCTCTTCTTAGCAGTGCAAAGATCTAAGACAATTCCAAAAGACTCATGATGGAAAATGCTACCCACATCCAGAGAAAGAACTAGGGAGTCTGAATACAAATTGAAGCATACTATTTTCTCTACTTTTTCTGTTTTTGTTTTTTTGTGGTTTTTCCTTTTTGGTCTGATTCTTCTTTCACAATGTGACTAATGTGAAAATATGTTTAATATGATTGTATATGTATAGCTGACATGAGATTGCTTGCTATTTTGGGAAACAAGAAGAGGGACAGGAAGGGAGAGGAGAAAAAATTTAGAACTCAAAATCTCATAAAAATGAATGGTGAAAACTAAAAATAAATAAGTATTTTTTTTAAACAAATGCAACCTAGCCTTCACCTTATTGGTTGGTTGTTGTCCTTTATTGTGAAGAGGACCAAAATGACATCACTATGCTAAAGTCAAGTTTCAGTGTGTCTGACTAGAATGTTCTACCACAAGTCTGGTTCAAATAGTCCTTGTGAACATTTAGGGTAGATTCCCCAAATTTGCCCATCCTGCATTTCCTTTGAGTTGTTTCAATTTTGCTTTGCTCATAGAGCGCAGCACCTTCTCTGATGAGGACATGCCATGCTGGGAGGTCCTATGCCAGTGTCTCCCAAGCCACACAATCAATTCCAAAGTTCTTGAGAGAGACCTTGAGAGTATCCTTGTACTGCTTCTTCTGACCACCATTGTGAACACTTGCCCTGTGTGAGTTCTCCATAAAATGTAGTCTTTTGGGCAAGCATACGTTTTGCATTCAAACAACGTGACCAGTCCATCGGAACTGTGCTCTCTAAAGCACAGTTTGAATGTTTGACAGTTTAGTTTGAGTAAGGACCTTACCAGACTAGTAAGTGTCTGGTACCTTATCTTTCCATGTGATCTTTAGAATATTCCTGAGGCAATTCAAATGGAAGCAATTCAGTTTCTTGACATGGTGCTGGTAGACTGTCCAGGTTTCACAGGCATACAACAATGAAGTCAGCTACAATGCTTCTGCATACCTTCAGTTTGGTAGTCAGTCTAATACCTCTTCTCTACCATACTTTCCTTTGGACCCTCACAAACACTGAACTAGCTCATGCTGTCAACCTCATTATCAATGTGTACACCCCTGGAAAGTACACTGCAAAGGTAAGTGAACTTATCCACAGCATTCAAAACTTCTCCATTTGCTGTAACTGATGGTTCCACGTATGGGGGGATATGGGGGTGGCTGATGGAGCCTCTGTGTTTTCTTAGTGTTAATTGTTAGACCAAAATGAGCACAAACAGCAGAGAAATGATCCATGTTTTGTTGCATCTCAGTTTCAAAGGGTGCATTGAGTACACAATCATTTGCAAACAGAAAACCATGCACCAACACTCCCTCTGCTTTGGTCTTGGCTTGTAGGCTTTTCATATTGAAAAATTTACCGGGCAGCTAGGTGGCTGAGTGAATAGAGAACCAGCCCTGGCGTCAGGAGGACCTAAGTTCAAATGTGAACTCAGCCACTTAACACTTACTAGCTGTGTGACCGTGGGCAAGTCACTTAACCCCAGTTGCCCTGCCTTCCCCCCTCTAAAAAAAAAAAAAGCAAAAACAAAAATTGAAGAATTTGCCATCAGTGCAGTAGCTGACCCTGATGCCATCCATGTTCATCCTCATGGAAAGCATTTGACAACATGGCTGAAAACATCATGCTAAAAAGCATGGGAGCAAGTACAAGCACAATACTGATGAACTTCTCTGGGCAATCAAATTTTGACATAATTTTCCATAAGCCCTCACAACTAACAGTATCAAAGGCCTTGGTCAGATCTACAGACTTTCTGTAGAGATCTGTGTTCTGCTCCTGGCATTTTTTCCTGGAGTTGACAGGCAGCAACTATTCCTCATCCCTTTCTAAAGTCACACAGGCTCTTAGTTAGATGACCATCTTCCAGGTGAAGGATCAGCCTATTAAGGAGGACTCTGACAAGAATCTTGCCAGCAACAACTAAGAGAGTAATTGTCACAGGACAATCTATTTCCTTTACCTTTACTTTGGTCTATTAGCTTTCACCTGACAGACAAAGCTCATTGACCAAAGCATAACCTTGGCATCTCCAAGACTACCTAAGAAGGCAGAATATTTGAGAGTAGAATAACCTGCTGGAATCACTGACCCCACGGAAGGGAATGCCTACATTTCAAACCTCATCTCCCTGCCCTCATCCCTGCAATTCCTTATGACCAACATCTAGTTTACCAGAAGGTGACTCTTATGAACAGGCTCTGTCACAAGGTCAGTGAAAGACAGAAAAGATATCAATAATTCATCCATTTAATCTTTTTTTTCTTGTAAAAACATTTCTGGTGTCATAAATCCCTTTGCTCTGATTCATTCTCTCTCTTTCCCTTCTGAGGTAGGAAATAGGATGACCTGAAAAGTATTTTAACCCCATTTTCCAGATAAAATAACAGACCTAAGGAGGTTTGATGCTGGATCCGGGCTTGTATGGCAAGTTTGGGGCAAAATCCAGACTACTCTCCACCACCTCCATTCATGTCTCTTCTCCATTTGAATACCATGTTGTAAACTCTATACAAGCAGGGACCACACCATTGTATTTCTCCACTAGGATCCAGGACAGAGCCTTGACTGGAGCAGGCATTCAGTAAATGGTTATGAATTAGTGAATTCTAAAAGATTTAAAAGGATAGTATCATTTACCTTGGCATTCATTCATTTATTCATTCCCCATTTACGGAGCATCTATTTTGTTTGCAGGACTCTGATGGGGTACTGTGGACAGTCCTCAGCCTCAAGAAATTTACAATCTAATGGGGAATGATGGAGATAAGAGAAGTTGATTCAATTCAACAAGCATTTATTCAATTCTCCCTATTTATTTAATTTTCCTGGCTTCCTTCAAGGCTTAGCTCAAATATTATTTTCTGCAAGAGGCCTTCCTTGATCCTCACTCCCCCACTGGAAGTACTTTTCCTCACAGATCAGCTCACATTTATAATATATCTTGTATGTACATAGTTGTCTCACCCATTAGAATGCAAGCTCCTTGAGAACCGGGACTGTACATTTGACTGTCTTCTTCAGTGCTTAGTACAATCAGCTGAAAGGGCTCTGTAAATGTCACACAGTCAGTGTGTGAGGTAGGATTCAAATTCGGGCCTTCCAGATTCCAAGTCCAATGCTCTCTCCACTCTACTACCATAGACTATTTTACGGAGAACTCATATGAGGTAAGTGCTTACACAGGGGTCAAAAGAAGTGATACAAAGATACTCTCAAGGTCTTTCTGAAGAATCAATTATGAGACATGGGAGATGCTGGTACAGGACTGCCCAGGATCAAAAATGGCCCTGTGCTCTAAGAGCAAAGCATAATTGCAGTAGCTCAAGAGAAACATGAGATGAGCAAATTCAGAGACATCTCCCCCCAAACGGCTCATATGGATTATTTGTGCCCATTCTGTGGTAGAGGGTGGGTGAGGAGGGGAGAAGTTTACCATCAGTGCAGTAGCTGACCTTGATGCCATGTTCATCCTCATGGAAAGCATTTGACAACATGGCTGAAAACATCATGCTAAAAAGCATGGGAGCAAGTCAAAGCAAGTCAAAGAAACTCAAAATCTTTAAAACAAATGTTAAAAGATTGTTTTTACATGCAACTGGGAAATAAGATATATAGGCAATGGGATATAGAAATCCATCTTGCCCTACAAGATAGTAAGGGGAGGGGCAGCTAGGTGGCACAGTGAATAGAGCACTGACCCTGGAGTCAGGAGGACCTGAGTTCAAATCCAGCCTCAGACACTTAACACAAAAACTAGCCGTGTGACCTTGGGCAAGTCACTTAACCCCAATTGCCCTACCAAAAAAAAGGCAAAAAAACAAAAAAGAAAGTAAGGGGGAGGTGGGATTGGGGGATATAAGAGAGGGCAGATTGGGAGAAGGGGTATTCACTATGTTTGCCATCTTGGGGTGGGGGTAGGGGAAAGATGGGGAGAAAATTTGTAATTCAAAATCTTGTGGAAATGAATGTTGAAAACAATAAATAAATTCCAATCTGTGGTAGCGCCTTACAAGTTTGTATTGGTCTGATCAGTCACAGACCTGACACAGTCACTATACCTTAACCCAGCATAGTGATGTCATGTTGGTCCTCTTCTAGCACAAAGGACAACCAACCAGCTAAGCACAATACCTGGCACTTATTCAACCTATTGATGAGTTCCAATTTATCCTGTATACAGCTCGTCTGTACAATGTTGTTTGCATGCTCGCTCTCTCTCTCTAATTAGAACGTGAGCTCCTTGAGAGCAAGCACTGTCTTTTGCCTTTCGTTGTATCCCCAGTGCTTGCCACAATGCCGGGCATGTACTAGGCACTGAATAAATGTTTATTAACTGTGTCGAGGGCACTGTATGAGGTACTGAACACCAAAACGAAAACCAGTCCCTTCCCTCAGGGCTAACAAGATATTAGGAAAAGACAAGATAAACACACAAATAACAACATAAGGCAGTATGTGATAAATATCATAAACTACATACAAAAATGAGAGGAAATCCAGGGACAGTGGAAAGAGCATTATTAGTTTTAGAATCAGAACACTTGGATTCTTCCACTGGTTAGCTATATGACCTCAGGTAAATCACTTAACCTCCAATTCAATCATTAAATGTTTATGAAGAGATGACTGTGTGCTTGGCATTTTGATAATCCCTGGGGACATAATTAATTAAAAAAAACAAAAGTTCCTGCCCTCAGGAGCTTATAGTCTAACTGGGGAGGCAATGTACAAAAGGAAGCAATAAAGGAGAGGTGGGACACCAGGGAGAGCATCTTATTTTGTGGAGTTGAAAAACCAGGCCAGGTGTTCACTGAGGTGGGCAAAAGTGTCCAGTTCCCAAGGATGCAACCTGTGGTAAACCTGTACATCATGGTGTCAATCAGCTGACATTTGCCAGGAGCCTTCAGTCTGTGAAGAGCGTGCTGGCTGCTGCTGTGGGGCCGTAAGAGTCTTTAACTCCTACTGGGTGAGTGGAGATTCAACCTACAAATTCTTTGACGTTATTCTTATTGACCCATTCCATAAAGCTATCAGATGAAACCCCAACACTCAACGGATCACCAAGCCAGTGCACAAATGCAGAGAGATGCGAGGGCTCACCTCAGCTGGCAAGAAGAGCCAGGGTCTTGGAAAAGGTCATAAATTCCACCATACCATTGGAGGGTCTTGTCGTGCTGCTTGGAGACGGCGCAGTACTCTCCAACTGCATCGAAAACGCTAATTGGGGGCATTAATTTGTAAACTTAAATGTTTAATAAAGAACATTTATAACAAAAGAAAAAAAAAGAAAGAAAAACCAGACCAGGGAGCTGAGACACAGTGGAATGAGTCCAAAAGTTTAGTTTCTGCCCCTATAAAGAAGGCATTGGGAGGAGCTTGATACTCCATCTTCCAACCCTCCAATCAGAGGTGAAAGAAGGCTAAGGGAGGTGGTGTCAGTCAAGACTTGAATTAGCACATGTGAGGAGATAAAAGGTAATGAGCTTCACCTGGCACCTGGGAGGGGCATCTTGTTCAGTAGAGTTGGAAAAAAAACAAGCAGGGCAGCAGATGAAGAGTGGAGTAAGCCTCTATCAAGCTTGTTTTCCTTATTTATGATACGGGGATAATAATCTTTACCCTCTCTATCTCAAGGAGTTTGCAAAAATCAAATGAATCAACTTCTGAGGAGCATTTTAATTTTTTTCTTTTTAATTTTTGCTTTTTTTTTTTGGATGGGAGAAGGTAGGGCAATTGGGGTTAAGTAACTTGCCCAAGGTTGCATGGCTAGTACATGTTAATTTTGTCCTTTTTAAATTGGTGTATCCCCAGGCCTTAGGGTATTTGTTGAATTGAAATCACAAAGGCCTAGAGAAAAGGTATTTTTCATCCAAGTGACTTCATGAGCTAAGATTTACCACAGATTCAGAGCTAGAAAGGGTTAGATGTCCAGCCTGCCCAAATTACAGATGAGAGAGCCAGGGGCTAATTAGCCAAAAAAACCCTAGCCTGCCCCAAATTCAGTTGGGGATCATAGGGAGTGGGGCAAGGAAGTGGAACAAAAACATTTATGACCATGGGTATTACTGCCAAAGGAGAGAGGATGACACAACTATGGGAGAGACTGGCCCTCAGCCCTTTGAGAGTTTGAGAGAAGGTGGGCCCCCTGAAGAGGGTTATCACTACAATAGCACCCCAGAAGTAGACATAGGGAGCTGATATGACACTCACTGCTGGAAGATTGTGAGGGAGGTCAGGTATGGAGATAGTCATCACCATGGAGGAAAGTAAGTCATACTTAGTGCAAAGACCCATTCACCTGAAGTTAAGATTCATAGAAGGTAGGTGGTGCAGTGGAAAGAGCACCAGGGTTTGGAGTCAGGGAATCTGGGTTCAAATCTTAGCTGTGCTTTTTAAACGTCTGTTGTGATTCACCTCACTGCCTCGGATTTCTCAGAAGCTGAGGGGGTTGAACCGAATAATATCGAAAGTGGCTTATAACTCACAAATCTGTATTTCTAGAACAGGAGTCACAAATCATTTGTCTCTAATATGCAAAATAGGAAAGTGACAAATGTTTGAGGAGCTTACAGGAAAACAAACGCATGAATAGGTGGAGCTATTAAATTGGTTCTGCATTTCTGGAAAGCAATTTAAAACTCTCTCAAAGTCACCAAACTATCCATATATTTTAACCTAGCAATACCACTACTGAAGCTTATATTCAGAAAAGATCAAAATGGAAAAGGTCTCATATGCACAAAAATATTTATATTATTGGAATACTATAAGAAATAGCAAAAGAGATGGGTTCAGAGGAATCTTCGAAGAGTTATATAAACTGATGCATAGTGAAGTGAGCAGTACCAGAAAAAAAATTATACAACATTATAAAAGAAGATAACTTTGAAGGAATTAAAACCTGAATCAATGCCATGACCAACCAAGATTCTAGGAGATGGATGATAAAGTATCTTGCCCACCTCCAGAGAAAGAGATGATAAACTCAAAAGTATAGAATAAGACATGTTTTTGGACACAGACAGTGTGAGAATTTATTTTGTTTGACTGCATATGTTACAATATTTTTTTAATGGGGGAGGGAAATGGGAAGGAGAAAGATTTGAGATAAGGTTACCCCCTCCCAAAAAAAGAGGAAAAAACATGGACATTGAAGCATTTTTTTAATTTATAGAAATGAACAGAATGAAGGCTATAAGGAAACAGAAAAAAAAATAGGACAGTGTTGAAACTTATATGTCAAATTTGTCATATATTTAAAAGAAAAAAGTCTCATAGAATAGAAATTCACAGCTCCACATACTCTTTTTTTCTATTTAACTTTGAATGTAAAAATGCTTATTTTATTAGCTATTTAAATTCATAATAAAAAAAATTAGAAACAAACAAAAAACCTAAATCATTTGCCTCAGATCTCAAGTCCAATATGAGTCAAATGTCTCTATAGAGCTTCCAGAATATATTTTTTACCAGTTTCTCTGCCCCTCCTATTGGAGTTTCTTCTTTCCATCATCCATTCACCTTGATTACCCAAGTGGCATGAACAGGCAAAGTTCAGTGGAAATTATCCTAATTCTGTAATTGCCCGAGTGGTTTGTATGCAGTTTTCAGGGAGGCCTGGAACCTCTGGTGGAAGGGCTTGCTGAGCCTTTCTCAGGCTGCTTGCTCATACACCTTTGGTGTCAACCTTTCATCCAACTCTCACCTGTGACTCCAAGAAATTGTAGCATGTTTAGCAGCCACACACTGATAGGCAGATGGGCTAAACCAGACTGAGGGTAACTGATAAGCCTCAAACCCGTTGGTGAGTTAGGGGAATGTTTACCCTAAGCATGTGAAGATTTCCCCTGGTGAAATAGATGGATGAGAACAATTTATTCCAATAGCCATGAAAGTAGTTGAAATAGGCATTGTGGAGAAATTAGAACTTCCTTAAATATCCAAGCCATCACTGTTCATCCCAGCCCATTGCCAGTCATCTCAGTTTTTGTCCTGCCACTGGACTTTGATGAATGAAGAAAAGAGAGCAAGGCTGTCAATTTTGTGCAACTCTGCCTCACTTAAATCCAATTCATGCACAAGTCAAGACATGTCACTGGTCCTTGTCAACT
Organism: Pseudochirops cupreus; assembly: GCA_028627135.1. NCBI lineage: Eukaryota > Metazoa > Chordata > Mammalia > Diprotodontia > Pseudocheiridae > Pseudochirops > Pseudochirops cupreus. The sequence goes on along the minus strand of CM053581.1, from coordinate 201,447,010 downwards.
ATACAGGAACCAGTCTCTAACCTGGAGTTGGCCAGAGCCAAATAGAACAGGCCAGAGGCAGGTGTGTCAGGGTTTAAACGGAACTTTAATTCCAGAGTGAGGAAATTGCCTGCAAGCAGGCTCATGAGTGGACAATGCAGGTACTCCTGGGTCCTATGAGAACAGTTCTTAAGTCAATTATCTTAAGTCTTAAGGGTTATTGAGCCTTGTGATTATTTATCAGAGTACAGAACCAGAGTTAATATGGCAGGAACAAGAGTGCAGTTCCTGGTTCGGTTCACTTAGCAGTTACATGAAACAGGAATTGTGAGCATGTCAAGCGATGAGATGGATGGCTTTAGGCTGTAAAATCATAAATCCCTCCATCAACACCTGGTGCTGGTCAAAGCAATACACTTTGCCAGTGTGTGAGATCATCCAGAGTGCCAAGGATTGTTGTAATGCCAAGCTCAGGGCACAGCCTGCTTGCTGGACCTTAACCCTGGGAAACAAGGTGTCTCCGAAGCTACTGACATCCTCTTTGAAGGAAAAACAATTGCGAGGGGACAGAGCCAAGATGGTGGCATAGGAGCAGCAACATATCGCAGCTTTCACATAGCCACCCCAAAACACCCATAAAATATGACTCTAAACTAATCCTAGAACTCCAAAACGCAAACAAATATACTTTCCACTAAAGTCAGCTCAGCTATGAGGAACCATATCAGCACTGCGAACTGAAACCAACCTGGCCTGAAGCCCTGGCTGAGCCCCGGGGGTGGCTGGACGGGAGGAGCCGAGGAGCCTCTGGTGAGTGGATTAGTGGCAGCTACAGCAGCATTCAGAACTAGGTCAGTGGAACTTGCGAAATCAGGGAAGAAATGCAGTCTGGACGAAAGGCCTCCAGGGCTGGAAAGTGAAAGGCAGAGGTTTTGCACCCACCTCCGCATTGCAGCTTCCGCACCCTTGGCCTGCAGACAGCAGGGGGACTAAGCGATCATTCAGAGACCAAGTGCTCTCACGTTGAGCAGCCTGGATCCAGATCGCGGTCTTGGGCCTCAGTCCTGTGAGTCTTCATTATCCAGTGAGCCGGAAGTAAGTAGGAAAGGGACCCAGCACCTTCCTGAGGGCTACAGCAGCCAGGAGGACCCCAGTGATTTGGGACAGAGCTTTCCCTTCTGGAAGCAGAGCCCCACAGAGATTTAAAAAAAAATCACAGACTGACAAATCATGAGTAAGAATAAGCATAAGAAGCAAAGTAAGAACAGCAACCAAACCCTAGATTCCTTCCTTGGGGAAAAGAAGGATCATGGCAGAGAGAGGGAGGAGGAGAGTGCAGCCAGAGCGCCCCCACCAGGGGCTTCCAATAAACATGAAGATTGCCTTAAAGCTAGAGATGAGCTGAAGAAGGATTTTGAAAACCAAATAA
>CM053581.1:201430399-201445102 GCA_028627135.1 Pseudochirops cupreus | reverse complement strand
TGCAGTTGGGAGATCCATCCTGCCCTACCAAAAAGTGACATAGGAGAGAATAGACTGGGGGAGGGGAGACACACTGGGATGGCTGTTTTGGGACGGTGGGTGGGGGAAAGACGGGGAGAAAATATGAAACTCAAAATCTTATGGAAATGAATGATGCAAACTATAATAAAATTTTAAAAAAAATGAAAAAAAAAGGAATGTCTTTTGAATACACCAACATACACCCAAAATCTATCTCTCTGCCTAAGTCTTTGCCTACACATATACACAGACATATCTACCCATACATATATATATGCATGTATATATGCATGCATTATCATACCTCCTCCTCAAGAACCATCCCTTAAAGTGACAAATAGCATTTTTTTTAAAGAGAAAAAAAACTTGAGCAATATGTAAAACCTATGGACTACCCATCTCCGAGAAGAGGTAGTTTGGGGCTGTCTCCTCATATCTCTTCACTGGAGTTATAGGAAGCTAATAAGAAGGTGAGGAAGGAAGGTGAGGAGGGAGCTAATTCCATATTCCATCAGCAGCTCAGCTTGGCTTGAGTCCTGGAACGCCCTTCCCCCACCCATCCTCAATAAACTGACTAGCTGAACTCTCATCATCAAGCTGATGGATTCAGGTTTCCATACTCAATACCTTCTCACTCCACCTTTGGTTGCTCCTTACCTCGGACTGCATTTAAACTCCTCCCAAAGCCTTCCTCTGTGGAGGGCTCACAACCTCCCATTTAATTCCATTTTCCATTAGCAGCTCTTTTCTAGGTCAGCTTCTCCAGTGCCATGTCTCTGGGTGGGAGAACCCCTTGGTGGCCATCCCCCCCTTTCCTCCCACCTTTTCAGCTTCTTTTTGTGTATTGTCTTTTCCTGTTTGATTTTAAGCTATTTAAAGGCAAGGACATTTTCTTTTTCTTGGTTGTATCCCCAGCACTTAACCCAGGAATGTGGTGGTTAATAAGTGCTTATGGAATTGAATTCCAAATATGGGAGACAGCTATACAAAGGCACAGAGATGGGGGATGGAATGCAAAGTAGGCCAGGTTGGCTTAGAAGGTAGAGTGTATGAAAAGGAGTAATGTGAAATAAGTCTGGCAAGTAGATGGGAACCAAATTATTATGAACTTTGAATGCCAAGGTAAACAGTTTATATTTCATCTCAGAGACAATAGGGAGCTGCTGAAGATTCCATTGAAGGAGAGTGACAAGGTCAGACCTATGCTTTAGGAAGATTACTTTGCAAGTTGCATGAAGGATAGATTAAAACAGCGTGAGAGAAGCAGATTGAGCTGTGCCAGCATAAAGGGAGAAGTACCCAAGCCATGAGATGGGAAAGACCAGCCCTTGCCTCACAAAGGTTGGAGTCTGCATGGCTTTTGTAACAATCACCAGGGAAAGACTAAGGCCCCAGCAGCCAGCCCAAGGAGATTATTCATAAAGGCTAGAAACATATCTGAATGTGTGAATGTCTTGTGCAACATGTCCTGGAGCCCACTTAGCTTTTTCTGAACTTTCACAATTCAAGTCATTCCAAACCTCTGACTCCCCCAGCTCCCTCCTACCTCCCCACCTCCCACCCCCCTCTAGTTTAGAGCTTAGTCAGCACCTGGGACCAGGAAATTGCTTTCACCACCATTACCATGACCATCCTTGGGCGAGCCTCTGGGTAGAGAAAGGGGTAGTATGCATTTCCATTTCTCCATGGGAATAAGCTAGGTTGCTTCCTTAAAATAAAGTATCACTACGGGGAGGTTGTAGCAGAGGAAATGGAGAATACCTGGAATCTTACCAAAGTCACTGATAAAAGTGGGGAGCACACAGTCTCTTTGATAGTAAAGGAAAAATTAGACCGTGAGTCAGGAGACTTAATTTTTAGGTCGAGCTTTGTCATGACCTCATTGTGTTACTTTGGGCAAGACATTCTACCCATTTTGGCCTCAGTTTCCCTATTTTTAAGATGAAGGAGTTAGGGGGCAGCTAAGTGGCACGGTGAATAGAGCATAGGCCCTGGAGTCAGGAGGACCTGAGTTCAAATGTGGCCTTAGACACTTAACACTTACTAGCTGTGTGACCTTGGGCAAGTCACTTAACCCCAATTGCCCTGCCTTCCCCCCTCCAAAAAAAAAAAAGATGAGGGAGTTAGATTAAGTGATTTCCATGGAGTATTTTCCAATTCTAGCACTGTTCTTGTTCTAAGTACTAAGGTCTTTTCCAGCTCTTCAGATCAAGGCCAGACTCATCTACAGGCAGTGTTTGAAGTTCATTTCTCTTATTTACTGGTTGTGTGAACTTGGCCAAGTTGCTTGATTTCCCTGGACCTTAGCTTTCTCATTAATAAAATAGAGGATTGAACTCGTAGATTTTTAAAGTTCCCTTATAGCTCTAAATCTACAAGCCACAGGAAAAGGTGAGGTGAAATCAGGAAATTGTCCATTTTAAAAGGTAGAAGTGGGTGAGGAAGACCAGCAGCCAAAAACCCTGGGTGCTTGACTTTTGGGCTGGACACTTCCAGGTAAATATGCCATCTCCTTTGAGCAGAAGGTCATCCTCTTCAGCCAACAGGTCCTTTCATCATTCAGAGGTGCTTGGGCACATGTATGGAATTGCATAGTGCTAGGGTTCTGGAGCTCCCGAGAGGAAGGGAAAGAGGAGTTGTTCCTGACCTTTCACCCTCAAAGCCCTCTCCAGAAAGAGGAGATGCTAAACATGTAACAACTTTACTAGAACAATGGCCCTCCTCTCACCATCTACTCCTAATCACTGCATTTTTGAAATAAAAAATAATAATAATAAAAAATAAAAATCCTGAGACTAGTCAGACCTCCTGAGCATACGGGAAAGGATGTCACTACATGTACAATTGCCCTACCAGGCCTGGATCTTTATTTACTTGTAGGAAGCAAGAAAAATGTCCCATATTTTGTCCATTTCATGACTTTTCCTTTTGACCCTTCCCCTTTAAGATGCTCCCAATCCTGGGCAGCTGTGCTACCATAATGCCAAAAGTCAGAGCATGCCCTCACCCCCACCCAGTTTGTCATGACTGCCAGCCCAGACATCTGGGGGCATGGATGGCTGCCTGCTTGGCATAAACTCAGGGCTTTTCATCTGCCTTCCCTGCTGGCTCATGGTCTATAGCTGGGCCATGGTTCTGCTGGGTCGATGGCCAGGCTGCCCCTGGCCCTCTTCCCCTGACCCTTCTGTTTATAAGCACAGTCCCTGCTAATTGGTGTTTGTGAGGTGAGCTATAGAGCCTCTCTGAGATTTAGAATCAAGCAACTTCTTTGACTCTTGGGAAAATCTGTTTTCTTGGTTCAGCCCATCTTTGTGTAGTGACCGTGTCTGGGATGTCAACAAGCCTTACATAATTTGGATTAGAATAACTGGCATAAGAGAAACCCCAGCAGGCTTCTCCCCCAAAACTAGACTGTTAGAGCTGGAAGAGACTTTAGCAGGCATCTGACCCAACCCCTTCATTTTATAGATTTCTCTCAGCACGTTTCCTGGATATCTCTTTTGCCCTTCTCTCTCTCTTTTGTACCATAGTTATTTGTTTCTATGCCTTTCCATCATTAGGTTGTAAGCCCTTTGAGAGCAAGGTCTGTGTAATATCTGTCTACCTTTGTATTCCCAGTACACTGTACTTATACACAGTAGGTGATGAATAAATGTTCCTTAAATAAATTAATGAGAGCACCCTCTGGGTATTCTTTTTCATTCAACTCCGTTAGACTGTGAACTCTTGAGGTCAGAGACTGTCTTTTTGCCTCCTTTCGTATCCCCAGCACTTAGCAAAGTGCCTGATATAGAGAAGGCTCTTAATAAATGCTAATTGAGGAGTGGCTAGGTAGCACAGTGAATAGAGTAGCAGCCCTGGACTCAGGAGGACCTGAGTTCAAATCCAGCCTTAATACTTACTAGCCCTGTGACCTTGGGCAAGTCACTTAACCCCAATTGCCCTGGCCTCCCCCTTGAAAAAAGCAAAAAAAAATTCTTATTGACTGATTGTTAAGGGAAGCTGTGGGATGGAAGGGGGGACCAGATCTAAAGACAGAAGATCTGACTCCCTGTGATCTCTGGCTAATCATTTTGCCTCTTTAGGCCTCAGTTTACACATTTGGAAAAGGAAGATGTTGCACTAGTTGATCTCTATAAACTCATTAAGCTCTAAATTATATTATCCAAGCAACAAATTTAATCCAACAAATATATTTGAAGCACACACTATGTGCTTACATTTATAAAGAGCTTTAAGACTGGGGAAGTGCTTTAAGTGACCTCATTCCAGTCTCATTATAACTCTGTGTTATTATCCCCACTTTTGAAATGAGGAAACTGAGTTAACTGACTTTCCAGGGTCACATAGTCAGTCAATAAAAACCTATGTCAGTATTTCAGCCTAAGTTTTCTGATTCTAAGTCCTGTGCTCTCTATATTAAGTCATACAAATTAGGTACAAAATATATCTTTCATCTCATCTCCTCTTTCTCCATCTGGTTTCCCTAATGTGGTGAGAGGCACATGTCATAGATTTAGAACCAAAAGGGATTTTTATAGGCCATCAAATCCAACCCCTTCATTTTGTGGGATGAGGAGAACATAGTGGGGTCATGATTAGTGTCTGAGGCAGGATTCAAACCCAGGTCTTCCAGATACCAAGTCCAACAGTACTTTATCTACAACACATAGGGTGTCTGGGGTGTTCAGGGAGGACTAGCACCTCTGGTGGGAGGGCTTGCTGAGCCCTTTTCCGGGCTGCTCATATGCTTTTGGTGTCCCATCAGTCTACCCAACTCTCACCTGTGACTCCAAGAAGCTGTAGCATGCACAGCAGCCATACCCAGGTAAAACCTTCTTGACCTACACACTAAGCCAGTTTCAGGGTAACCCCAACAGACTTCAAACCTGTTATGAGTTTGGAGGATATCTACCCCAAATATGTGAAGATTTCTCCCTTTAGAAAGGGTAGATGAGAACAATCAGTTCCAAGGGCCATTGAAGGCAGCTGAAGCAAGTGCTGGGGAGCACCTAGATCTTGGTCAGACATCAAAGGTATCCGCTGTATCCCAGCCATTGACAGTCTTCTTGATCTTCATCTTGCCACTGGACTTCAATAACTGGAAGAGAGAGGCTGATGACTTTGTGCAACTCTTCCTCACCAGAATCCAATTCACCAGAGTCAAGATATCACCCAGTGATAGCATTGGTCCTCTTCAAAAACGAACAACAAACAAGAACAATTTGCCTTTTATATTGTCAAAATTCTCCAGAATTCAGTCTTTTTCTCCTCATTTCTAACCTTGTATTCAATTTCAACTCTCTCGGTTCAGAGCATATCTGTGCAAGTCTCTCCTGGTCCTGAAGTTTTCCTGCATTGAAGGAAGGTGTTTAAAGGCAAAGTCACACTGCCTCTAGACACTTCAAAGGGTGAGAGGCAAGTGCCTGAAATTCTGCCAGTAATTTTTCCCTTTTTTAGTAACTAAACCCTATATTTGCTTGCTTCTCAGAAAGACAAGGTCACTGTTTTCTTCCCTGCCCTTCCCCCAACCCCAAACCTGTCCCTTATTATAAATGTTTTCAGCATCTGCAAATTTTGTCACCTGAAACTCTGTTATTTTAATTGGTAGCTATTCCTGTGGGCTCTTGCTTCCAGAACAAACAGTTGCTGAGAAATCAAGGGCTGGAGGCAACTTTTCTTAGACAGAGGGACTGCAATAGATGGCAACACCTTTCCCTGTCAGTGTGCTTCAAGACGATTGGAGTTAAAAGGCTGTCATTCATTCAGTCCTCCATATTTCCCTGGGCCTTCTGACCTCACCTCCCTAGGGCAGTCTCAAGATGGTGTTTAGAACTGGACCAAGGACGATCTATTTCAGGGGGTGAGGACAGAGGCAATCTTACATATAGGCAAGAAAGACAGGATGAGCAACAAGATCTGAGGGCCCCTGGTAGATCCTGAGCTCAAATCATAATATCACCATTATCAGTTCTTTTCTTTTGAGTAGCATTACTATCTCCAAATTCTTCTTCAAAATGCAAATGCTTCTGGAAGGAATCACAGAAACTAAGGCCTTAATAGAGCCTATTCAAAATAATAATAATAATAATAACCCTTTAAAACCTCACCTCTTTATCTCATTAGATCCTATTAATCCTGTGAGGTAACCAGAGCAAGAACTGGGATAACAATCCCCATTTCCTGACTCCCAGGTTAGGGTTTTTTTCATTATATACATATTCCCTAGAATCTTATTTTCTTCTTCAATTGATGCTCTTAAAAAAAAAATCATATTCAGGGTAGCACTAGCCCTGGAGTCAAGAGGACCTCAGTTCAAATCTGACCTCAGACACTTAACATTTACTAGTCGGGCAAGTCACTTAACCCCAATTGCCCTGCCTTCCCCGCTCCAAAAAAAAAAAGCAAAAAAAAATCATATTCGTTTCTGAATATATCCCTTCCCCCTCCTCTGCCATCACAGTTAACAAAGACTAAAGGAAAAAAAAAAACATACTCCAGTCATCCACCTTTGTAATAAAGGGGAAAAGGTTGATTTTTTCAACTCTCCCCTGGACCAAATTTGCTTGTTTTACCTAGCATTTAGTCTTATTTGTTCCTTCCATTTACACTGTGGTGGAAATGATGTATGTTCTTATCTTGGTTCTGTTTCATTCTCTTTATATCAGTTCGTGTTAAGTGTCCTCATGTTTCTCTGAATTCTTCTTCATTGTTTCTAACTACAAAGATTACTTTCAGGTAATGCAATTTGTTTAGCTATTCCCCAACTAATGAGCATCTAATTTGTTTCCAGTTCATTGCTACTACAAGAAGAGATGCTATAAATATTTGGGCACTCATGGGGCCTTTCTTTCTGTCTTTGACCTTCCCCTCCCACAAAGGAGGACATGTGTCTAGCCATAAAATTTGAGCAGTCTCAAAGGATTCGGACATTTGTCACCTTTTAAAAAAAGCATTAAGAACAAATGATTTTCCAGAATGGTTGGATTAAATGACTCCTCTACCACCAGTGTTCCTCTCTCCACAGCCCCTCTAACACTGACTTTTACCATTTTTCTGATGTGAGATGAAACCTCAGAGTCGTCTTGATTCACATTTCTCTTATTATTAGTGACTTCATATGATTGTTAAATGCTTGCAGTTCTTATTTTGAAAACTTCTTCACATCCTTCAACTACCCCATAATCTTAGATAATACATATGGATACCAGAAGGGCAAGAGAGGTAGTAATAACGACTTTTCCATGAAAGCACTTTTCATTTTTATGCCTGGCATTATCACCGGATAAACTGACCATTTAACAGATGCAACCTGACAAGATGATAAATTGTAAATGAAAAGGATTGTTTATATAGACACTCATAATGATCCCAATGAAGCATCTCCTTCTGGAGCTGACTTATAGATGTCCTGGCCGGGAGCAGCAGGATGGACAATTTGACCTCTGAATGGTCACCTTCTGAGAAATGAAAAAGCAGTTAGGGGGCAAGTTCCCTGGGCAGCAAAGCAGAGCTTGCAATTGATGAGTCAGACTTTGCTTTGGAAAGATTCCTTCACAAGGCAGAGGTGAAAATTACAAGTTAAAAAATCTACCATAAGGGGTCATCATACATGTCAGACCTGTCCTGGCAGGTCTGTGCTCCCTTAAACACTGGCCTTTTCAGGCAGTGAATAGGATTTCTTTATACAGGTCTCTTAAAGGAAGACACACCCTTTTCCTCCTGGCTCTGCCCTTATTTGGATTAAGTCCGTCTTGCCAGTTTCAGAAATGAAAAAAAAGCATAGAATTGTCACCAGACCAATCCTGGCTCCTTTTTTTTTTTTTTATTTAAACCATTCCACTCAAAAGAGGTAAGCACAACAATTCTGTGGGCTCTGGACACAAATCCTTAAACTCATTAGTAATACTCCACATGTATATAACACTTTACATTTTACAAAGCACATTATCCCATCTGATCTTCACAACAATCTTGTGAGATTGGCAGGATCTGACTTATTTAATCAAGGAATGTCAGAGCTTCTGGAGATCTTTGTGCAAAAATCAAAGGAACATAGAATGTTAGTACTTGGAGGCAACTTTGAGATCACAAGATAACTGATTCAGAGTTAGAAGGAACCTTAGAGGTTGTCGAGTCCAAAGCCCTCATTTTACAGATGAGAAAACTGAGGCCCTGAGAGGCTACAACTTCTCCAACGCCATATAGAAAGTGGCAAAGCTAAGGTTAGAACCCACAGCCTCCGGCTCCAAATACAGTTAGCCTAGATAATGGAAGTTAGAAGGAAATTTATAACATAGTTTGTCTACATCCCATAGTCTAACATGGTAGACCTGGGAGGGTCCTTAGAAATCGTCAAATTCAGCACCTTCATTCTACAAATGAGGAAACTAAGGTCTGAAGAAGGAAGAGCGACAAACTGGCTTCAACCAGGGCCTCATCTGAGTCTTGGACTCTTTATAGTGTACCACTTAGCCTCCCATCACTGGCTTGTATAGGGCTGATCTAAATCCAGGGAAGCAAGCTCAGAGTCATTGTTGCTCCTTCCCTGATACATCATCTTCTTAGAATTTTGTTGTAGCTGCTCCATTGTTTCAGTGAGATTGTATTCTTTGTCACCTCATTTGGGATTTTCTTGGCAAAGATACTGCAGGAGTTTGCCATTTCCTTCTCCAACTCATTTTATGGATGAGGAAACTGAGGCAAACAGGATTAAGTGATTTGCCCAATGTCAGACAGGTGCTAAGTGTCCGAGGCTGGGTTTAAACTCATGTCTTCCTGACTCCAAGCTTGACACTGTATCCACTGCACTACTTTCACAACCTTGCTTTCTAAAGCAGACAGTAATTTCATTATGTGGAAAGAGCAATGACTTGAAGAGTCAGAGGGTCTGAGTGCAAATGTCAACTCTGCTTCTTACTACTCATCTGTATGACCTTGGGTAAATCACATAACCTCTCTAGGCCTCTGTTTCTTCATCTGGAAAATGAAGAAATTGGACTAAATGACATCTAAAGTCCCTTCCAGCTCTGAGTCTAGGACACTGTTAAAATACTTTAACAACAAACTGAACCCTAGTTCCTTTCAGCCAACTAAGGATTTGAATATCAAACATATCTCTTGTCTTCAGAGACAATGACAAATTTTCTTATTTTTTTAAGCTTCAATTACAAAAACGTCATTGGCTTTTGCTTGAACCATCCCAGTCTTTGTCATTGTCCCCCATGCCTGGCATCCACTAGAAGAAGAGAGAAATCTAGAGAGGCCACTCTGACATTTCTCATCCATTCAGATGGGCAGAGCAACGTCTGTGGTTACTCTTAACATCACCCATCCTCATTTTCACTCCTCACTTCTCTCCTCCCAACCAAAATACACACACACACACACACACACACACACACATCATGGTCTCTCTCCCAACAAGTACCCTCTGTATATAGCCTGTTTTCTTTCAGGAATAACATCACATTGTACTGTATCCTATTCTTGGTGAGGGAACATTAGAATATCTGGAATACATTAAGAAGCCCAAAGGTGTGCATACCATCCGTCCCGTGTGGGAAGGAGCACCCCAAAAGAGAAGAGAGTCCTCTTTGCCAGAGACATACAGTTCAGAACTGAAAGGTATCTTAGATGTCATTTAATTCAATCCTCTCACTTTACTGATTAGGAAACTGAGTCTCTGTTGTGAAGTGAATTGTCCAATATCATACAGGTTGGAAGTAGAATCAGGAAGTTGAATCCAGGGTCTCTGATTCCAATTCCAGTGGTCTTTCCATTACCCTATACTGCCTCTTATTATGCAATTAACAAAATGTGCAGAAAAGGCCCTTCTTGACTTGATGTAAGAACCCTAAATTGAAATCAATACCACCAGGTGGAAGGAATTCTCTCTTACGTTTCCTCCACATACATAGACAGACATAAACATATTTTGCTTCTGAGTGGCAATGATATGGGAACTAGGTCTACTTCTGGACTAATAACAGAGCTCTTGTATGACCTTGGACAAGTCACTGCCCTCCCTCTATAAAATGAAGGAGTTAGGAAGAATGATCTCTAAGGTCCCTCTTGCGAGGGCAGACATTCTGTGAGCCTCTGTGAAGATCCCTCCACATAGAAGCAGTCATCTTCCCACCTCCAACCCCCACCCCCCTGCCCATGGGCTATTTCTTTGTGCAAGCCTGTATTTGTCTAAACATTGCCAGAACTGCAAGAAAACGGTCTTAACTCTATCCACGTGCTGGTACTTGCCTTTGATGGAAGTCTCCAATTTTCTTTCCTTTCTTTAAGAAAACACACACACACACACACACACACACACACACACACACACGCCATAGATCTGCAGTAAACTTTCTATGTGCTCTGTGAATTCCTGACCGCTTTTTCCTCATGACCAAGCCCTGCCTGGGTCTTCTCCTCAGCCCTTCCTCCCACAGAAAGTTCAGGGGCCGTCCAAGCCACCTGCAGAAGCTGGGTTTAAATCTTTCTCTCTCTCTTCCCCTGCCCCTCTCCCCATGTGAATGTGACTCTTCTGTGAGTCACCAGCTTTCATACGTTCAAGTGAGGGCAAAGCACGTGTCACTGTTTCAGTAGCCCTAAACCCAGCACAACAGGGAGCCAGCTTGCAGGTCAGTGAGCCCATGGAGAAGCATGAACACCAGCAAAAATCATACGAGATTTTAGGCGTCTCAGCATAGAGGGGCAGCTACAGATTACCCGAGATGAGAAAACTGCATAACAATAGTTGTTATTGTTCAGTCCTTTCAGTCACGTCCTATTCTTTGTGGCCCCATTTGGGATTTTCTTGGCAAAGATACTTGAGCGATTCACCATTTTCCTTCTCCAGCTCATTTTACAAATGAGGAAACCGAGGTGAACAAGGCTCTGTCTACTGTAGCACCTGGCTGCTGCAGGAGAACCTACATGGAGTAAGTGATGCTTGAGCAGAATTTTGAAGAAAAACCAGGGATTCTAATATGCTGCGGAAGGACTATATTGTAGACTGCAAAGGCACAAAGAGGGAAAATGGAGGTAAGGACAGCAAAGTCAAATTGGCTAGCCCAGAGAGCGTAAGAGTGGGAATAACTTTGATAAGGCTGGAAAAGTGGACTATACCTAGGTCATGAAGAGTTTTAAATCCCAAGCAGAGGAGTGTGCCAAACAAGTGGACCACCAAGCTTCAAGAGACATTGTAGGTGGAATTCCTATTTCTGCAATGATGTTCCTTCCAGCTGTAAGATTCTATCATTCTATGCCATAGTGCTATACAAAATGATGAAGGGGACGGCTTCAGAAAAACCTAGGAAGACATATGCTAAGTAAAGTGAGCAGAATCAGGAAAACACTGTGCACAGTAATAGCAATATTTCAGTAATAATCAACTGTGAAAGACTTAGCTACTCCGATCAATACAGTGACCCACAACAATTCAAAGGATTCATGATAAAAAATGCTATCCACCTCCAGAGAGAGAAAAGATGGACTCTGAGAACAGAATGAAGTGTAATTTTTTCCTACTTTATTTTTGTTAATATGAAAATATGTTTTGCATGGCTTCACATGTGTCATATTTCTTGTCTTCTCAGTGGGTGGATAGGGGGAGGAAGGAAGACAATTTGAAATTGAAAACAAAAAAAAATTTTAAAGGCTACATTTTGGTTATGCTCCTTTCATCGTCTCTCCTAGACTACATGATTAAGGATCTGAGTGTTAATTCAGAACATCACCAATGTGTTGATTTCAGTATTACTGAAATAAAAGTTGTTTATCCTACCATTATAAAAGAAATTTTTTCCTACCATTCTAAGAAGGCAGTGAGGGGTATGTACTGTGTGACTTTGAAAACAGAAATAGGTGAGTAGTAAAACAAGTGGAGGGCACTGAATCAGTCAAAAGGTTTAAGTCATGTCTCTCATTTCCTAGCTATGTGACTTTAGTCAGTTCACTTCACCTATATCAGAGCTAAATTTTACCATCTGTAAAACAAAGATATTAATACCTCGCCTATCTACTTCATAGGATTGTTAGGAGGAGCAAACGAGATTATGGATATGTAAGTCCCTTGTAAAACTAAAAAGCAGCATACCAGTACATCCTAAATCAGGTTATTCTGTTCAGAGTCCCCAAATTGCTTATTAATGTCATCAATACATCATTACAATAGAATGTAAATTCTCTGATGACAGAGATTATTTCATTTTCCTTGCTTTTACATCCCCAGCATATAGTAAGCATTTAAAACATACTTGCTGAATTAAATTGAATTATAGCCAAACCCCACCTTAAAGCCCTAACATTCCACTATAACATAATATGACCATTGATCCACTTATATTTAGAGCATTGTTCCAGAATCACCAACTGCCCCATGTAACATCATTTCCCCTAAAAATGTGTTTTCATCAGCCTGATTAACAACGTTCAATAGGGTGTGTCTAAATAACTGTGAGATATTGTTATTATAAGCTTACCCTTTTGGGGAAAGTGGATAGGGATAGGCAGCGGCCTGAGCCCTAGAAACCCTCCAGTCACCTGGCATCACGAGAATCTTCTCAGTCTGCAGAAGGAGGTTGTCTCCCCCTCCATTGGGAACTGGACCAAAATAACCAATACTCTCTACAACAGTCCACAATTTTTAGCAGGCCCTTAGTCAATGTGTCATTCATTCCCTGCCACAGATACTCAATAAGAAAGAATGAAATTATCCCAGTCACACTTTTTTTTAAAATAAATGAAACAACAAAGTCAGGAATCAAACAGTTGTCTAAGAAGTCACTCGAAATTATGTTTTTCAGAGCTTAAGCTTGGAAGTTGACATAGTGGATAGAACAAAATCCTTGCAGTCAAGTAGGAGTCACAGCCCTACCATTTGCTAGCCAGATGACTAAGGACAAGTCACTGAGCCTCAGTTCCCACACCTGTGAAAGGGGGGAGAATGACGCTACCTGCCTCATGGGACTGTGGAGAGGTGCTGTTATTATATACCTCCAAAGCTGTCATAATCTATACTCTATAGCATATAGAATAGCTTAGTATAGGACCTTAATGACCAAGATTAGCAACAGGGCAATAACCATTTCTGGAGAAGAAGCAATCCAGGCTGGTTGGGTATAAGCAAGTGACTTAAGCAATTACCCACCTTCCAATCATACTTTCACCCACTCTACAAAAGTTTCTGGTTCCTCCGTGTGCCCAGGGAAGCTTTTATCTCCCTAAGCTCTGTGGAAGGAGTGTGAGACTATGTTCTCTGCTGTGTGTTAGGGTGAAAGTGAGTCTTCTGCTCAGTGGCTCACGAAGGAGGTTTCTGGTATGTAGTCAGGCTGTGGGACCTGGCACGAGATGCAAACCAATTGATGTGATACATAAATCCTCAGCAAACCCATCGTACACACCCAATTGAAAAATGTAAGTCAACAATAAATCCTGCCCCTTTATACCTCTGTGGCTTCAAGCTCAAGCCTGCCTTAATCCTGCATTTTATTTGGTCTCATTTACCTTATCCAACACGTATAAAGGGATGTTGCCCTCCGCCCCCTCCTGCCCCTCTACTCCTCATTAGGCTACATTAAACCTATGAAACTGACTTTAAGGAGTGGGGCAATATTTGTAGAGCAGTTAATACCTAAACAAGGGAGCACGCTCTTAGGTAACCAGAACACTGGGCAGAAAAGTCACAAGCAAGTGCTTTTAAATGGGACAACTATTGTCGGGTAAGAGACGCAGAGTCTGCTTCCCCCCCAGAGTTTATGGACAGGGAATTTATTGGCTTAAAATCTCTAAACAGATGTAAAGTGTATTTCTGTTCAACTCTCCTTCAACGCACCCAATCAGATGTGTGCAGCTCCTATACATAGATCACAGGATTTAGAGTTGGAAAGGAATTTAGAGACCACCTTGTCTGATCATTTTGTTTTACATAAGAGGAAACCAAGGCCCAGAGAGGTCACAAGACTTATCTATGATCAAACAGCTAGTGGTAGGGCCACAGTGTAAAGTGTAAATTGTTGTACTGCCAATCCATCAGGCTTCTCTACTCCACCATGGTCCTCCCATGATCCTCCACACTTTTGTCCATATGACCAGCTCACTACCAATAGTGACATTTGTCCTCTCCAACCCATAATGCTTACAAAAATGCCAAATGAACCCATGTCCCACCTGTACAATGAAAACACAACTGATTTCACATCTAATATGTCTTTTTCTTTGATCCTATTTTTGCTTCTGAGGAAGCCTGACGTACGTTCTTGAACAAGTCCCTTCCCCTCTCTGAACCTCAGGTTATCTAAAGGGTCTCTGGCAGATCTTCCTTCAGCTTTCTAGATGCCTGAATATAAGCTGTGCATGATTAAAAAAAAAACCTTCAAATGCTGGAGAAAAAAAATATGCCTCTACTTGCTATTTCTTAGTGAGTAATCAGGCATAAACAGTCACTGAGCTATGGGTCTGGAAGGAATCTCCATGAAAGGTCATTGGGTACAATCCCCTGTCCCTAAACATTAATGGGCTCCAGACCATTGCTGCTTTTGGCCCTTGATGATGTCTTGCATGATCATTTCATGCCAATTCTTTAAAAAAATCAAACTATATATATATATATATATATATATATATATATATATATATATATATATATATATATATATATATATATATATATATATATATATATAT
>CM053581.1:201368789-201430299 GCA_028627135.1 Pseudochirops cupreus | reverse complement strand
ACAAAGAGAATGTATTAGATGGTCCATTAGCCGTGTCCAAATCCAATGCCCCATAAACTCTACAGGTCATCCTGCCTTTCTACTCTCCCCTCCCCCCTCAACAAATTCTTTTGACCACTAGAACGGCCTCCTGGTCGATTTTCTTGTCTTCAGTTTCTCCTTTCTCCCTCCATTCCTTCACAGAGCTGTACAAGTAATCACCCTGATGCAGCAGAATCTCCAGATAATTCCTCTGCACAAAAACCTTCAGTGATTCTTTGTTGTCGTTGAATCATTTCAGTCCTGTTCGACCCTTCATGGCCCCGTTTGGGGTTTTCTTGGCAGAGATACTGGAGTGGCTTGCCATTTCCTTCTCCAGATCATTTTACAGATGAGGAAACTGAGACAAACAGGGTTTGTCCAAGGTCATACAACCAGTAAGTGTCTTGGGCCAAATTTGAACTCAGGAAAATGAGACTTCTTGATTTCAGGCTCAGCACTCTACGCGCTACACCACCTAACTGCCTATCAGCGCTTCCTCACTGGATCTCAAATCAATGCCAACCTCTTATCCTAGTATATACAAGGCCCTTCACAATCTGACTCCAACATACCTTTCTAGTCTTTATCCACATAAATCTTCACATATGGATCACTGGTTTTAGAGGCTGGAAGACTTTGGATCCAACCCAGACTTAGACATTTAGCCACTGTGTGATTCTGGACAAGGCACACAATCTCTCTCAGCCTTGGTTTTCTCATTTGCAAATTGTAAATTTATATTTTTTGTGTAAATTCTGTACACTAGGGTCCATCCAGACTGGATTATATGCTGTTCCCTGATCTTCTGTCCCTCTCCTATCTCCATGCACTGGCATATGCCATACTGTCTACCTATCAACAATGTCCAGTTTTTAAAATTCTTCTCTTTCCTCCAGACTCAGCTTTCCTGCCACCTCTTTTTTGTTTGTTTTTGGTTTTTTGGAGAGGGGAAGGCAAGGCAATTGGGGTTAAGTGACTTGCCCAAGGTCACATAGCTAGTAAGTGTGTCTAGTGTCTGAGATCATATTTGAACTCAGGTCCTCCTGACTCGAGGGCCAGTGCTCTATTCACTGTGCCACCTAGCTGCCACCTCTTTCAGGAAGCCTTCCTATACTTCTACCTTCCAGCTGGCAGTGGTCTCTTCTTCCTCAGACCTCCCACAGACTTTCATTAGGGCTTCTCCCTTTGTACTTAAGACATTCAACAAATTCAGTTCAAACAAATAGACATCAACCTCATTCCATGCCCAAGGAGTTATTCTGGATGCTGGGGATATAAAAATGAAAGGTAGCATTCTTAGGTCTTGTTTTCAAGGACCTTACAGTCTAATGGGGAACATGGCAGGTACGAGAATAAAGACAACACCTCTAGGGAATATGATGGTCTGGGAAAGTGCTGTGCCAAACTTAAGAAAAGAGGGATCATTTTTATTGAGGGTCAAGGAACTCATTTCATGGAAAAGAGAGTAACTGAGCTGTCTTTAAAGAAAGGGAAGACTATCACAGACTTGGGAAGGCTAGAGGAATCTCCTCAAAGTTTAGAGAATAGTGAGAACCAAGGCACAAAGACAGAAGAAGGCAGGATAAAGAGGACAATGTAAAGAGTCTGCCCATGGCATTTCCTTGTTCAAAAGCCTTTGATGACTCCCCATGATAAAATATAAGACTCCCAAGCATAGTATTTTAACCATGCTCCCCACACACACAACTGCCTCCTGCCTCCTTTCCCAAACTCAATGAACATTTCTTCTCTTCACACATTCTCCTTCACACATTCCAGCCAAGTTGACTTACTAGCTGTTCCTCTAAATATCCTATCTCCCATCCCCATGCTTTTGCTTAGGCAAATGTCTAGAATGCATTTGCCTCCATTTCTGAGAATCCCCAGCTTTGTCCAGGGATTGCTTTGCAGGGGAAGCCTTTCCTGATCCCTCTTGTTATTACTTCCACCTCAAATTATCTTACATTTACCTGTGTTGGACACTTGGAGGCAGGAAGAACAGATTCAAACCCCACCTCAGACACTTACTAACCCTGTGGCTCTACACAAATCACTTAACTTCTCTGGGTCTCAATTTCCTCACCTGTAAATCAAGAGCGTTGGATTCAGTGACCTCTAAGATCTCTTCCAACTTTAAAATCCATGAGTTTCTGTTATATTACTCTATTAGAATGTAAGCTTTTTAAAGGCAGAGACTTCTTCTTGCTTTGTCTTTGTACTCCCTGTGCCAAGCATGTAGAAGGTGCTTAGTAAATGTTGGATTCAATCCAGTCTACACTGGAGCTGACAACAGGTTTGAAGCTGGTAGAAACTGTGTTTGAATACTAGATATGCTGTGTGATCTGTGAGGCTCTTTGGGCCTGTTTCCCCTTTTATTAATTGAGAAAATTAGACTTGATGGTCTTTAGTCCCTTTCAAGTCTGACATTCTATAATTAGATTATGATGGAATCTTCCATATTAGTGTATAAACCCATCTGGGGGAAGGGAGAGGGAGGGAATAGAATTTTTTCTTCTCTGAATGTCCCAAGCACAGAGGATAGGACTAGATATATGGTAGATGGTTGATGGGTAGGTTTGAGTTTGCTATTGGATAGGAAGCTCTTTCCAGCCTCCTACTCTCCCCATCCTGGACAATGAGATTAGCAATAGAAAATCACCTTCCAAAATGAAAACCCTTGTCCTTGCCTCCTAGCTCCTATCTGTTCTTCCTGGCATCAGAAAATATCTTGTTTGGGCATGAATCATAGAAGCAAACCAGAGGAGAAAATATAAAGAAAGTGTTTTCAGAGGAGAAGGAAACCTTGAATGACAGATCTAGGCATTCTGTGTGTGTAGCTTGGACAAAAGTTTTGGCGGCAGATGGGACCTCCTTGAGGGCAAGATCTTGGTTTTCTCACAGTGTCCAGCACCATTCTGTGTATGTAGTAGCTGCTTACTGAATGACAGATTGAGACAAGGGGGCTCTATGTCACCCTTTTGGAAGGAACATTGGCTTTGGTCCCAAAAGCCTGGGTTTGAATTGAATCTTGGATCTTCCACTTACTAGTTGTGAGATCTTGGGAGAATCATTTGACCTCTTTCAACCTCAGTTTCCTCATCTATAAAATGGAGGTAATAATACTTGCATTTACCTACCTCATAAGTTTGTTATGAAACTCAAATTAATCCAGTCTTTATAAAGTGCTTTCAACAACTCAATAAAACATAATTTCAATTGCCATTATGAGGTGATGGTCATCTTCCCATGGTTTCACTACCATGATGACTGTGCTTTTTATTATTTCATTTTATTATTTATTATTTTGGTCTTGCAATGGCATATTCAGAGAATACATTGGCTATTAACTAATAGACAACAGGCATGTCACTACAGTCAAAGAATTCATCACAAAGATGAAGTCTCTCCATAATCAGCTGGACTAGTTCTAGTTAAGCAGACATTGTCTGTTGCTGGGACCATGTTGGAAGCTGTTGCAGCATAATCCAGTGCTTGTATTCAGCTGGCATGCCCTGCTAGAACTCAGGGCCACCTCTGAGAAAACAGCTCGGTTGGGAGGGTCTTAGAAAAGGATCCTAGTATTACATGATTCAAGCTAGTGGGGACCTTAGAAATGATCTAATCTGACTCTCTCTTTTTACAGAGAAGGAAACTGAGGCCCACAATGCTTAAGTGATTTGCCTAAAGTAATTTAGATATTGAATAACAGAGCAGGGATGTGAACTCCAGTCTGACTCCAAATCTCCTCCCCCATGCTATTTCCTTTAAAAGAGCTGAGGAGTCTTAGTTCGGTCCTGGTTTCATCAGCTTTGGTGATATGACTAATTTTTTAGAAAGGTGGTAGAGTATATAGGGAGGAACATTGGGCTCGGAGACAGAAGACCTAGGTTCAAATAAACTCAGTATTTTAATAGCATTTTGAGGTTTTTTACAAAGCATTTTACATAGATTACCTCATCTGATCCTCACAACAACCCTATGGGGCAGGTGCATTATCATCCCCATTGGACAGAGGAGGAAACTGAGGTTCACAGAGGTTAAGGGACATTGCTAGTAAGTGTCAGAGAGGATTTGAACACAAGTCTTCTTGACTAGAAGTCCAGAGCACCAATAGAGATGCAGTAAAAACAGATTCTGGAAGCTATTGCTTTGCCTGGACCCTAAACTACTGAGTTTAACATCCAGTTAAACACCCAGGAAACCGTATTTTCTCATTTGCTAGCCTGGAGCAGCACTAAAGTGAAGATCAACAGAGTACAGATAGAACTAATATCAATTTTCATTCTTGGATAACAACTTGACATTGCCTCTAGGACAAAGGCGGGTCCTTTGCTCCAGACTGGAAAAAAAGAGGTACTTTATAATCAAGTGCTTACTGTTCCCCAGGCAAAACACGTGGAACCTCTCTTTCCAAAGTGCTCAACGACTTTACAGGTTGCATGATTCCTACTATCTATTCATTTTTTAGGTTGCTGACACCTAGTGTGAAGAGAGCTTGCAAAAATGAGGACAGCAGCTGCTAGGCCAAGTTTACAGGCAGCTTCCTCTCCAGGCCCATGTGACACCCACAGACACACCTGTCTGATCCTTCACTCATTTGCAGCCTTCTCTCCTCTTGCTCCAGAGGCTACTGTAGAAAGCCTTTCTGAGCCTCAGCTGCTGATGAGGCCTGGCCAGTAAGGGCCCCCAGGGGCCAAAGCCACCAAGGAAGCAAAGCATCACTGCATAGCTGAACCTGGAGAAGCCTTAGAGAAGAGCTAGTCCTCCCTTCCCCCCTCCCTCTTTAGCAATAGGGAAATCAGAGCCCAGAGGGGGAACTGTGACTTGTCCAACTCAGTGGCAGATCCAGGACTAGAAGCCAAGTGTCTAGCCTCCAGGCCTGTGCTGGTGGAGTGTGGATAGAGAGCTAGGCCTTGAGTCAGGAAGACCATATAGGCAGTATCACCCTGGCAAATCACAACCTCTACATGTATATTGTACCTGTTGTCTCTCCCATTAGAATGTAAGCTCCTTGAGGGCAGGAACTATTTCACTTTTGTCTTTGTATCCTGAGTTCTTAGCACAATGTCTGACACCCAGCAGGCACCAAATAAATTCTTGTCAATTGTCAATTGATTGAGCTGTAAAATAAAGATAATAATTGTTTCTACTTCACCAGGGTTGTTATGAAAATTAAATAAGATAACATCTGTAAAACAACTTAGCAAACCTGGAAGATATATCCATGGAAGCTATTTTTTCCCCACCACACCAGCAAATGAACTAACATATATTTATTGGCTACTTCGTGATTTAAAAAAAAAAACATTAGACACAGTTTTGTTTTTACTCATAAGATCTTAGATTTAAATCTGAAAGGGATCTTAGGGTCTTCTAGTGAAGCTCCCTCATCTTTTTAAATAAAGAAGGTAAGACTCAGGTTGAATTATTCAGATAGGAAGGAAGGAAGGGAGGAAGGAAGGAAGGAAGGGAGGAAGGAAGAAAGGAAGGAAGGAAGAAAGGAAGGAAGGAAGGAAAGGAGGAAAGGAATTTGTTGAGCATTTACTATGTCACCAGCACTGGGGCTACAAACAGAAGCAAACAAGACATTCTTTATACTCAAAGCTTACTCTCTGCTGGAGGCCCCTTTCTCACATTGGTGAGGTCCTCCAGCATCTCCACCCTGGGGAGGGGCCCAGACCAGTTGTTTTTGCCTGGTACCAACTCCAGCTTTTCACCTCTATTTTGTGTTGTCTTCCCCCATTAGAATGTAAGTTCCTTGAGGACAAAGTGTCTTTTTTGCTTTATTTGTAACCCCAGTACTTAGTGTAGTCTATACCTGCACGAAGTAAACACTTAGTAGCTTCTTTGGCTTGTTACCTCCCTAGAAGAAGACATTATCTAAAGGGGAACTGGAATGGGGGAGGGAAAAGGCAGCATGGTGAGGAGGTGACCAGGAGTGGCATGGCAGCCTGCAGTGTTCCATCAAGATAAATCAAAAGCTCACCTGTCAGACCCCAGGTCTCAGGGCAGAGTTTAAGGTTTCGAGGTTCAAGACTGTCAGAGTACAGGCTTTATGATATGGAGACACTTGGGGAGTAGCAGAGAGGCCTGGCATCCAGCAAGATAAAGTGATGAAGCTCACCTAACAGAATTCAGAATCCTAGGGGAGGAGTTCAGCATTGTATGTGGGGGAATGTGTAGATGATGCCTATAGTAGATGCAGCAAGCTGTGGAGGTCAGGATTCAAACCCAGACCCTCCAACTTCAGATTCAACACTCTTTCCACTATTCTACAGCTATTTCTCATGAACAGCAACAGGCAATACAATGTGGACTAGTGTTAAATTTTAAATTGGGTAATATAGCCTGAAAGTGCTGTTGGAAGTTAGAGGAAACAGAGATTGGTGAGTGAGCAGGGCTTCATGGATGGGGCTTCAGCCGAGCCTTGAAGGATGCATAGGATATTCTTAGTCAGATAAGGAAATGGAACCATCAGGCCCCCTTGCTTTATAATTTCTGGAAACTAATCTCCCTTCTTGAAGCAAGGAAAGCTTGAGCTCACCTCTGACACATACCGGCTATTGTGACATAAACCTTTTAATGCTCCAGTCAACTCCTGAGATAGGAGTTCTTAACCTTAGTTAAAGGGTTAGGGTTGGTAGTCACAGGGTTCCTATGGAGAGACTTCAGGGAGCTTGTGAACTTGGATGGGGAAAAAAATTGCAACTTTATTTCCACTAACCTTTGATTTCCTTTGTAAGTCAATGCATTTTATTTTATGCATTTAAAAACTTTATTCTGAGGACATGCCCATAAGCTTCACTAGATTACCAGAGGGGTCGTAACATAAAAAAAATTAGGAACCCCTGGTCTATAACCATAAATAGGAGGGAAGGTGCCCAGTTTCTTCGTTCAGGCTTTCCTTATATTAATGAAATCAAAGTTTAGGTCTCTATCCATGTCCAGTAAAGCCATCTATCCAATTCAATCCAACAACAACAATAAAAATATTAAGCACCTACTGTGTACAGAACACTAGGGAGATTCAAAGCTTAAATAAGCTTTAGTCCAGGCTTTCTTGGAGCATGCCTTTTAGATATTAAGTAGCAAGATATAAACACAGATAGCTATAATGTAAAGTCAAGCAAATACAGGTGTGAGAGAGGCAGTCTAAGTGTCATGTGATGTCCAGGGGTCACCATGGAAGACTTTATGGAATAGAAGCATCTGAGTTGGGTTTCAAGGATGGCACATGTGTATCTGTGCAGAGCACACAGGGCCTTTCACATGGCGAGCAATACATTTTTGTTGAATTGAACAGTCAGGAATTCAACAAATTGAGAGGGAAGGCATTCTGGGGATGGATATAGGGGAAGAAAAACACTAGGAATGAGCAAAGGAGACAGAGTAGAAAGCACAGGGTATAGGCTTTCATCAGCACAAGGAGGAATGGAGAATGAAGACAGTTGTTTAAATAACTCGAGCCCCTACTCTGCCTTTGACACAATTGACCTGTTGATCCAAACAGAGGTGTGGGTTCCCCACCCCATATATATACTCTGTCCTTTCCCTTTCTCTTCCTACCTCCAAAAGCAGCACAGTCATGGAGGCCTTCATCAGTACTGATCAGGATAAGGATGCTTTAAATTCCTTTGAAGATCATTCAGTGTTAGACCAGGGGTGGGGAATAGGTGGCCTTGAGGCTACACGTGGCCTCTAGGTCCTCAACCACAGCCCTCTGACTGAATTGAAACTTCTCAAAACAAATCCTTTTATGGAGGTGGCAGGTTCTCTATGCTATAAACTGTTGGAAATGATTTTGTCTGAACCTTTCATTTTATAAATTGCTCAGAATCACCCAGGTAGTTAGGGCCAGAGCAGAGATTCCAACCCAGATCTTCTGACTCCTTCCATTCACCTATACTGCCGCCTTGTCACTGGCCCACCTCAGGCCTGAAATCCAGCCCATTGGAATCGTGGCTCTCCAATTTACCTGCCTCTTGTCTGCCAAGTAGGAATTTGGGGTTCCAAACGAGATTTCCTTTAGAGATGGTCAAAAAGTGATGGATTCTTCATGGCTTGACTGATGAGCCTAATTTCCCAATCCTCTCCTTTCCCCTCCACTCCCCCAGACAGAGGCAGGAAAGATAAATGGTCAGCTATCTAGCCTTGTGCTTTAGACCAACCTAACTCAAGAGCCAAGAAAACACAGAAGCAAAGAGGAAAGACCATCTCTGGCCTAGGATGCAAAGCCATTCAGAGGAGACATTTGTTTTCAACCTGTTCAGAGAGTCTCGCTTTGTTTAAATATTCTCTTAAACCCCTGGAGCCTGAGATTCCTGTTCCTAGCAGCTTAAACGCTCTTCCCCTTGGGTACTTCTTCCTTTCCCCTCTAAATGTGTGTCTATTTTAAGAGAAACTTAATACATGTGCTTCCGATTGACTTATACTTAACTCATCAAAATCTTGTTTAGTAAAAGGCATTTGAAGTCCAAGAAACCGTTGGAACTTTTAATAAGCCCTTTTCTTTTCTTAGAAAAGGGAATTCATGTTTTGCCAAGAATAAACCCACTCAACTCTAAACTACTGTACTTGGGGCTGTGCTCCCAGCCCATGAGAGCTGAGTGGGTTCAGAATTTGGCAAAATTCAAGCTTCCCTCCCTACTGAGGCCATCAGTCTGCCTCAGGAAACTGGGGATGGAGAAAGAATATGGGAAATCGGATAAGCTTCACCCTGGGGAATACCACTTCTGGTTAGCAGCTTCCATAGCTCAATCTCCAATACCAAAAGGGAAAAGCATAGACCCTGGCCTCTGAAAGCTTATAGTCTATAATCACATAATGAATGCGATAGGATGTCAACACTGGGAGGGACCTTAGAAGAGAGAACAGAGAATGTTAGAGCTGCAACAGACCTTAGAAATCATCTTTTCAATTCCCCTCATTTTATAGAGAGGGAAAGTGATGATCAAAGAGATGAAGGGACTTATCCAAGATCACACAGCTAGCAACTGACAGAGGGAAAAGTAGAACCCATGTCCAATATCACAATGATCTTTGAGTAAAATGAAGGATGATCTTCAGGTTAAGAGATTTATACCCTTCAAACAGGAAGATAAGACTATTCAACCTGATTCCCTTCCTTTCAACTAGTTGATCTGAGGTCCTTTTCTACTACTCTCAGAATTCTCAAGAGCCCTTAGACCAGAAAGTTGACTTCTTGGAAATTAAGCCTAGTCTGCCAGTGGTCTGCTGCCCAAACTCCAGGTCCTCAGGCTACCCAAGGCCTCAGTTTCTTCACCTGGTACATGCAGGCTTATTCCAAAGGAGAGTTGAGGAGGAGGGAGGCTTCCTGGAGGAAAATTAATTAAGGCGTGTGGAGAGCTCCAGATGAAAGGTGCTTGGATAGCTTCTTAATAATCCTAATAAAGTGTTTCCCCTTCAATTACAGGATAATTTTCATCTCACAACATTAGCAGGCAGCTTGGAGGCCTGGAATGCTAATTTCTTGCAGGCTGTGGGGTTGGCCTGAATGTCTGTACCAGTTTTTCTGGAACCACTGCATTTTTTGGGGTAGGGGGGTGGAGTAAGAGAAGGAGGGGGCCTGAAGTCTACATTTTGTAAGTAAACAGTTAATGAGATTGGAAAGGGTCCTGAGGGGCTTGGACTCAAAGAAATGGACTGTCGCAGCAAATGGTCCCTAAATTTGGGGGTGGGGTAGTGGGAAAGGGACATTCTTCCAGCCTTCTTTCCACAATGAACCATAGTAAAAGTGAGAAATTCCCCTGAACTCTCTTCCTAAGGCTTAGGAAGCCTTAAATTCACCCAGTTGAAGTGATAGAATATCAGTTTCCTCCCTCTATAAAAAGGGAGGCCTGAACTAAACAATCACCATAGCAGCACAGAATTTTAGGACTGAGAGGGACCTCAGAGTTTACCTAGTACAACTGCTTCATTTTATAGGAGAGAAAAACTGAGGTAATAGGAGGTACATTAACTTGCGTCACAAGGTAGAAGGTGGCAGAGCTGGAATGATTAATAATCATAATAATAAGCAAGTAGTATTTATATAGTGCCCACTCTATGCCAGGCACTCTACTGTCTGACTCCATATCCATGGTCTTTCACAAGGCCTCTTTTAGCTCTGATACTCAGAGAACCATAATGACTTGCTCCAAGGTTATATAGTGAGTTAATGCTTAAGCCGGAATCAAACTCCACTTCTCTTTGCTCCCTTCCATTTCCTCTTTCCGTTACATCACACTTTAAAAAAAAAATTGAGGATCCTTTGAGTCTATCAGTTCCAATATAAAGACCCCTTGACAGTTTAGCAAAGGGAGATACAGACAAAAAAATTAACAAATCCTCCAGGATCTTTCAGAGAGACCCTTTTTCTCCTAAGGAAAGAGAAAGAAGTCATAGCTCTGAATTAGAAATCTAGCCTTCTGATCTAGCAAGAGAAATTTTCTGCTATCTCACTACCCAAGTCTGGGTAGCTATATTTTCTGTGTATTATCTCACTAATACTTAGGATTGGGCATACTACAGAAGACAATTGGAAATTTCTTCAGTATGCTTTAAGGCAACCTCTTTCTTTTTTCTCTTTCCTAACATGGTTCCCCCAAATGACCTCTTCAGCTCACTAATTGGTACCTAAAATTAATTACATCAGAGCTTTATTCATAATCATAAAATGCTAGAAGCAGAAAGAATCTTAGAACATGCAATGGAAGAATATACAACATAGAATGTAAGGGCCAAACACTGGCCCAACATGTTGCTTTGATCACAAGAAGCTACTATATCCTGGACATCAAGCAGGGTATTCAAAATCAAATCTTGATGTATCTGAAGATGCAGTGGGATTAGAAAGAAGTTCAGAAAATAACTACTGTGATCTTAGAGTCAAGAAAGCTAGATGTGAGGACAGATTGAAAAGATGAGCTATCTATAATTCTCAACAATGAAAATAACAGGGATGAGTGGGGGGAGGATGTGACTCTTTAAATAATGAAGGAGATGGCCAGAAGAAAACAAGTTTTCTCATCAAATCCCAGGTTAATAAGCTAAGGACTGCCCTATTAAAATGGGCAAAAAGCCTCCTTTATGACAAAGAAAAGGAATTATTAATTAAACCTCCACTAAATTCTTCCTTTGACCTTCTTGGTCAAAGAGAAAGTTTTCATATAACACCAAAATACCCGTAGGAGCATATTTTGTATGTAGTGGTAAAGAATGGGAAACAAAGTCAATGCTCATTAATAGGGGAATGGCTAAACCAGAAATAATCAAACCTTTTGGTTTCAGGACCCCTTTATACTCTTATCAAAATTGTTGAGGAATCCTTGCCTACCCAAAGAACCTTTGTTTGATGGGTTCTATCTACTGATATTTGTTGTATTAGAAATTAAAACCTCTTCGTATTGTTATGAAAATAGTTTTGACTTTGTGGACCCCATGACAAAGGTTTCAGGATCACACTTTGAGAACTTCTGGGCTAACCAAATTGTGTCACATGAATATAATAAACTATTACTGTACCACAAGAAATGACCAATGTGGAGAATTCCGAGAAACACAGGAAGACTTACATGAATTGAAAGAGAGTAAAGCAAGCAGAACCAGGAGAACTAGCATATACAATGATTATAACAATGGAAATGGAAACCTCCTAATAAGCAACTAAATGCTGTGCAATTATAAGACCCAAGCTTGGTCCCAGAAAGAGTTGATAAAATGTACCTTCCTCCATTCTTTGCAGAGGTGGGAGACCACAGGTGTGGAACATGGCATATACATAACATAACAAGTCTGACTTGTTAATTTTGTTGAACTATATGCTTCTCTTTTTCTTTTGATACTTTTTTTTAAACCAAAAATGTTCCTAGAGTAGGAGAGGGTGGAGGGATATATTCAGAAACAAAAGTGACGCACAAAAGTAATTTTTTTTAAAAAAAAGCCTTCTTTCAAAGACTCCCCATGTTATGGAAATAAGTATTCCAGGGGACCAGTAAGATGGCAGACTAGATATTTTCCCCAGTCCCCACTAACTCAAAGGCTATATCATCAAAGCACAAATTCTAGTAGGTCTTGCAAAACTAGAAAGGCTGTGAATATAGATCTGGGGATGAATTGATGTTCGAAATGTCTGCCATCCAAGGACCAGCTAATATGGGAGAGAATGATCATCAGAGAGTGATAAATTTTCTGATCACAATGACTTGCAAAGAGTGCTCTTGGAGATCATCAGGAAGGGAATTTTATTAATCAATTAATAAGTATTAAGTGTCTGGACTGTGCACGGCATTGTGCTAGGTTCTGGGGATACAAGGACAAAGAATGGAATAATACCAATTTGCAATGAATTTACATTTCTAATGGGAGAAACAATATATTTATATTGTAACTATATATGAAACAAACATAAAGATAACAAATTCAAGGAAGATTGAGAAGAAGAATGCTAAGAATGCCTGAGATATAACTTAAAGGGACAGAAGGACTCTATGAGGAAAGGTGAGGAAGGCATATATTCTAGGCATATGGGACAGGTAGTAAAAAGGCATGGATATGGGAGTTGAAGGACTGTGTGTGAGGAACAGAGACCGCTAATTTGGCTCTATTGCAGAGTGTGAAAAGGTAGTAATGTCCAACAGGCTGGGAAAATTAGTTGGGCCAAGATTGTGAAGAGCTTTAAAAGCTAAACAGTGGCATTCATATTTGATTCTAGGGGTAATTGGAAGCCACTGGAATTTACTGAGTAGGAATGATGTGGCAGGATCTCTTCTTAAGATTGTTTTGACAGTATTGTGTAGTAATGACTGAAGTGGAGAGAGAGAAGGTAGGAAGACCAAGGAGGGGGCTGTCTCATTAACAAGTATGGGGTGATGAGGGCCTGAGGTAAAGTGGTGGTAGTGGTGTGAGTAAACAGGAGTCAGCTACAAGAATTATTGAGGATACAGAAAGGGCAAGATTTGGCAACTGATTATACTTGCGGGTTGAGGGTGAGATTCTAAGGATAACATCAAGGTTATAAACCCAAGAAAGTAAAAGAATAAGGGTACCTTCAACAGAAAGAAGGAAGTTTAAAGAGGGGTGGGGTTTTGCCCATTTTAGAGGCAAAAAATAATGTTATGTATGGTACTTGATGAGTTTGAGATGTTTCTGAGACATCTAGTTTGAAATGTTCAGCATGGAAACTGGTGATACAAGAACTGAAGCTCAGGGAGGAGGGTAATAGGACAAGGGGGCAAGGGATTCAAGATTAGAAGACAATATTGATATAAATTGGTTAATTAAAGGACAGAAGAAGGAAGAATGTGAAGTCACAGCAAGGGCAATGGCCCCAGAAAAATACTGAGGAGTAGAGGGATTAGAGTTCTCAATGAGGGCAAAGAATTAATTCAGGAAGGATTGGGGAAAGGGGAAAATGGAATGATGGGATCTTATGGTCAGATAATTTTGAAATTTTTAATTAGTGAAATGGAATATATCTGAATAATGGTGAGATGCAATGTATGACCATTCCTAGATGCAACTGAGGTGGCCTGAAGAAGTATGTGACAAAATGTAAGGAGACTGAGGAATTGAAAGCCTAGGAAGATGGAGCTTCATATCTTGCCTTAGACCTTATTAGTTGTATGACTCTGGGCAAGTCATTTCAGCTCTCTGAAATTCAGTTTTTACATTTTCTCATCTATAAAATGGGGATGATAATTAACACCTACCTCACAGGATTATTGTAAAGACCAAATGAGTCAAGATGTAAATTATTATATAAATGTGAGCTATTATTAATCTCTTTAACAGACAGGGAAAATGAGGCTCAGGGAAAGTCTGTGACTTATCTTGGGTCACACAGCTAGCAAGTGTCAGAGGTAGGATTTGGTCCTAAGATAATTCAGAGCTGGAAGAGACCTCAGAGGCCGCTGAGTCTCATGCTACCTCCTTCCACTCCTATTCTGCAGATGAAGAATCTGAGGCACAGAGAGTTTGCCCAGGGTTGCAAAAAGAATCATCACCTGAGCTACAATTTGAACTATCATCCCAACTCCAAGTTCATTGCTCGATGCACTATATACCATGATGCTTCTCTGCTGAGGTCTTCTTAATTACAGGTGAATCACTCAAACCATTATACCACCCCATTACCTACCTCACAGGCTTACTGTGAGGAAGGGGAAGGGAGGAGAATAAGCATCCATTAAATACCTACTGTGAGGCAACTAGATGGCACAGTGGACAGAGTGCTGGACCTGAAGCCAAGAAGACTCATCTTGCTGAGTTCAAATTTTGCCTTGGATACTGCATGACCCTGGGCAAGTCAGTTAACCCTGTTTGCCTCAGTTCCCTCGTCTGCAAAATGAGCTGGAGTAAGAAATGGCCAACCATTCTAGTGTCTTTGCCAAGAAAACCCAAACAGGATCACAGAGAGCTGAACATGACTGAAAAAAGACTGAACAACAACAAGAAGTACCTATTATATGTCAGGCATTGTGCTAAGCACTTTACAAATATGATCTCAATTGATAATATTAAGGCTTACTAAACCAGTAAGTGATCTGGAAATCAGAGTTGCGGTTATCAGTAATATTAGTATTAATAGTCATAATATTTTCTTTCCTCATAATGGAGCTGGAAACAGAGAGAATCATTCAGATTTACCATTTGTTGAACTCCCATCTAAGAGTCAGATCCTTTAAAACAATACACAAGCTAAGAAGGTATGTAAAATTCTAGCAGAGACAGGCAGCGTTAGAGTAGTTTATGCCACTTCTTAGGCGATCTCTGATGTTTCTTGTAAAGAAAAGGGCTTTGATGTTTGCTTACAAGTTAGTGCATTAACCCCAAACATACCACCAAGAGTAGTCCCAGCTAAAGAGCAAGGGCATTCACAAATATTCTCAGCAAATTGTGTTTTTACATGATATCGAGAGAGAAGCATAAACATCCAGAGAAGGCACTGGTAGTCATAGGCAGATTTGTTTTGATCTTTACAAGGGTTTAAGCCAAAGTATCTTTTACTCAGTTCTTATTAAATTTATGTGCCTCTCTTCCTTTCCACTGTCATCCTTTAAACCATAGACCCAATTGTTCACTTCGGGGATTCGGCTGACTCAGGGATGATCTCCCCAGAAATATGTTTCCCAGTACCCCACAGCCAGCTTACCTATATGGCCACATTAGGACATCACATATTTGAGGTTTTGCTGTGGAAATCTGATTGCTCCAGAATTCTTTAAACTTTTTGGAATTAGGAAAACTCTTAGAGATTATTTAGTTCTACCTCATCTTTTTTTGTAGTTGAGGAAAATGAAGCCCAGAGAGGAGAAGTAACATGGCCAAGATGACACAGATAGGAAGTAGAAGAACTGAGATTTGAATCAGGTCCTCTTACTCCAAATCCAAGATTCTCTGCCTTCTAGGGGATTTTTTTCCTCAATGATTTATTATTGTAAATGCCTTCTGGCATAAATATTATTATTATAAATGCCTCCTAGAAACAATCAACAAAAGTTTATGAAATATCTGTCATATTCCAAGCAGTGTGATGTTCTGGAACAAGAAATGTGTTCATTAAAAAAAAAAAAGAACAATAAAAGAAATAAAAGGAGGAGGAGGAAGAGGAGGAGGAAGAGAAGGAGGTGGAGGACAAGGAAAATGAGAAGAAAAGGAGAAGAAGGAGGAGGAAGAGGAAGAGGAAAAGAGGAGGTGATGATAATGGCAATGATAAGGCAAATGATCCTGGGTAATTCTCTATGGGCCTCAATTTCCTCATCTGTAATAGTAGGGAGTTGGACTCCATAATCTCTAAAGTCCCTTCCAGTCTTTGACAAAAACTGACCACTATGGAAAGTGGGCTGGTTGTGGTATCAAGAGAGAACAACAGATTGACAACTGAAGGACTATACTTGTGGCAAAGTATAGTGCAATGACTTTAGAGGCAGGAAAGTAGATTCAAATTCCAGCTCTTATATTTACTAGATAGGTGAACATAGGCAAGGCACATCACCTCTCTAAGACTCAGTTTCCACTTCTGTAAAATGGGAATAATACTACTTATATTTATCTCCTTATAGGGTAGTTCTGAGGATAAGGTAAGAGGATGTATGCAAAAGCATTTTACAGACACAAAGCATGCATATGTGTATATATGCATTATGTTCATATATGTGTATATATAAATTATTAAATAAATGTATTTATTATATAAATATGACAAAAGTATTTTTATTTATAAATAGAAATAAGTAAAATAAATACTGTTATTTTTATTTAAAACAAATATTATACATATACATATAACACTTTTTTTATTTACTTGAAGGATCTGTGATTTTGTGGCTATTCTGTCCACCAGTACAGACTGAAACCTCTCCACACTTTCTCATCTGATGTGGTTCTTTTCCATTTCTTTCTGTAATTTCTCCACAGAGGACCTTCTCAATGTTCTAGAGGCCTTCCTATGAGTCTGTTCTTATAGGAGAAGGTAAGGTGAAGAACAAAAACAATCACACATATTCACATTTCTATCACACTTTAAAATTTACAAATCACTTTCCCCACAAGCTAAGATCATATAGGGTTAATAAGTAGGGGTTCCTAAGCCAAGGCTCACACCCAGCTTGGTCCCCTTCACCACCCAACCCTTCCAATACAGCCTATCAAGGGGATATTTAAATTAGGGCCATCTTCTTTTAGAGATAGATTACAAAGATTTATCATTCCTAGAATTTAGCTTTGCAGTGATTACCTGATCCAGTGATAGACCAAACTTCAGCACCAAGATACTTCAGAGCAATGAGAGAAGGCAAAAAACAAGAGGACCTTGGGAGGTTGCTAAGTCCAATGTGGAAGTAATAATTTTTTATAAAAATGACAAATCAGCTATTTAAAGAGGCTTCCTGCTATCTGATTTAGGATCTGGTTCGGCTGGAATTGTTTATTTCAAAAGGAATCAAATATGCACAATTCACAAAGTTATCTCCCCATTCTTTCTCACAGCCCCTCTCCTCCCAGACACATACACACACACACACACACACACACACACTTTAGATTGTGAGAAACATAAAATTTAAATTATACAGCAGGTCAATACTGGACTAAACTAAGAACCTTTCCCCGAAAGTTCAGTTTTTTTCATAAAAAGATCCTGGGCACAGTTTTTGCTTTTCTTTCTTTTTTTTTCT
This sequence comes from Pseudochirops cupreus, assembly GCA_028627135.1. Lineage (NCBI taxonomy): Eukaryota > Metazoa > Chordata > Mammalia > Diprotodontia > Pseudocheiridae > Pseudochirops > Pseudochirops cupreus. The sequence continues at coordinate 201,413,104 of CM053581.1, read as the reverse complement.
TGTCTTTTTTGAGGGGAGAACCCATTTATTCATGATGAGTCATGATTTGTGTTTGATGAATGACAAATAGGACAGATTCATTCACTTTCTTCCCTGGGGCAGCGGGCCTTGGAATCAGTTGAGTAGACTAGTTGATTTGGGCCACTTACTTGCTAGGTTGCTAAACCTGCTTTGAGAATAAATTGACAGGATGTAAATAGACTGTAGGGACAATGTTTAGAATGACACAAAATAAAATTCCCAAACAAAGGCTCCTTGGACATCATCCTGTGAAGTGATTCCAGGGAACTGGTAATGTTCTCTTACTCAGAAAAGTCCCTCCCCTGCCTGTTGTTAGCTGATGCCTGAATTTTCTTCGAGGAGAGGAGGGAGTCCTTATAAAAGAACCTCACAATTAGAAATTAAGCTTGAAATTCAATTATTACCTGGAAATGGAAGATTTACATTCTCAATAAAGCATAAAGAAGAATTGAAGGCCATTGTAGTACAAAGGAAAGAAAGAACTCTGGACTAAGAAATCAGGAGGCCAGAACCACTAACTCCTTGGGTAACATGAAGTAAATTCTTTCCTCTTTCTCAACCTCAGTTTTTTAGTTTATAAAATGGAGATTGTCAGTGTGGTATAGAGTATTTGGGGTAAAAAGACTAGGATTAATTCCTGAATTTGAGACTTCCTATCTGTGTAACTTTGGGGAAATGGCTTCTATTGACCTGTTTTCTTATCAGTAAAATGAGAGAATTAAACTCGATCTTACCTAAAGGACTTCTCAGCTCTAAATCCAGTTTCTTCCCCATAGTGGTCCTCCGGTTTGCTGTCCTCCACCAACTGCTCAGGGCTGCCATCTTGGCTCCCTTGCCAGGTCCTAGGTTATGGCCCACAGGGTCCTATTACAGCTGTACCCCTTTCCCAGAGTTAACCTTTTCCCACTACATCTCCCAACACCTATTATCTCTAAATAACCTCTAACCTGGGTGGGGAAGGGGAGGGATTGGGTCATGGGCTGGTCATTGACCATGCTGTATAGTTGCAGCAAAATCTGGGAAACAAATCTGGGAAACCATGACATACCTTTCAGTAGAGACACTCGAGGCATTCCTCCTATTCACAGAAAGGAAACCTGTAGTCCCTGTTCCCCTCCCCCCACCAGGAGTCAGTGTCCTGGGATCTCTCCCCATAACATTTCTAGAGTCTCTTGATCTCCTCCTACCCCCAACTAAATTTGCCCTGGGCACCAGAATTCCTAGCTAAAACTTTGATTTTCTTCTAGCTCTTTGAACTTTCATGTATTTCACCTGCCACTCCCCCAATCTAGGTGCTTAGTGCTACCTTTCAGGTGGCCCCAGTCATTCTTATCTTCTTCATTATGCAAAAAGAAAAAAATATCTGATTTCATTGGACTGGATGTATCCTCTACAGATACCAATTCCAAATCCTCCTTGCCTTTGTGGAGAATTCCTCATTCAAATGCACATTCCAGAAGCATTTGTTAAGTTTCTACTTTATGACTTGCAGTTGGTCAATCAATTAAGTAACATTTATTAAGCATCTACTATGTGCAGAGCTCTGTGTTAAGCCCTGGGAATACAAAAAAAGGCCAAAGACTCTCATTGGAGAGACAACAGAAGAAGAACTATACACAAATAAGATGTAACAGCATCAACTGGAGATCTCCAATGGAAGGCACTAAAATTAAGGACTAGGAAAGACTCCTTGCAGAAAGAACATTAGCTGAGACTTGAAGGTAACCAGGAGACCGAGATGAAGAAGGAGAGTTCTAGGTATAAAGGGGCAGTCAGTGAAAATGCCTGGTGTCCGGAGAGATGGTATCTTGTGGAAGGAGCAACAAGGAGACCAGCATCACTAGATTCCAGGGCACATGATGTTAGTGAAGGGGGCCAGTAAGGGCTGAGAGGACTGGAAAGGGAGGAAGGTGGTAGGTTGTGGAGGCTTAAGAAGACCAAACAGGCTTCCATATTTGATCCTGAAGGTGGTAGGGAGCTACTGGAATTGATTAAATAGAGGAGCAACATGGTTGAATGTGCTGTAGGAAAATCAATTTGACAGCAGAATAGAGGATGAATTGTACTGGGAAGAAACATTTGCTCCAGGAGACGCAAAAGGAAATAGTTCATGCCCTCAAACTACTTATATTATACTGGAGGATGGAGAATGGGGAGGGAGAGGATGATATGACTTTATACAGATAAGCAAATTCAAAATATATGAAAACAAAATTCATAGTAATTTGGCAGTGGTGCTGGAGAGCTAAAAACTGAGAAATCAGCAAAGGCTTCACAGAAGGTGACACTGGAACTCCAATTTAAAAGGACTTAGAGGCTCAAAGAGTCAGAGATGAGAAAGGGGAGCCATAGGGCCCAAGTCTTATATAAAGGTGTAGAGATATTGCTATCAAAACTAACTTCTTTTATTGAATCAATTTTTTCTGCATACATTGAGTGCTATTCTAATAGGTCCCAGAAGATCCTAGTATAACGGGGGTGTCACATACCCTTCAACTTCAATTAATTTAACTAACAAGATATTCTGCCCTGGTACCTTGGGGAAGCATTTTTTTCCTTTATTTTCAACAAGTATTTACTCTCCCTCTCCCAGCCCCCCAAAATGAGAGGGGTAAAAAACTTATGACTGCCAATACGCACGGTCAAATGTTATTGCCCATGCCCAAAAATGTATGTCAAATTCTACCTTTTAAGTCCATCATCTCACTGGCAGGAAGTAAAAAGCAGGCTTCATTTTGGGAATAGTAACTATATATTATTGCTTGGAATAGAATTCTAAAATCTGTCAAAATTGTCTTTCTTTGGGATGCTATTGTATATATATTATCTTCCTAATTCTGGTCACTTCACTCTGCTTCACTTCATATACGGTTTTCAGTTTTCTCTGAAATACCCATTCTCTCACCTCCTGTGGTTCAATAATATTCCATTACATTCACCTAGGACCATTTGTTTAACCAGTCTCTAATAGGTAGGCACTCCCTTTGTTGGGAACAAAAGTCTTTTGCTACTATGAAAAGAGATGCTTTAAATATTTCTGTGTGTGCGTATGTCCTTTCCTCTTTCTTTGATCTCTGGGAGATAGACCTTGAAGTGTTAACCCTGGGTCAAAGGGTATGGACAGTTTAGTGACTTTTGGGGCATAGTTCCAAATTGCTTTTCAGAAAGGCTATACCAGTTTGCAGGTACAACTACAGTGAAATAGTGTGCCTATTTTCCTGAAACTTCTTGAATATTTGTCATTATCCTTTTTCTTTTAATCACCTTTACCAATCTGAAGAGTATGAGGTGAAACCTGGGTTGCTTTAATTAACATGTCTCTAATTATTAGTGATTTGGAGAACTTTTCTTAGATATTTTTTCTTTTGAAAACTGCCTGTCTATATTCTTTGATCATTTATCTACTGGAGCAATTTTTCTTGTAAATTCTAATCTATACTAGTTAAGATATCACTGGTAACTATAAAGAGAATAGTTCCCATTGAATGATGAGGATAGACACTAGATTACAGTTTCTTTTTATCACTGAACTCCTTAGACCCAACAGCAGGATGTCTGGGTCAAAAGGTATGGAGGTTTTATTCATTTTGTTTTCATAATTTCAAATTCCTTTTCCAAATGGTTATAACAGTTCCTACCTCTACCAATAATAGTACCTTACCACTTAGGTGTATTGATATTCCAGTAACTTGGGGTCCTCTGTGCGAGTTTTAGATGCATTGTTAAATGACCACTGTTCTAAACATGTAATGTGTAGATTAGTCTTGTTTATTTCCCTATTTAAACACAAATACAATAAACTAGATATTAATACACAAAATGTTTTTTAATCCATTCTTTATATATCTTGAATATAAGACCTTTATCAAAGAAACCTTCTACAGTTGTTTTTTTAATAGTTGCTTCCCTTCTAACTTTACATTGCTATTGCTTGTGTAAAAATTTAAATTTTATATAATCAAAATTATCCCTTTTATCTTCTGTGATCCTCTCTATTCTTTGTTTCATCATGTATGGTTCCTCTTTTCAGAGATCTGAAAGGTAATTTCTTTCTTGCTCTTTTAATTTGTTTGTGAAATCACTTTTTATATGTAAGACCTATATCCTTTGGGAGGGGAACATTTTGATTGAATGATAAACTCAATCAATCAAAAGTATAAACTAGGAGTGAACAATTCCTAGACATCTCTATTCCACCAGTTGAAAAAAAGGTAGAGACTAGGTACAATTGAATGAAAACCAATGACACAACCCAGAAAATTTCTTAGGATTGACTGATAAGCATTAGTCACCCATGGGGATGGATAAAACAAGCAAATTCAGAATCTAATATTCCATTAGCAGTCCAGTCCAAAAAGTAGTAGAGCAGTTTTAGCCAAATAGGGAATCTATTGAGAGTTGGCGGAGAAGTCTCTATTTCCCTTGTCTAATCCCCCTTGATTAGAAGATGACCTTATAAACTATGAAAGATCTGAAGATTGGGACATCTAATTGGCATTGATTGGTAGCAGTATCCATGGAACAAGCAGTGACTGATAGTAGTGTCTGTAGCCATAGTTGAGAACAAACTAGATGCACCGAAGAAAATCAGTTTCGTAATTCTACAAGGACATCAATCTGTAGATTACAGTTGAGAGCTGCACATATGAAAGAGGGACCACATGAATATTCTACAAAAAGAGAAAAAGATTTCTATTCTCCAGGAGCTGTATTACCCCCTTGCCATATACGCCCTCTTGAGCCCACTTTCCCGCAGACTTAAGGGAGAATATGTGCCAACTGCTCCTATTATACGACATGAGTAAATATTTTCTTCTACAAGTTACTTGTCCAGCTGGCTGATAATCAATGGAGAGCACACCAAGTAGGGGCTTTTGAGTCCTAATACCACAGAACTCTCTCATCTCCACCCCTCAGTTACCTCTAAAATCCTAACAGGAGAAGCAGTCATTGCCCTCTGAGGCCCCAACATGTCACCAGTTTCAGTGGCAATTGAGAGTGAATCCAGAGGGCATATTACTATAGGATTACAAATTTAAAGCTTAAAGAGACTTTAAAGGTCCCCTACTTAAAACCCCTCATTTTACAAATGAAGAAACTGAAGCCAGAAGTTAAGTAACAAGCTGAGGGTCATACCAACTCGGAAGAGTCTGAGATGAAATTAGAAATTAAGTCTTCCTAGATTCAAGATTGTGATCTATTCACCTGGTAGGAATAAGGACCTGGACAAAACCCATCTCTTATATTTCTTTATTTCCCTCCCAGCTACTTGGTAGTTGCTTGGTAAGAAATAATATTGTCAGAAAAGGAGAGCTAGAACAACAAAGACACAGTCTTTGAAGGCGTGCAAACAGAACAGAGTGGGGCAAATGATACAAAAAGGGAAGGCTAAAAACTCTATGCTCTCAAACTATCCATTCTGTAAGAGCCACTCCCAAGGCGCCATCAATCAACCTTTTAAAACACTGGAGTGATCTTATCCTTTGCACAAATAAACAGAGAGATACACAACTGCCTGACCAGTTTGTATTTTCTTGTCCTAATCCATCTCTACTCTGTACCCATCTTAACCATGATGCTAGAGGGTTGTTTTCTTCTTCGTCTTTTATCCAGGACACGAAAGAACACTCAGATCTCACAAAGGGAAAGGTTGTGAAACTTATTATACACGTGATAGGAGTCAAAAAAGGAGTGGTTTCTCTTTATGGCAGTGTGGTGGGTGGCAAATCGGAGTTAAAATCTTTTGGGAAGGGTAGCTTTTGTACAAAACATAAGTTCTAAGGAAGATAGATAAAGGACAGTTGGAAGGTCTAATCTGGTATTGCTGGATTTATTCACTGCCTGGTGCCCCTCCGAACTTAAAATTCACACATTTCTTAGGGTGTAAGGAAGGCTTTTAATATGTTGTTGTTATATAAAAGTCCCATGTGAGAAGGGAGGGTGGGAAGGAAATATTATGGAAACATTGTACTTCATTAAAGGTTAACCTGGACATCTAAAATGCCTGGGAATGAGGGGCAAGAGGAAGTTTAAGCCAAGAAAAGGAGAGGACAGCAAGGAGAGAATAAGCTGAGGGTAAGGGGTATAGCACCTACCTAGGCTTTCTGCCTTGTAGAGCGGGAAAAGTAGTGATTCTGGAGTCTGGAAATAAGATTTAAATTGAACTCTGCTACTTGCTGTTCAGCCTTCACTTCTGAAGAGGTCTAGTGATATCATGGGTAGTGTCTTGGCTCATTTGTGAATTTGATTTAAGTGAGGCAGAGTTGCACAAAGTTGTCAGCCTTACTCTCTATTCCAGAGTCATCAAAGTCCAGTGACGAAACAAAAATCAAGATGACTGGGGATGGCCCAGGATGCAGTGGATGACTGTGGCTTCTTTGAGGTCTGACCAAGTTCTAAGCACTTCACAGCTGCCTTCATGGCCATTCAAACAAATTGTTCTCATCCACACATTCCAAAGGGGAAAGTCTTCACATGTTTGAGGTAGACATCCTTCTAACTCACCGATGGGTTTAAGGCCTGTCAATTACCCTCAACTTGGTTTGGCCCGTCTGCTGAGATGGTTCCTATGTGTCCAAGTCACTTAACCTCTCCAGGACTGAATTTTCTCCATTTAATTCAAGGGTTGGATGAAATGATTTCTCAGGTCCCTTTCTAGCTCTAAATCCTATGACACCGCCAAAGGGAGAGTCATAGATGCATAAAATGAACTAGAATGTTGCAATGGCAAAAACATTGGCTTTGAAATTAGAGGACCTGGCTTCAAAACCCGTCTTTGTCAGGTACTACTTGTACAACCTTGGGCAAATTCCTTAACTTGCCTTAGCCTCATTTGCAAAAGAAAGTGGTTGGATTAGATGGTCTTTGAGAACCCTTCAATCTCTAGCTCTGTGATTCTTTTTTTTTTCTTTTTTGAGGGGGCAAGGTAGAGCAATTGGGGTTAAGTGACTTGCCCAAGGTCATGTGGCTGGTTTTTTTGTGTTAAGTATCTGAGGTCAAATTTGAACTCAGGTCCTCCTGACTCCAGGGCCAGTGTTCTCTCTATTCACTACACCACCTAACCGCCCCATAGCTCTGTGATTCTTGTTTGGACTTTTCCAAATTGTGGATTATACCTCAATGGGACAATGAAACAATGGCAAAAGTTACAGAATGTTTTGTTGTTTTTGCTGTTACAACTCTCTATTCACATTCATTTAAAAAAAAATAAAACCAAGGTCAAGTCAAAGTTAAGAAAAGGAACACTAACACAATGAGTTTACTCTAATGAAAACTGAATGAAGGACATTGATCATTTAAAATAATATGAAAAAAACAAGGTCATGTTCGCATTTTGCTAGCAATAGACATAAGGTAATGAATAAGCATTGGATCAAGGGTTAGAAAATCTAGGGGTTCCAAAGCCGACCTCTAGCTTGCTATGTGACCTTTGGCAGGACACTTTTCTTCCTGTCCCTCAATTTCTTTTTCAATGAAATGAGGTGGTTGAGTTAGATCAGTCACTTCCAAACTCTAAGTAGGAACACTTCACTTTTAATAAAATAATTTATGTAAATAATTTATATTATAATGAAAATGTATATTTTAAGAGTCATATTTCAATTTAATTTTTAAATATTTTAATTGGTTACATGTAACAATTTTTGAGTTTTTTAAATTTTTTTTTAAAAGTTCCTGTTGTTTTGGAAGGCAGCTTGACATGGTGTTCTTATCAAAATAGATGAGGTCAAGACGTGCAACAGATTATTATAGTTCTTTTCTTCTACTCAAAGATTGCCTCCCTTTGAATTTATACCTTTCATGTTTAAATGGAGCAAGTACAGCTATCACACAACTTATCTGTAATGTGAACATGAGCTAGTTAACAGGAATAGTGGCAGATTCTGCTTTGCTTTGAGATTTAAAAAGCACAGATTAGGTGACACAGTGGATATAATGCTAGGCTCAGGACAATCTGAGTTCAAATCTAGCCTCTGTGACCCTAGACAAATCACTTCCCCTCTGCCAGCCTCAGTTTCCTCAACTGTCCAATGGAGATAATAACAGCACTTGCTTTCCAGGATTGTTTGTAAGGATCAAATGAGATATTTGTAAAGTGCTTAGCACAGAGTCTAGCACACAGTAGGCACTTAATAAATGCTTGTTCTCTTCTCTTCCCTTCCCCAAAAGGTTCTTCCCCAAACAATCATAGGATCATAGCTATAGATCCTGATTTTACAGATGAGGAAACAGAGGTCCACTAAGGTTTAGTGACCTAGATAGTATCAGAAATAGGATCTGAACCTTGAGTGTGGTCCAGCAAAAAGGACCCTGCTCTGGGGGTCAGGGGAGTCTGGTTCTGGTCCCAGGTCTGACACTAACTTTAGCCTAAGCCATAACTAGGGTTGGGAAACTAGGTCTTTGCTCTAGGGGGGTCAAAATTTACATTGCACTGACAGTACCTGCAATCCTCCAGCAGTTTTGAAACAATTGAGTTTGGCATGATTAGCAAGTTTGTTTGTTTTTGATTTTTTGCATGGTTAGCAAGAAAAATTTAGTTAAAATAAGAAGATTATTACTTCATTCCTGCCTTCCCTTCACCAGTAGCCATACTTTAGGTGAATTCCTTTCCAGCTTAGCCCTGATCTAGTCACCTGAAAGATCTTTAGAGGCTTCGTTGTACCCTAGTGTCTCTACTGTCCCCACCTCTCAATGGAATTGAAACTGAATTTTGACCCACACCTTAGATTTTCTCAGGTATAAAAATTGCTAGTTACAGCAGTCTAACTAGCTAGGTAACCTTGGGCAAGTAACTTGGCTTCTCTGGCCCTCAGTTCCCCCCTCAGCTGAGGAGTTTATAAAGTGACCACTAAGGTCCATGGTGAATGAGTTTATGATCTCTCATAGCACACAATATGGCTCTTGGTTATACATGGCTCTGGACTCCTCTGTTTCACTTCAGACGATCATAGATTGAGACCTGGAAGGGATCTTAGTAATAATTTAGTCTAGTGATTCTAAGAATATGTTCTGTAGATCCAAAACCATTTCAGAAAAGCCAAGGAATGGAAACTCTTTACGTAGTAATACTAAGATGTTGTTTGCTTATTACTCCTGCCTTTTCTGCTATGTATCTGTGTGGTGTCAGATTTTCTTCATGTACTTTAAGCACAACAACATATTACAACAGACTGAATGAAGAAGCATGAGAATGAGAATACAACTGTCTTCTGCGAAGACAGACATTGAAGAATACAAAAATATATATGCAAAACAATGCCTGTCTTCTTACTAGCTTTTTTTAATTTTGGAAAAATATAGTTATTTTCCACAAAATGATAACTTGTTAACACCTAATGGGTTTATTATTATTTTAGATGAGTTAATAGATATTTTTAAATTCTATCAGTTTAGATTTCTACCCACATAAATGAAAGCTCTTTGAATTCCTCAGTAGTTTTTAATAGTGTGAAGGGATCCTAAGACAAAGTTTGAGCACAGTTGATCTTGTCTAACTCTTTTTTCTTTAACAGATTGGGAAACTGAGGCCCAGAGAGATGAAATGTCTTGTTCATTTAGGGCAGGTCACACAGAGAAAGGGCATAGCTGAGATCTGACCCCCCTTAAGTGCCTTTCTTATCTCTCCCACTAGAAGGTAAGTTTCTAGAGAGCCAGAATTGTGACCTAGACTTATTTTATTTCCCCCTCCCCTGCCATTATTACCCTAATTCCTATCATGGGGATTGGGCACATAGTAGATAGTTATTAAATTGTTGAATTGAATTGCACTTAGACAAGGCAGGGGCATAGTTAGTGTTTTTTTCTTAAGTACTTGTGTAGACCATTCATTCATTCCAGAGTCAAAGTAAGGACATTGCCATGTTATAAAAACCAATACTTTGAGAAATGCTACTGGAAACTATACTTTGAGAACCCCTCTCTCCCAATAGAAAGGGCTCTGGATAGAAAAGTTAGGAGCTCTGAGTTTCTAAAAAGGGGTCTTGTCCATTTGAGTTCATTGAACAATATTAAGTACCACTTGCAAGGTGCTGTGCAGAATTTAAAACATAAAATACCTGATGTCAAGGAGTTTACATTCTACTGGGGAACTATTGTATGTATGTAGTACTGGCAGGCAAGGCTCTTGACTCTAAGGTAAGGGTTCTAGCCACTATACTGCAGATGAGAACAGAGCAAAGAAGAGATAATGGACAAGGCATTCTAGAAGAGTTCAGCTGGCATCACTTCCAACTTGGAGGAAGAGGGAGAAGTAAAGGAGGCCCTCGTGAACAAAGGTGCACCAGAGCTGGGATTGAAGGAAGAAAAGAATTTTAACAAGAGATGAGAAAGAGACAGTGAATTCCAAGCATGGAAGAGAAATAAATGAGGGAGCTGGCTAGGTGGCGCAGCGACTAGATCACCAGCCCTGGAGTCAGGAGGACCTGAGTTCAAATCCGGCCTTAACACTAGCCATGTGACCTTGGGCAAGTCACTTAACCCCAATTGCCCTGCCTTTCCCCCTCCAAAAAAAAAAAGAGAAATAAATGAGGGCAGAGCAAGCTAGGGAAGCAGCGACAGAGCTGGGATGCACATGGTGGTTTTAGAATAAGAGCATCCAGTTTCAAATCTTGGTTCTAAGCTATGCCGCCTTTGTGAATGTGGGCAAGTTACTTAACCTCTTCAGGTCTCAGATTCCTTGTCTTTAAAATGATGCTAATAAACTAGGTGAATTCTAAGGTCACTTCAAGTTCCTACAGTTTCTGACTCCAAGATTTCTGTTCTGTTGGAATGTAGAGTTTATAAGCAGAAGAAATAATGCTAGAAAGGTAAGCAGGAGTCAGTCTCTGGGAAACCTTAAATGCCAAATTAAGGGGCTTGTATTTTCTTCTGAGGGAAATAGGGAGCTATCGAAGGGTTTTGAAGGGAAAAAGAAAAAAAGAGAGGATTAGAGCTGTACAGTAGAAGGATTTTTTTTTAAGGCTAGAAAAAATTCATGATGTTTTAGGTGAAGGAAAAAAAATCAAGAGAAGCAATCATGATCTCAGACAAGGCAACAGCAAAAATAGACTTGATTGAAAAAGAAAAATAAGGAAACTACTTTTTTTCTCTTCTGTAGGGTATAAGTTTTTAATTTTATTTTTTCTAATTACATGTATAAGCAATTTTTAACTTTCTTTTTATTTTGAGTTCAAATTCTCTTTCTCCATCCTTTGTATACTCCCTCCTTAAGAAGGCAAGCAATTTAATATAGATTATACATGTTCAGTCATGTATAACATATTTTCATATTAGGCATGTTGTGAAAGAAAACACAAACAAAAAAAAAAGAAAAAAAAACAAGAAAAATAATGTTTTTTAAAAGTATGATTTGATCTGCATTCAGACTCCATCAGTTCTTTCTCTGGATGGTATTTTCATCATAAATCCTTCAGAATTGTCTTAATTATTGTATTGCTGAGAATGGCTAAGGCATTCACAGTTGATCATTGTATAATATTGCTGTTACTGTATACAATATTCCCCTGGTTCTGCTCACTTCACTTTCCATTAGTTCATGAAAGTCCAGGTTTTTTCTGAAACCACCCTGTTCATCATTTATTTTAGTACAATAGTATTCCAATCACAATTGTATACCACAACTTGTTCAGCCATTCCCCAATTGATGGACATTTCCTCAATTTCCAATTCTTTACCACCACAAGAAGAGCTACTATAAATATTTCTGCACATATAGGTCCTTTTTTTTTTCTTTGATCTTTCTGTGATACACATCTAGTAATGGTATTGCTGGGTCAAAGGCTGTGAATGGTTTTATAAGCTCTATGGGCATAGTTCCAAATTGCTCTCCAAAATAGTTGGATCAGTTCACAACTCCATTAACAGTACATTAGTGTCCTAATTTTTCCACATTTCCTCTAATATTTGTCATGTTCCTTTTCTGTCTTATTAGCCTATCTGAAAGGTATGAGGTGGTACCTCAAAATTGTTTTACTTTGCATTTCTCTAATCAATAGTGATTTAGAGAATTTTTTTCATATGACTATAGATAACTTCAATTTCTTCTAAAAAGATTATTTTGGAAGCTCTGAAAAGGATGGATTATAGAGAGGAGAGAAAGAAAGAAGGGAGATTAGTGAAGAGGCTATTCTAATAGTCTAACTGAAAGATAATGAGGGCCTGAACTATAGCTCTAGTCATGTGAGTAGAGAGAAGGGGACAGATTGATCCAAGAGATATTTGGGAGCTAGAATTAACAAGTCTTGGCACCTGATTAGGTGAATGGGCTGATGGAGATAGAGACAAAAGATGACTAGAAGGTTTCAAGTTTTGGTGACATGGAGGATGGTAATTCTGGTCACCAAAAAAAAAAATGGATAATTGGGGAAAGGGTTGGTTTTATAGAGAATGGTAAATTCAGCATTGGACATTTTGAGTTGAAGTTGCCAATTGGACACTCAGATAGGCATTTCCAGAATGTAATTTGGAAATGTAGGACTGGAACTCAGAAAGAGATTGGGGCTGGATAGACTTTGGACTCTTCAACAGAGAGGTAGTCATTGACCACAAAAATGAATGTGCTCAAGCACAATGGCAGAGAACTAAGATAGAAAAGAGCTAAGACCAGAACCGTGGGAATCACCGAGGCTTGGTGGGTGGGAGGAAGATCATCAATTAGGAGACTAAGAAGGAACAGTCAGACGGAGAGAGGGAGGAAGAAAAAAGTGTGGTATCGTGGAAACCAAGGGAAAAGAGAACATTCAGAAGAAAGGTGTGACAGAGAAAGCAAAGAAAATGACAAGTGAGGAAAGCCCACTGGATTTTGTAATTGTTGAAAGGCAGCAATGGTACAATGGCTTACAAAGCTGGCTTTACAGTCCGGAAGATCTAGGTTACAGTCTTATCTCTAAAACACACTGGTGGTGCTACCTGAATGAATAGCTTAACTTCTCAGGCTCCAGGCAGCTTTCTATGACATACAGGTAGGACCCAATTAGTACAAATAATGAATGCTGCATGTATTCAAATTCACATTATTTAAACTATAACAACGTAAACTATGGTAAATGGTTCTAACCCAATGGAAATGTCTGGTGTCAATTTGAATAATGTTACTGCTTCATTTTTCTTATTAATCAGGGATTGTTGTTATTTAGTCATTTTTCAGTCATGTCTAACTCTTTGTGACCCTATTTGAGGTTTTCTTGGCAAAGGTACTGGAGTGGTTTGACATTTCCTTCTCCAGCTCATTTGACAGATAAGGAAACTGAGGCAAACAGGGTTAAGTGACTTGCCTAGGATCACACAGTTAGTGTCTGAAGCTAGATTTGAACTCAGGAAGAGGAGCCTTCCTGACTTCAGGCCCAGCACTCTCTCCTCTATACCATCTAGCTGCCCTATTAACTGGAGATCTAGCCATAAGTTGTAAGACTGTTATCAACCTACATTTCACAGGAGAGAGCTTCCTCCATCAGAATTCCCTACTAAAGTGAAATCTCAGGTCCAATCCAAACACACAAAAAAATTAATCATTGGTGACCTTGGGGAGAGTCTTTTGGTGTAGTGGAAACAGTAATCAGAGAACTTGGTTGTGAGTCCTGGTTCTTACCCTTATTATTTGTGTTTCTGATTCACTTTACTCCCCGCCCATTCTCAGGGATGATGACACCTTCTTGTTGTTCCATTCCTCCATCTCCTGACTCTGCCTTTTCACTGGCTGTCCACCACATCTAGAATAGCCTCTTTCCCCATTTCAGACTCCAGGTTTCCCTAATCTCCTTTGATACTCAGCTCGAATCCTACTTTCTTGCAAGAAGTCTTTCATGGTCCCCTCCCCACCAAAGCCTTCCCAATGCTAATGCCTTCCCTCTGAGATTAATTCCAATTTATCCTGTATATATGTCATTTGTACGTAGTCATTTCATATTGTTTATTCCCATTGACTGTTTTTGCCCCTTGTTTGCTTCTCTAGGGTTTAAACATAGTAGGCTTTTGGTAAGTGTTTTTTGATTAACTGACAGGCTCCCAAAAACATCCTTGTCTATAAAACAGCAGTAATTACCCTTGTGTAACGGGGTCTGGTTCATGTGCAGAGTGAGCCAGCTGGCTCAGCTGGTACAAGGTTCTCATGTGGAGATGCTGGAGAGCCTACGTAGGTGATGGCATTTCATGGAACTGACTTGAAGAGACCGTGAAGCATGACGAGATATTCTGTAACTGGACCCCATCAGCCAACCAGAGGCTTTGGAGGAACCTTTTTGGATTGACTGCGTAGCTGGAAGTAGGAGCAGCTGCAGAAGGCCTGGCTTTGCCCAGAGTGGGTCAGAGTTTACTCACCACCCTCAATCTATCTACCTTAAAGGGAACTGTGAGGAAAAGACATTATAAACAGTGAAGTGTTACGTAAAAGTGAGTTATAAGCAACATTTAATGAATATCTTCTAGTCTCTGCCTTTTTTAACCATGTGACCTCAAGCAATTAATTCACTTAGTCTGCTTTAGCCTTAGTTATAATAAAGGCTGCCCTGCCTACCTCTTGGGGTGTGAAAGAACTTAAGAAAGAAATTGCAAAGTAAGAGTTACTTTCCCATGTTTCCTCTAACTCAGCTTGTGCTCCAGAGGCTGACCAGATTTTCTCTCGAATGTTCTTTGAACGAATGTAGCTGGTTTTGTAGATTGGCTAAGAAAACTAATCTTAAAATGGTCACTGGCAGGGGAAGAAATGGGTCTTAAAATCTTGCAGTGAGATTAGGAGAAGCACCCTGACGAATTCAAATCCCATTTCTCACTAAATCTTATGTGAAGCTTTCTAATAAGTACTAGCTATGCTAGAGTTGGAGTCAGAGGACCTAAGTTCAAATCTTAACTCTGTTGCTTACAGCCTGTGTGACTTTGGACTAGATATGTCTTCTCTCTGGGCCTCAATTTCCTCATCTGTAAAATGAGAGGACTGGCCCAAATGATCTCTTAAGGTCACCTCTAGTTCCAAATCCTGTGATTCTGGGATCATTTCTTTCACCCTCTCACCTTTCATGTTACCTGTAAGAAAAGGAAGACTGAAATCTCAACCAATGGCTTAAAGGATAATACTGGAAAATAACAGAAATGTTCTCCCTGAATAACACAATGACCATTGCTTGTCTATCAATAAGGGCATGTCAAAAATTCCAGCTGTATCAATGATGATTCATTCAGCGAAACTCTGGTGAGAAGAGATGCAAAAGACATTCTTTCCAAGTTTATAACTTAGTCCAACAGTTAAAATGGAGTTGAAGACTGCATTTGAAGTTAGCAGGGTGGGAACTCATTTTCCCTTGGCTAAAAGCAACTTCCTGCTTTAGAAAGACTACAAAGCTCTAAACTGGGCATCTTGCCACACAGGAAAATAGGGGGAATGGGGATGAGAGGTAGGATGATGGAGGGGAGGGCAGGGTGGGGGGGAGGGTTGATGGACGTGCACATTTCTGTAGAGGGACAGGGACAGGGTAGAGAGTGGAACTGGGTAGGGCAAATAGGAAGGAGGGACATGTTGTCAGTCTCTCACACTGTGCCCACTGTGGAGAGGTTCTGCATAATTACACATGTACAGACTGTATTTGATGGCTTGTTCTTCCAGTGGGGGTGGCTGATGAGAGAGGAAGAGAAAGAATCTAGAATTTAAAGTTCTATAATCAAATGTTAAAAATATATATGTATATGTATACATATTTTTATGTGTGTGTATATATATATATATATATACACATATATATATATGTATATGTATGTATAACTTAAGATACACAGGCACTGTGGAAGGGAGATCCATCCTGCCCTATCAGAAAGTTAGAGGAGTGATGGGGGAGGACATAGGAGAGATTAGATTGGGGGAGGGGTTATACAAGGGGATGGCTGTTTTGAGGGGGGGTAGGAGAAAGATGAGGAGAAAATTTGTAACTCAAAATCTCGTGGAAATGAATGATGTAAACTAAAATAAATAAAAAAATATAATAATAAAAAAAAAGAAAGACTACAAAGCATCATTGAGGAGGAGTCTCACAGGGATTTTTAGAAGCCATGTGACTGATGACTCTTACAAAACAAGGCTCTGATGAGTTACATGTAAGTATAAATGAATCAGAATCCCGTAGATCCAATTTTTCTATAAAACACAGTTTGATGGTGAAGCCTAGGACTGGTCAAAGGCTCACAGAATTTATTGAAATCAGAATATTAGGTGAATCATTCCAAGATATTTAACAAGGCCCAAATACAACCATTTCTGCTGGGCTATTTCACTGGGAGAGTGAGTTCTTCTGAACATCTCTTGTACAAAAAATATTTTCCAGCTCTGGAGATTTAGAAGAAAAAAAATCTACTTAATTCTCTAGGCAGTTTTTAGAGGTTGGAAATATGACAGCTTTTTGTGGAAGGCTCTGCATCCTGAATTTCCATCTAGCTGTGTTACCTGGTCAAGTCATTAAACTTCTGTAGGTGTCAATTTCCTCATCCATAAAACAAGAGTGTTAGATGGGATAGCCTCTGATACCCCCCTCACTCTAAATATATGATCCTATGATCTTTGTTGTTATTCAGTCATTTCAGTCATGTCCAACTCTTTATGATGAGGTTTTCTTGACAAAAGAAACCACTGAAGTGCTTTGCCATTTTCTTTTCCAGCTCGTTTTATAGTTGAAGAAACTAAGGCAAATAGGGTTAAATGACTTGCCAACGTCACGTAGCTACTAAGTGTCTGAGGCCAGATTTGAACTCAGGAAGATGAATTTTCCTAACTTCAGACTTAGAACTGCATCACCCAGTTGTCCATGATCAAGTTTATCTCAAAATTTAAAACTATGGAAAACTGGTTTTGGTTGTTTTTTTTTTTCCAGAAGGTTGTGTCTTCCTATTTCTCCCACATTGGTAGTGCAGCACCCACTCCAGGCCAATCACACTACTGATTGGCAGGAGAACTTTAACCTGCTCCACTTCTGACCTGGGCCACCTTGCCCCTCTTTAGACAAATTGGTGGCCATCTGCTCCCGGGGGGCTCATTATATTGGTGCTGGTCTTAGTGTGGAAACCCAGTTGGTTAAGCCCTATTTGAAGCTCAGAAAACCAAAGTTCAAGCACTCCACCAGCCCCAGCTGCTCTAGTAGCAGGGATTACAGGTGTGTGCCACCATGCCCAGATAAAACTATGGCCATCTTACAAAAAAGTTCCTTAAAATAATTTCTAGTTCAGTGACCATGCCCAGGAAGGCAAAGTAGGCATCAATCCTGGGATGTTGCCATGAACCCTCTCCAACCTTCAGATACTTCTTGATCCATACCAATAGACCCAAAGCTTCATAAATTGGTGATTAAATGTTTCAACTCCCCAAGATTGAGGCAGTGTCTAAGAATAACTTAAGTTTCCACTAACAAAGAGCATCATGAAAAAGCCCTGCTTTGCCCAGATTTCTCAGACAGATCATGATGAATTACCTGGAAAATTCAGGCCAAAATAGGTATTCGACCTCAATTCTCCCATCTGTTTGGATTACGGAGACTGATGTGTGTAATTCCTCCCCCATAGTAATAGTCCTCCAAACCACAAGATACTGTGATTTAAAGAAACCACCTCACACAGCCTGGAATCTAGGTGCTCACTTCCTCCATGAAGTTGCCATTTCCTTGTCAAGGGTTTCATGTTCTTGCTAATACTTGACTATGTACAAAATGGCACTCTTACACATGCAAGAAAACACACATATTTCCATCAGGCACCACCTCAGGGAAGCCTTCCTTGATTCCCACAGCTGAAAAATGTTCTGTACCTCCTCAAATTTTTCCAAAACATTTTAGCTGGATCTTTCCTTCTTACCATCATTATTCAATTTTTATTATTTTATTATACTTAATCTGTACATGTCACTACCTCTTTGGCACCCAAACAGAGTGTAAGCTCCTTGAGGTCAGGATCTGTGTCACTGCAGGCACTTAAATGCTTGTTGATTAAATCTAAAGGCAGATCCTTCAACCTTGAGTTTTCAGTTGTCTTTAGGAACATAAGGCTATCGATCATTCAACAAAAATATTTTGAGCCCCTGCAAAGTGCAATGCACTGCACCAGATGCTATGGGGAATATGAAAACGTATCAACGTGATCCTTACTTACGGGGAAGTTACGTTAAGTTGGAGGGTTAAGATATACATACGTAATGGAAACACTAATGATACAAGGCAGGTTATGATAACTGAGCACTGAGTGTTATAAATAAGGCTATAGGAATTTGGAGGAAGGAAAAGTCACTGTGGACTGGAGTGGAAAGGACAATCAGCATAGGGGAGGTGGGACATCTCTACCAGAACCTAGGATTTGAAGTATTTGAAGAAAAACAATTAATACCAAAACATAATGGAATCGAGCAGGTTCTCCTGGCCTGGAGGGCTGTAGAGAGGGAAGAACCCGAAGCAGGTGTCAGAAGTCTGGAGTTCTCTGACCAACACCACCCTGTAGAAACCATTTAAACCCTTCTGGGCCCAGTTTCCCACCCATAAAAGGAAAGAGTCTTAGAGTAAGAGACATCTGAGGTCCTTTCTAGTCTAAAACGCCACAACTACACAGGGTGTTCCAGAAGTCTTAGTGTAGTTTTAAGCTTTTAATAACAGAAAACCACACTAAGGCTTTTGGGACACCCCAGATTATAAAAATAAATGGCATTTAGAAATCTGTCCTTTTTAATACCACCAACAGTAGGGTACGTAGTGACCCACTTATCTCCCCAGGATCAAATAAATATCTATTGTTTGCCGCAAAACACAGGACAGAGGGAGGGACTGGCCTGGCAGATGTTTCGATATTTGGAGTCCACTGGTTATTGGGATATTCTGCTCTCAGTGCCTGGGAAATTCTCTAAGATGATAAATTGGAAAGTGCTGATCTGCAGCAGAGGGGTGAGCTTCTGCCTAATTTCTACCCTAGCATCTCCTCACCACAATGATATCACAGATCCAAACCTCTCTGTCTCCCTCTGATTTGGTCTCTGTGTATCTCTGAATCTGTGTCTCACCGTCTGTCTGTCTGACTCTGTTTCTCTTTTGGTGTGTCTCTGTCTCTGTCTCTTTGTCTTTTGCTCTCACTATATTTCTGTGTATTTCTATTTTTGTCTCCTTGTCTTTCTATTTCTGTGTGTGTGTGTGTGTGTGTGTATCTCTCTCTGTCTCTGTCTCTTTCTCTCTGTCTCTCTGTGTCTCTCTGTCTCTCTCTCTCTCTCTCTGTCTCTGTCTCTGTGTGTGTGTGTCTCTCTCTGTCTGTTTCTGTATGAGCATGTGTGCATGTGTCTCCATCTCTCTCGGTCTCTCCCAGTCACTCTCTTCTCTTTCTTGGTCTTTCTGTCTTTGTCTCTTTCTGTTTATGTATGTCTGTCTAACTCTCTCTGGTTTTTTGTTTATGCCTCCCTCAATCTTTTTGTGTCACTGTCTCTGTATCTCTGACTGTCTCTATGTCTCACTGTTTCTATCTGTCTCAGTCTCTGCTTCTGTCTGTCTCTCTATCTCTTTCTATATCTCTCTGACTCTATTTCTCTCTATGCCTCTGTCTTTGTCTGACTACATCTCTGTGTCTGTGTGACTGTCTTTCTGTCTGATTCTGTCTCCGTCTCTCTGTGTGTCTCTTTCTCTGTGTCATTGTCTCTGTCTTTGATTTTGACTATGACTTTCTGTCTCTTTCTCTGTCTTACTATCTCTCTCTCTCTCTCTCTCTCTGTCTCTATCTTTATTTCTCTCAGTCTCTTGGACCCCCTGCCTCTGTTTCTGAGTCTCCATTTCTCTACCTGTGTTTCTCTTTGTCTCTCTCTGACTGTATCTCTGTGTCTCTGTTTTTCTCCCTATGTCTCTGATTCTGTGTCTATAACTCTGTGTCCCTGTCTCTGTCTCTCTCTGTTTCTCTCTCTCCGTTTCTGTCTCTGACTCTGTTTCTCTGTCTCTTTATGTCTATGTTTCTCTTTGTGTGTGTCCCTGTCTCTGTGTGACTCTCTCTCTGTCTTGCCATCTTTCTTGCTTGATCTCTCTGTCTCTGTCCCTACCTCCTCCTCTTCCTCCTCTTCCCTCCCTCCTTCTTTTCTCTCTCTGTCTGTCTCTCTGAGCATTTTTCTGTCTCTCTCTTTCTTTTTTCTCTCTGTCTCTGTTTGTCTCTTTCAGCAAGAACAACATCATAGTATCTTCTGGTGACTCTGTCATTCCCTAAGACCTAAGCCAAGTTGCTTCTTTCATCAAATCTTCGGTTTCCTCACATGTCTAAGGATCACCAATCTAAAGGTAGCTAGTTGTCATGGTGACTAGAGTGCAGAACTTGGAATTGGAAGACCTGAGTTCAAATCCTGCCTCCGTAACTTTTTAGCTATGTAACCTGGGCAGGTCACTTAACCATTCTTAGTCTATTTCCTCATCTATAAAATGGGAATAATAATAACACCTACCACACAGGGTAGTTGTGAAGATCCAGTGAGATACTGGATTTAAAGCCCTTTGCAACCCTTAAAGCACTCTATAAATGCTAGTTATTGTCTAAAGCTGGGAGGGATCTCAGGGGTAGCTGTCTAGTCCAACCCCCCTCATTTATAACATTACAGATGAGATACTCTTTTAAAAGTCTTTCTACTTCTACAACTAGATCAGGTCCAAGATTGACAGCAGTCTGTGGTTACAGTGAGGCACCAATATATTTTGTGCACCTGTATATGGCCCTTGGAAAAGTTTGTCAGAGACCATCAAGTTAAATCTCTTCTGTAAGAATTAAGACTCATCTTAGATCCTTGGTCAATTTGGGGGGGATTTGGCTAAAAAGCATAAATGAATGAGAGTCAGAAATCTTCCCTAAGGGTTTGAATTTATTAGTCACTCAAAAAATGACAGGTCACTGAACCAAGAAATCAAAAGCCAGGGAAGAGAGAGTTAGAAACACATACTTCTCAGAAAAAGCTCAGCCCATCCCATTTTCTCAGCCTAACCTCAAGAAATAGACCCTCCCAAGGCTCATGTGCTTTGAGCATCATTCCCACATGCCCTTTAGAGAGCATCCAGCAATGTTCCCTGCCCATTGATATGAATACCACTCGGACCATAATGCATCTGGCACTCACTCTCTCAGGTCTGTTCACCCCACAGTAAAGCTAACATTTTCCTGGTGAATCTGAGCATTCCATAATAGCGTAGTGATGATTTAGGCCAAACAGACATGTAGACACAGCTGCCTAACTATTTATTTCTTGTCTAAACCCAACTATGAATAACTTAAGCACCTTAAGAAAAGTGGAATAATAAATACACAGACCAAATATAGGCAGAAATCCAACCCAACCATCACAGCTCTTTACAAAGAAAAAAAAGAAAAAGAAAAAGAAAAAAAGAAAGAAAAAAGAAAAGAAAAGAAAGAAAAGAAATCCATCTTTCAACAGAGCTGACTCTAGCAGCTCTTCCTATCGCCGAACACAATTTAACAAAACAAAACAAAAAATACTAAGCTCAAAGAGCACAGTTATTCAATTATAGTTTTCCCTAATAGATGACCTATTTTCTTTACCAAGCGTATTGGAGATTGGTGAAAACGACTCTTCTCCCCTAAACCCTTCTAGCCCATAAATGCTTCTCAGAATAATGTTTTTAAGTACACAAAATAAAATACACAGGATTATAAAGGAAACCAATTACTTTGGAACAAAGATGCTATTTATTTTCCTACCCAAGTTCGCAAACCACCTTGAAATCTACTCACAAACCTCTTGGGGAGTCCAGGGCCCCAAGTTGAGAATCTCTGCTCTAGATAATAGGGTGAAAGGTCATATAGGTCAGGTAATTTGCTCTGGTCCACAACCACAGCTTTGGCCCGCCAGGATTTCAGAAAGGCCTTCTGTAGACACAAATAGGAGTGGATGAGGGAATATAGATGGCTCAGTGCAAGCTCATGCCCCATGCCCTTGAGTCACATGACCATGGGTCAAGTACATCATATTTCTACACAAGGAAAAATACATGATATTTAGACTAAAAGATCAAACTTGAACATCCTGCCCATGATGTTTTCCTCAAAGGAGAACCTGAGGCAACAAACCGGTCAATGGCATAGTAACTCAATCTTGCAAATGTCACTATATGTATGTTATAGAAGAGGATTTATCTGTTCATTCTAACTAATGGAAGGAGTCATACTCTGCCCTTCAGCCTCTCCTAGTAGAATTGTAAGCTCCTTGAGAAAAGGACCTGGGTCATAGCTATCTTTATAGTCTAAATACCTAGAACACTGTAAGTCTTTAAGAAATGTTTGTAGGATGAATGAATGAGGCACCCCAAGAAAGAAATCAGCACTATCTGTTGCAAATAGACAGGATTAGTGACTATTTGAGGAGGTACAGGAATTGGTGGTAGGCCTGGGATTCCATTTCCTAACTCACCAGCTAGTTCCCTGCCTCCCTTCTGTCTCCCACAGTGCCCCCTTTGTATCTCATTTGGAGTTCCTTTTGCTTTTGCCTCCTACAGACAGTTTTCGACTTCAACTCTTTCACTTACAGCCCCAGTCCAAACCCTGGAGCTTGGCATCACCTGCAAATCTGAAGTTTGCCAAAGTCTGTTTATCAGATCCAAGACAGGCATTTATGGGCTGATAGTCTGACAGAAGCCCTATTTTCTAACAGTCCAGGGAAATCCAGCTGTTATATAAGACAGCAACAAGTCCTATTCATTCCTCCATAAAGCCGTAAAGGGTAGTGCTAGTGATTGGCACAAGGAGCCATTGTAGAGTGAATGTGTTTTTAAAAGAATGAAAGTTGTTTCTATGATGATAAATTGTCCTCTTCTCCCCAAAGATCAGCTTGTTTGCACACAAAGGATTACCTTTTAGATGAGTTTTGGAGGGACTTACTTTTTCTATGAATCAGAGAAAGGTATTTGGTGTGCAAAGGCTACACATGCAAGGTGTTTCTGGCTGGAGTCCATGGCATTCCCCTGTCTTGAGAGGCACTGCAGTTTACTGAAAAGAACGTTGAATTTAAAATCAGACAAGCTGGGTTCAAGTCCTGGCTTTAGTACTTACTAGCTGTGAACCATGGGCAAGTCACTTAACCTCCCTCAGTCTTAATTTCTTCATCTGTAAAATGGGGATAATAATACTTAGGCATCTCCCCAGATCCATATAGACACACATAACCTATGTGGACAAAATATCCCCTATACTTGTACTGCTTACTTCACAGGATCTTTTATAAAAATTAAATAAGGCAACGTGTAAAGCATTATGTAACCCTGAAACACTATATTAATGTAACTGTAGAGGAAGTGTGATTAATGGTCACTCTGCACTACAATCCAAATTGATGCAAAGAAGGTATCATCAATCACTTTGCATCATTTTCTTCTTCCACTGTCTAGGGAACATAGCCAAAACCCCACATTAGCTCTTTCAAAACAAAACAAAATATAACTAAGTGGTGTTGATTGGAGGGGCCTTTGGTCAATATGATGAATTCCCCAATCAGCTTGATGAGATTAGATGTAGACCTCTGAGAACATCTCCAATAGAGGTAGACACTTCTCTAGCACCTTGCTGAGAGAACACAGGGAACTCCCCTGATTCCCGATGACTGTAGCTATCTCCAAGATGAATATGGCAACTGGAAGAGTATAATGTATTGAGAGAAGAGGAAAAGTAAGAGTCTTGTCAGAAGAATCTCCCATTCAGGTCTGGTCTTCCAGACCAGAGTGTAGCAAGCAAGCAATGTAGGTTACAGGGAGAAAATTTCCCTTTCTTATTCTTCTTTCTCCATCTCTTCTGCCCTCTTCTCTTACACACCACATTCATACCATCCCAGAGGAAAAATATAAATCCAACCCTTCTTCCCTTTAATCTACTTTATTCTCAGAGCCATGGGAAGGGGGAAGGAGATGGAAAGAGGAAGGGAATGAAAATGTATGACCAAGCTTTGCTCCAGGACAACAAAATTTAAAGGTCACAAAAATTAAACACACACACTCCTTCAGGGGAAAAAAAATGAGTTTGGTACCTTGTAAACAAGGATAATTAATTGAAAAGGAAACTTCCAGATCCTTATGTTGTTAATAACACCTACCTGTGGGTCACTTTGGCAACAGATTCCTTCTCTGACTCAATTGAATTTGTCTTAATTACTTCTCGTATTATTTTCACATCATGAATTACAGTTAATCTGGAGTCATCATTTTGTGTTTGTCCCAGATGCCAGAATACTTCATGATGAAATTTGAAGGTGACCAAATTTTGTTCCTACTCAAGAATTGAGAGTTCCCTCTTTTCAATGGCTCCCCTAGCATGATCTGCCTTGGTATCCAGCCATGTGCATCATTTTTGTCATGCCCCGTGTGCTAATCTGATGGTGCTCTGTGTTTAAGTATTAAGACCTGATGAGGCGTGTTTTATAGATTCGTTGCAACATACTTCTGGTGGGTCATGAGGCAGGAGGTTGAAGATTAAGGACTGTCAGCTGCCTGAGGTAAATAGTAATGGCCTCATTAAAAACTCCGTGGAGTATTCCAATGTGATTTCAACATTACTTGTCCCCTTTATCATTTCTTCCTCCCAATTTAAGCATGTAAAAAAAAATCCCCACCTTCCTCTACTGTGTGAGCTGTATTTTGTTCATTCTCCAGGAGGGCAGTTGGAATCAACATAAGAAGGAATCACCTTGTTACAGCTTTCAGGGCTCTGATAACAAAGTTCAACGTCAGCTTTCCCCAGTTCCCTAGGAAGAGCTGAGCCACATGGAGAATCTGAAAACCTTGCTTCAAGTTGCTGTTTCACCTGCATGATCGTGGCCAAGTATTTTCATTTTGCAGGCTCCTTTTTCAGTTTTGTAAAAGGGGAAGAAGAATACCTGCCCACTCTACCACACAGGGTTGTTGTGATCACTAAGTTGGACACGGAAGTAAAGAAAGAAGTGATTTGGATTGAATGTGACCCCTTATCTTAGAGAGCTTAAAGTCTAGGGTAGAGGTTGTGACTCAAACCCAGAGAATTGGCAGACATTGTGACACATGGTAGATGCACTGGGGTTACTTGCACCCACACTCACAGGTTGGACCTCAGGGGGTGGGAGGGTGGGAAGGTGAGACTTATTCTCAGGGTTCTAAGGGCAACTCTGTGAGAGGCAACTTCTAACACTGTAGCTCATAATCCCAGGTGGGTATGTTTCCCACCAACAATCAGAACTTTCAGCAAAGGCATTTACAAAGGTGGTATGACTGAAAAAAACAACAGATGATACAAAGTATCCTCCCCATTAGACATGGCACCCATTTTCTCCTAAGTACACAGTATCAGTGGGAAATGTGGACTCAAACTTAGTGTGCAATGGCAGTGACAGATTTATAGAGAGAACCAGTGCAACAAGGGCAAAACTCAACTCCTAGAACTCAAAGTCCTTTCTACTCTTGTGGAGTCTTCATGAAGTTCTCCATAGCTCTCTGCTGGGCAATAAAGATCTGTGCCTTTTTGTAGCCCACATCTGGTACTTCTCTTAGTCATGAGGGGTCACACTCCCTAAAACTGCCTTTCCTAAGAACACTTGGTACTAGAAGTCCTTTTAGGTTTTAAAAACAAATGTTAAAAATTTGTTTTTACATGCAACCAAGAAATAAGACACATAGGCAATGAGGTATAGTAATCCATCTTGCTCCACAAGAAAGTAAGGGGAATATAAGAGAGGCAGACTGGGGGAGGGGTAATGAGTATACTTGCCATCTTGGAGTGGGGGGAGGGGAAAGAAGGGGAGAAAATTTGGAACTCAAAATCTTATGGAAATGAATGTTGAAAACTAAAAATAAATAAGTATAATTTTTTTAAAAAGCCCTTTTTAGTCCTCATATAGCTACCCTTGAGTGATTGCTTGTCTGAGTCTCACTTTCCTGACCTGCAAAATGAAAAGGCTGGATTAGATGACCACTAAGGTCCCTTCAGGTTCTAAAATCCTATGATGCCACTCCATGCAATTGATGGAGAAAATTGTGAAAGAACCGAGTTACTACACAAAGCTGAAACATTTTTCAAACAGAAGGATTTAAAGTTGGTGAAAGATGTTTGTGGGTGAAAAAAAATGAGTGCCAAAACTCATTTATTGGGTATATTTTCATTTCTAAATGAATTAACTTTGAGTCTCCAAGGCACTATGACTACTGTCTTCAATTTGTATAATAAAATTGACATGCTGAAGAAAAATTAACTTGAAGATCACAAGAGAATAATTGCAAAATATTCCCTTTGTTTCTGAAATTCTCAAGTTTTTCACACTTAATTCTATGACATGGAAAACAACACAAACATCATTCGTAACTTTTTGTAAGCACTTCCTCAAACTTTAATAACTTACTAACCATTCCCAAGGAGTTCCAGAATCCTGGAATTCTGGAGTTTTAAGGTACTGAGATCTTTCGATCACCTAAGCCAATCCTACCACCCCACCAGGGGAGTACTAGTGAATATGTAATAACTGGGCCCTTAAAAAAGCCTTG
Organism: Pseudochirops cupreus; assembly: GCA_028627135.1. Taxonomy (NCBI): domain Eukaryota; kingdom Metazoa; phylum Chordata; class Mammalia; order Diprotodontia; family Pseudocheiridae; genus Pseudochirops; species Pseudochirops cupreus. The sequence continues at coordinate 201,386,612 of CM053581.1, read as the reverse complement.
GAAGGATATACTACAAAGTTTAATATTCATTAGAAATATTTTCTCTATCACTCTCTTAAGTCCAATCAACAAAACAATAACTCAAGCACATGTTTATAGCATATACTGATTTTCAAGGTGCAAATGCTTATGCTAAAAATTTCACAATGGAGTCTCAGGAACCAATTAAGAGCTCCTTTGACCTTACCTAAACAGAAATCCCTTCTACCCAGAATTCAGCCTCTTCTTGAAGACTAGAAGTAACAGAGAACTCACTTTCTATTTCCTGAGACAGTTCATGCAATTATTAGACAACCCCTAGACTGTTAATCCTTCTATGAAGCCTATCATCATGTAACCTAAGAGTTGCAATGAGGCCTATACTGTCCCATGCTGTCCTGTCCTGTACAGGTGCCTGGCAACTATTCCTGCCATCAGATCCATTGGCACTAAGACCATAGAAGAGCTATAGATGATTCAATCTACAAGCCTATGTTTCAGGCCCCTTAGGAAAGAAAGGCTTTTTCTAGGACATTAAACACACACACACACACACACACACACACACACACACACACACACACACACACAGTCTTAATTTCCTCCTTTGTAAAATGGGGAATTGGACTGCATGAATATTCAGGTGTTTTGCTGTTCTATGTTCTACAAGCTCATATTTCAGACATTCATTTCATTACATTTTGAAAAAAAGAAACCTTCTGTTGGTGTTCTAAAAATCTCACAAAACTTTTCTAATCCTCTGAAACATCTTGAAAGATTTCTATGTCTAGTAAGATGCTTTAGATGCAGTTGTATCTGTGATCTTAGGACCTGTGCTGGGGGCTACCATATTTATGATTTATTGTAATGGTGATGCACAAAGAAATTTTGTATTTGGGAAATGTGTAGATTATGGATCTAATTATAAAACATCAAAAAAATCTCATAGACATCAAGAAATCAAACAAGTTTTTATAAAATGCCTACTATGTGCCAGGCATTGTGCTAAATGCTGGGGATACAAATATACAGAATGAAACCATACAAGAAACTTAGCCATCTCAAGAAGTTTACATTCCACCAGGGAGACTACAAGTGCATATATAAATATGAATATTTGAATATGAATATATGTACATGTACATATATATTCATACATGCATATGGCATCAACATAAAGATAACACAGGTATATACAAAGTAGTTAAGTATTGAATAGTTTGGAAGAAAGGAGAATAGGTAGAAAAATTTACAGAATTATCTTTGGATTTAGAGCTATAATCAATATTTAATCCCATGAACATAGTTTAAATTTGGTATTAAGAACAAAACAGGCTGTACAGTTCTATTGGAAAATGTCCATTTTCCAGTTTTCACTAGATCTAGGATCTTTTTGATTGGGTCATTCTTTGTAATAGTGCGGGTCACTACCATTTGTGCCTACCTATCCTGAATGACTCTTGGCCATGTTCTGCTAAAAGTTCTCTGAAGAGTATCCATCCAACATTCTGGTGGTCTTCCTCTAGACCTCTACATTACATGCAGCAAAAAGAGTGTCCTCCTTTACTCTTGCTACACAGCTGGCTGACCTTCTCTTTGATTGTAGCTTTTCCCCCAATCCATGTGCACAGTTTACCTTCATAATATGCTGCAGTCTGTTTTCACCCACGCTATGTCTCTTCATGCCCTTTGCATTACCTGTAATGTTGATTTCTCAGAAATTGTAATGTTCATGTATTGGCAGCAAAATGTCATTAGAATATTAATGTTTATATATGTGTGTGTGTGTGTATATATTATATATATATATATATATATACACACACACACACACATATATACATACGTGTGTGTGTGATTTTGTTTCATAGAAAAGTTTGGAGTCACCAAAAATACAATAATTTCCCAAAAGCAATCCAATCCACTTTCTTCTATTCTGGCCTCAGTTCAGCATTCATCTGTAGCATCTGTCTAATTGTTGTTATTTGTCCTTCATTCTAGAAGAAGACCAATGATATCAGGAGGATGATGTCTTGACTTGCAAATGAATTGGACTTAAGTGAGGCAGAGCTGTGCAAAGTTATCAGCCTCATTCTCTCCTCAAGAGTCTTTGGAGTCCAGTGGCAAAACATAGGTCAAGACAACGAGCAATGGCCCTGTAATGGGAATGGGAATTTGAAGATCTTCCCTGTCCCTTAATAGACCTAAGGGGGTGTTTGAAGACCTCCTCTGCTTTGAAAGTAAACTCTGCACCCTAATGGGTTGAATGTAATCATATGGAGCCTGTGATGGAGGGAATTTGCTGAAAGGTGCAGCAAAGCCCTCAGGAAGCTTCCCTGCTGTGAAGATAAACTCTGCCCCCAATAGGCTGAATGTAGTCACATAGAGCCTGTGGTGGGAGGAGTTTGCTGAAGAGAAGCAGAGCCCACAGGAAGCTAGGAGCCAGAGCCAGAGAGATGGTGGGAGACAAAGGTGCCCAGGCAAGGAGAGAAAGACTTTTGTAAGTAAATATTGATCTTGTATTTGTTTGTGGAACGTTGAAAGATGCTGTGGCTGTCAGCATTATTATGGCTTCTTTGGTACTGTGATGCAACTGGTTTTGGGATTTGGTTTTCTGGTGTCTAAATAAATGCTCCAATTCTGTCCTCTACCTGGAGAGTTTGGTATATTTTGTGATCAAACATCACACAATATTTATAGTCACAGTCTTGATCATGATCACGGGTGCTGTAAATATTGCGTTGGAGCTACAGGCCCCCATATGTAATGATCAACCAGCTTTATGGGCTGTCTACTCAAATATGAATCGATGCATTGGCATCTGAACAATCCTCATCCCTTTAGTTTTTCCCATTAGTAAATGAGAATTGGATTAGGATAGGGATGGGAAGTGAATAGAGCACTGGCCCTGGAGTCAGGAGGACCTGAGTTCAAATCTGGCCTCACATACATAACACTAGCCATGTGACCTTGGGCAAGTCACTTAACCCCAATTGCCCCTCAAAAAAAAAAAGCAAAAAAAAAAAGGATAGGGATGGGGAATGGATTTATGATTTCATTGGTATCCCAGGTGAAGGAATTCATTCCACCAAACAGATAAGGATCTTTTCTTTAATTTCTGGCCATAGAGAGTTGCCTAGAGCTGTTGTTGTTCATCCTTCATTTTTGAAGAGCATCAATGACATCATGGGTGATGTCTTGACTCATGCATGAATTGGATTTAAGTGAGGCAGAGTTGCACAAAGTTGTCAGCCTTACTTTCTCTTCCAAAGTCATCAAAGTTCAGTGGCAGGACAAAAGTCAAGATGACCAGCGATGGCCCAGGATGCAGTGGATGACCTTGGTATCTTCAATGTCTGATCGAGCTCTAAGCACTGCACAACACCTGCTTCAGCTGTCTTAACAGATAATGAATTGTTCTCATCTATCCGATCTAAATGGGGGAGTCTTCACATGCTTATGGTAAACATCCCCCTAACTCATTGAAAGGTTTGTTACTTCAACTTTGTTTAGTCCTTCTTATCAAGGTGGTTTTACCAAAGTATGGGGGCTGTTTATGCTACAGCTTCTTGGAGCCATAGGTGAGAGTTGGGTGAAAGGTAGACACCAAAGGTGGATGAGCAGCCCTGAAAAGGGCTCAGCAGCCCTCACACCAGAGGTGTTCATCCTCCCTGAACACCCCATATATCCCACTGACTTGCTTACAGTCAGGCGGAACATGAACTTGGTTCTTCCTGGTCAGCTACAATACCCAGTCTTCATGCCAAAGTTTCCTCAGATATAAAATGAAAGGGTTGGACTAGATCAGGGTGTCCCAGCCCAAACTACATTGCACAGTGTTACATTATATCAATTGTAATAACATAAAATATCTTTATTTTATAATTTTATAATTTTATATATAAATATGATTTATGTATATATATAATTTATATATATAAATATAATTTTATAATTCTCTCTCGTGCTTTGCTAGTTAAGGGTCATGGATCTCATTTCAGAGGCTCTGTTGCATTACAGAGTTTGACCCAGTCTTCTCAGTGCCGTCCACAAAGAGGATGACCAGGAGGACTTCACCGTTATTAGGGATCCCTCTCCCCAATAAATACAGAACAATGAGCATCTGACCCTTCATGGGAGGAGGAGATCAGATTAGATCACTTTTGAGAATCATGCTGCACATTTGATGATCCCAAGCTGCTCATTGCTGTAAAAGCCCATAAGTTTAACATCACCAGTCTCCTGATGAGGCTACATAGCAGAGAAAAACATGACCACAGAACAATCAGGACTGCAAGTAATCCAAAGGACAACTTAAGTAATATACTTACAAGAAACAATATTTTTGGCTTTGACAATAATGGAAGTAAAGCAAAGAAACCTATCAGAGTACAAATTGGCTCTGTGTCTTACAGTCACTTTAACTTTAACTCCAAAGATAGAAAAACTATTGAGAAAGAAAGAACTATCCTCATACTAATTATTTTTTTTGTTTTTATAATTTTTTATTGTTCTACATATTTCAAATAACACTTATGGATTGAATCTATTAATGGATGAATCTATTAATGTAGATTTGCATTTTATCTCACAGTAAAAGAACCAAATAAAAGTTTATTTTTAAAAATGACTTTTGATTGATTAATTGAATCACTATATATTCTATATAGGCAACTCTAAGACTATAAATTACAGAAGAAGTACCGTATCATTAATGATATTTGCAGGTGCTGTGGAGGTCTAAGACCAATAACACCAGAACACAGGAGGGCTGCTAACACAGGTTCTCAATCTGCTTTTCTAAAGGAAAGACACATTTAAAGGAGTTAATAATCTTACTTTAATTAGACAATGAGAAAGATATATAGAGAAGTGAGTATCCAAGAAAAAATCTAATAGACAGGGTTCCAACTGTTTAACCAGAGTAATAGAACAATTTACATCACCAGACCAGGGACCACCAACATCTGGGTTTATAAAGAGAGGGAAGGGCAGGACTCCGTAACAATGGCTACCCAGAGTCTCATCTGGCCAAATCCCAAAGAAATATTCATCCCATAAGTGAGCCCTAAAGCAAAATACCAACCTCCTAGAACATATATTGTTTGACTAATAGGCTCAGAGTCTAAAGGTGTCACAACCCTGTGACTCAGTACCTAATTGGCTCAGTACCAAAAGGTGTGAAAGTCTTCCTGTAAGCAAGCCTCCCCTAAGCAAGCTTCCCCCTAAACAACCTCCTCCCCCAAGGCAATATAAATCTCCTTGAATATATATAGTTTTCACCTGTTGGACTCCATGTGACTCAGGATGTGCCACAGCTGTGAACTGGACCAGAGCTCAAAGCAGCAAGACATCCGTGATTGAAATACTCATGTACCTTTAGACCTGGGAACACGGCCCCTGTTCCAAAGAAAAAAAGGAAAACATGTGGTCGCATAGGCCTATTAATGGACAGGGAAGATCTTATATTCCATTAACTCTACAGGTACCAACCTGAATTATAAAGAGAGTTTCTTCATTGGGCATTTCCTACACCAATGAATGAAATCACAGATTGAGACCAATCCAAAAATATATTCTATACAAAAAACATATCACACAGCGACATCATTTTAGTGTGTGTGGCAGAGAATTGAAATACTTTAGTGGCCCATAATAAAGTTTAAATGCTTTATATGATTATCATTGAGATATTTTACAACTCGACAACATAGTTTGGCTTGGGAAATTCTGATCTAGTCCTACTCCCTTGTTGTACATATGTTATACTATATTAGAAAACTTCAATCCAGAGAGGCTACAGAAGTAGTTACAAGATCAGACATCTAACTATTGATAGATCATAGACTAGTGTCTAAGCCTCTCAACATTTGTGATTTTATTGTTCTATGAGCTAGAAGGAATCCTAGAGGCCATCTGGACTAACCATTGATTCCATGCTACAATTCTTTCTAAAATATTGATGGTCAACCAACTTGTGCTTGGTCATGTCTAGTGATAGGAAGCTTACTGCCTTCCAAAGAGTTCTATTTCATTATCAGATAGCTTCAATTGTTGGGAAGAACTTCTTTATATTGAGAGCCAAAATTATCTTTTTACAACCTTTACCAAATTGGATCTAATTCTACTCTCTGGAACCAAACATCCTTCTCCCAGGTACATTCCTTCTAATCTTTTTTAAAGATGCCTAATCCTCAGTTCAGATTTTTTTTCCTCTATTATACCATACTACTTGCCCTCTGTTTCAAAAGCTCCCTCCATCTGAGTGGTAATGTAACAGAGGTCAGAAGATAGGATGCTACAGTTCCTAAGGAACACTAAACCAATACATGGATCACTTAGCACTACCCTCTTATGGACTTGAATTCATGGCGGATAATATATCCCAAATATCTTACGCCTTCATTCCAATGTGAAATGGAGTGGCTCTAAAGGTTTGTATGTCATGTACAAAAATATTTATAGCAGCATTTTTTGTGGTGTCTAAGAATTGAAGGGCTGCCCATCAATTGGGGAATGGCTGAACAAATTATGGTATATGAATGTAATGGAATATTATTGTGCTGTAAGAAATGATAAGCAGAAAAAACCTGGAAAGACTTAAATGAACTGAGGCTGAGTCAAGTCAACAGAACCAAGAGAACATTGTACACAGCAACATTGTGTGATGATCAACTTTGTTAGACTTAGCTCTTCTCAGTAATGCAATGACCTAAGACAATCCAAAAGACACACGATGGAAGATGTGATCTAATGCAGATTGAAGCATACTATTTTCTCCCTTTTTTGTCTTTTGCTTTTTCTTTCTCATGGTTTTTTCCCTTTTGTACTGATCCTTCTTTTACAACATGACTAATGTGGAAATTTGTTTAATATGATTGTACATGTATATCTAGCCAATATCAGAATGCATGCTGTCTTAGGGAGGGGAATGGGGAGAGGAGAGGGGAATTTAGAACTCAAAATCTTATTAGAGTGAATGTTAAAAACTAAAAATACACAATTTTTAAAAAATTAAATTAAATTTAAAAAAATAAAGTCTTGTATTGTTCTTCAATTTTTCTTCAGTCACCTCTGAGTCTCTGTGACCCTACTTGGGGCTTTCTTGGCAAAGAAACTGGAGCGGTTTGCCATTTCCTTATCCGGCTCCTTAACAGATAAAGAAACTGAGGCAAACAAGGTTAAGCGGCTTGCCTAAGGTCACCCAGCTAGTAAATGTCTGAGGCCAGATTTGGGCTCAGGAAGATGAGTCTTTCTGACTTCAGGCCCACCATTCTAACCCACTGTACCACCTAGTTCCCTCTAAATTCAACTCAGGTCCAAATCCTCAGTCCTCACTATGCTAACAGAAACCTTGGCAGGCAATAGCATGAAATCGGCAAAAAGCATTTAATTATAACAGAAAAAGAACACCCCTTTCCCCAACAGAAATACAGTTATCCCTACCACAGAGCACCTTTCCCCATCTCAGTTTCACTATATCATGGGTTGGCATAAGAAATTAAATGGAAATTTTGCTGAAGCCACAGGTAACATACAAAGACCAGTAAATGACACAGAAAAAGTTTAGAAACTCAGAAATGCATTAAATATATGTTTAGCATTGTAATATTAACATAGTTTATATTTTAACACCCTAATAATAATTCAGACTTCTCTGGTATGAAGGGACGGCCAGTTTTTTGCAGGGATTTTTCCAGATTGTTGGGGCACCATGTCCCTAAGCACAGTAATGTTAAGGGTATTACTATCTTCTCAGCATCCATTGCCCCAATGAAAATCTTCCCATATTCCTCCTCCCCAGAATAGTCTAGAACAGTGGTTCTCAACCTTCTTAATGCTGCAACCCTTTGGGCATATCTGCGTGTGGGTGGACCCACCTGGAGATGGATAGAGGAGTGGTGTCTCGGTTCCTGTGAAAGGGTCGTTCGACCCCCAAAGGGGTTGCAACCCACAGGTTGAGAACCGCTGGTCTAGAAGAACAGCATCTCCCATTTAGCTTCCCCAAAGCCTGGAAATGGAGGGAAATAGCATACTTGCTGGTCATAATCCACCTCACTTATGGTGATGATAGAGCTAACCATGGGTAGGGAACCTGTGGTTTTGAGGCCACATCTGGCCCTCTAGGTCCTCAAGTGCAGCCCTTTGACTGAATCCAAACTTCGGATGATCATACATGTAAGTATTTTTACAGCCAAAGGGCCGCACTTGAGGATCTAGGGGGACACATCTGGTTTCAAGGCCATAAGCTCCCCACCCCTGAATTCTAAGATATTACTCTGCCCTAGTTACATCTCCAGCAATCTCCAGAACTCCATCACTTCACTTCTTCATGACCAGCACGTTTGACTCTCCACCTTCTGTAGCTCACCTTGTAGCCTATTCAGTCAATCAGTCTTTGCTTTCAGTTCTGTCCAGCAATATGAATTGGGCCCTGGCTCTGTCTGTCTCTGCTTGGCTTCTCCCTCCTCTGCCTTCCTCTATCTCTTGACTATCATGGCATCTCTATACTGCTGGTGTAGCATCCTGGGGGAATTTGAACTCTTGGCTCTGTTCCATCAGGTCCACTCATGGGCCTGGAGACTTACAAGGAATTTAGTTACTAGCAGAAAAAACATGTATTTGTTGCACCACTACTGGGAAAGTGTGGGCCTCCCCTCACTTGACCCCTGTCATATCTAAATGGGGAGGCTAAGCCTTCCTGGGCAGCTAGGTGGCACAGTGGATAGAGTACTGGGCCTGCAGCAAGGGAAGATTCTTATCTCTGAATTCAAATCTGGTCTCAGACACTTGCTAGCTGTGTGACCCTAATCAAGTCACTTAACCCTGTTTGCCTCAGTTTCCTCATCTATAAAATGAGCTGGAGAAGGAAATGGTAAAATACTCTAGCATCTCTGCCAAGAAAACCCCAAATGGGTTCACAAGGAGTCAGACGTGAGACAAGTGAACAACAGCAACCCTTCCCACATTACCAAGCCACTCCACACTTGAGTAGCCTGAGGAAAAGCACGCTAAGATGCAGGAAGTGCTAAGTGGCTTCTATCTAGTCAAGATTTATTATTATTTTACTGAGGCACAGGAGAGATTAAGCAGTTTGCCTGGGGTCACAAAGCAAGTCAATGATGAAGTTAAAAATTGGATGGAAGTCTCCTGATTCAACATTTGGTCCAGTGATGACTAAGTTTCTGTTGCTTCTGGTTAGAGAAGTTTTAGGAAAAATTGAAGAGGAAGTTAGAAGTGGGGGGAGGGGGGATGGTTCAAGGAAGGTTCTCCAAGATGGAAACAATCTCCCTTTCTACTTTCACCCCAATACTATTGCTGAACATCATCTGGCAGAGGCATCAACACCCCTGGTTGCCTTATTACCTTTCATCTACTAAACCTTGTTAAGAAGCAGTGTAATCAAGTGGAAAGATTATAGGATTTGATGTCAAAACACCTGGATCCAAGTCCTAGCCCTGCCACCTACCAACTGTGCAGTTTTAGACTACTCTGAACCTCAATTTTCCTGTCTTTAGAATGGGAATAGTATTATCTACACTACCAATTCACAGAGTTGTAAGGGAAAGTCCTTTGTAAGCCTCAGGGTGCTATAGAAAAGTCAGTCCCCCAAAACAGTGGAACCCAGATGGAGGCAAGAATTTCCACAACCTGATACTCTATGCCAGGAATTTCATCTGTGTTAATACTATTGGGAAACATAGGGTGTGGCCTTTGTCTCTGCCTCTCCAGAAGGCCGGAGATCAAGACTCAGATCTCACAAAGATCCAGGCCTGGGAGCCAGATTGGTGACACTTGCTACTGCCAAAGTAGCATCTTCACATGCGGTAAAGTGAAGAACTGATAGAATTATCCAGAGCTAGAACAACCTCTCCTTTCCCCCCACAAACATCCCGCTTCGTCCAAAGATTGTTCAGACTCCATCTTACTTTTACCTTAATTATGATTAGAATCATGACCCATGTTTGTGGATGATTTTTTCATTTTTCTGCGTTGCGCACTTAACCCGTGATGACAGAGCTAGAAGGGAACTTTCAGTTTAGTTGTTTTCCAGTCGTATCTGACGCTTTGTGACCTCGTTTGGGGTTTTCTTGGCAGAGATATTAGAGTGGTTGGACATTTTCTTCTCCAGTTCATTTAACAGATGAGGAAACAGAGGTAAACAGGGGTTAAATGACTTGCCCAGGGTCACACAGCATGTAAGTGTCTGACTGAATTTGAACTCGGGTCCTTCTGACTCCAGGGCCAGCACTCTATCTACTGTACCACCCAGCTGCCTAGAGGGGAGCTTAGAAAACATGTGATCCAATTGACTAATTCGACAGACAAGGAAACTGAAATTCAATGATTTACCCAAATTCAAATAGCTAGTAAGTAGTAGAGCTTGGCCTTGAGCCTCTAAGGCTTGGTGACACTCAGGCCAGTGCTCTTTGCAGCACACCATCCTGTCCCCATGCCTTAACATCACCCTCCTGGGCCTCAGTTTCTCAATGATAACATCGAACTATCGGACTAGATCTCTAAGGTGTCATAACTCTGAATGCCAAGCACAAGATTCTGCAAGAACTCTTAAAATAGGTTTGTTGCTTTGAAAGGAACAACCCCTGCCCTGATGATGCTATCCATTTTCATAGCACCGCTGGGCCTCTCCTAACTATGAAACACCAATAATAACACTGGAGTATTCAACCATCCCTTCCTGGGCTGGGTCTGGTGAATCCTTAAAGAGCCTGACTGTACTGCTAGTAGAACACACCCAATGAGGAGGGGCTAGAAGACTGAATGCCTCCTAATATGGCCTAAGTAGCCTATGACACATCATTCAGGTGAGCTGTCTACCTCTTGGCACTTTGCTCACAATGAAGGGAGCTTACTCAGCAAACACCAGACACTTGGAAATGCTTTGTATGTATCTGGGGACAATGTGAGAACAGGCTCATAGGATTTAGAGATGAAAAAGGCCTTAGAGATCAAAGATCTATAGGTGGAAGGAAACTCAGAGGACCTCTATTCCAAACCCTTTCATTTTATAGATGAGGGAACTGAGATAGGTGCCTGGCGACTTGCCCACAGTCACACAGGGAGTAAACAAAAGAAGTGGGATTTGAAACAATGTCCACTGACTTCACCGCAGTGCTATTCTGCTTCTGGTGCAAACCAGCCCCTTTCACAGAGGAGAATAATGATGACGAGAAGTTCAAGAAACATGTCCAATGACACACAAACAAACACAAGAGTTTGATTTGAATTGAGCTATTCTTACTCCACATCCAGTTCTCTTTCCTCTCTCTTTCTACCTCCATTAATTCACCAAATGAAGGGAAAAAATGCTAGATTTGGAGTCAGAGGATTTGGTTATTCTCTATGTAACCTTGGGTAAATTTCTTTATTTCTCTGAAGCTCCGTCTCTTCATCTGAGGGGGAGAAGAGGGAATGAGGAGGAGGAAAAGAAGGGAAGGTATCCACACAGAACGAGTAAAGGACCTAGATTCAAATCCTGCCTCTTATATTTCTTATCTATGTGAACTTGGACAAGTCACTTAAACCTAGGTCTAGGTTTCCTCTCCTGCAAAATAAGAGAGTTGTACTAGACGGCCTCTGAAGTTTCTTCCAATTTTAGATTTATATAGGCTGTAGGGTGGTATAATTAAAAATGTGCTAGATTTAGTCAAAAGACCTGGATTCAAATCCTGACTCCACTGTACTTCTGTGATCATGGGCAGATCAGCCTCTGTGGATCACAGATCTAGGTATGTAAAATAAAGGGATTAAAATAAATGACCTCAAAAATCTCTTCCAGCTCTAATTCTGTGGCCCTGTGATCCCTAAAATCCCTTCAAGTGCTAAATCCCATGACCCTATGTTGCTAAGCCTCCAACATGTATTGTGGCAACTCAATGATTTCATTTCTCTGACCATCTTCCCTCCTCCACCTTTCTAATTCCTGATAAGCCTTTCTTAGCACATTTCAAAACTTAAAACATCTGTGCATCGGATTACTCACAATGACAGAGTTGAAAAGCTCTTAAAACTGAATTAATTATGCACACACATACACACATCTCACACACACATACACACACACACCCCAGGAGCAAGAACTGGTTTGCTTTGGGCAAAAGCCTGGATGCTGAGTTTCACAGAGCTCCTGGAGACAGGACAAGTGTAATCAGAAATCCTTTTGCCAGGACTGGTTACTCAATGATGCATTTATGAGTTGGTAACAGGGAGCTCCTGTAGGGAGACAGCCCTCCTGCTGAGGCCTGGCCCCAGCCTTCAACAGACTTTGTTGTGCATGTATTATTTCAACTCAGTGGGCTGTGTGTCAGAGTTCCTTGATGATAGAGTTCATCTAGCCAAGGAAGGCTATACGAATATTTGTCAGAGCCCTGTCTTCTAGAAGGGATTCTTGCTTCAGGTAGACTAGGTAACATGGTCCATTCCAACTCTGAGAATCTAGGATTCATTCTCTCCCTGGTGCAAGAATATCATCTCCTCCATTATGTTGTAGTCGCTGGTCATAATGGTGCTAAATATGCTGTTACCAGGCACGGCAACACTTTGCCACTTGGCACCATTGAGAAACCTCTAGATTGTTCAAGAAGGAAGCATGGTCAAGCAATGAGTTAAAGTCCCAGCTCTGGCACTTACTATGTGATTTTGGGTAATCCACTTAAAGTCCCTGTAAGCCTCAGTTTTCTTGTCTACAAAATGAGTATAACAGTACTTGCACTATCTGCCTTCCAAAGTTGCAGTGAAGAAAGCATTTAAAGTGCCAAGCTATATATTGTTGCAGGTAACAAGCATGGCCACCCCTTAGAGCTCAATATAATCATCAGTTTAACATCAGTTATTTTCTCCTCCAGGAACTGACTTAAAGAAACAAAGGAAGAAAGGTTAAATGTGATGAATGCCTGTTATTCCGAAAATCCAACGCATAACCTACAGAGTTCATCTACCAGGAGAGACAGACACACAGACAGACAGAAGGGATTGAGAGAGAAGAAGAATAAGGATGTATTAAGCAACTGTTGTGCTAAGTACTTTACAAATATCCCATATGATTGACAGAAATGAAGACAGAGAGACAGAGACAGATCTTGGACTGACACTGAAAACAGACCTAGAGTAGGGTTCAGATTTAAAGAGGAGAGTAGATTGCCTTAGGAAATTGCAAGGTTATTTTAATAAAATGAACTTCCTGGAGAAAAAAAGCGTCCCTCTTATCATCACCAATATTTTTCTGGTGATGTTATATGACTGAGTCATGAAACATCAGAGTTTCCTAAGTTAGAAATGAAGTTGAGGATCACTCAAAGGGCAATGGAGAGGTGTATGGTGGGCACGAGCTGGCTGTGACACATTACGAGTGAGCAGGAGAAGCAGTGTTGTGGATGTCACCAAAGAAGCATGTAACAGGGTTATGGACAGTGCTCAACTTTGCCCTCACTGGTAGATTACACAGAGTACACTCAGGTATTCTTTACCTGCTTCCAGGCGATCATGAGGGGGCTTTAGGTGCCTATGTCTAGCTGTGTGTAACTCAGAGAGAGGACAAAAAATCCCCTACTTGGTTTCTGAGCTGGAAGAAGTGACGACTCAGATAAGTCACAGAAGGGGTGATGGGCACCCCCACCCCATCTCTCTATTCCTTGCCAGCTATAAAGCACATAGACTCTTTCCATATGTGCCCTAAGAGCTGGCTAGGGGAAAAGATTTCTTTGCCTCCTACCCAGTCTTCATGAGACTATAAACCTATGGCCACCTCTTTGGGGTCCATTCTTAGCTGATTTTAGGTGAACAAGTATTCCATTTTGGATGTGTCCAGTTCTTTAAAAGATCCAAAGGTTCTAGGAGATCTACAACTTTAAAAAATGTGTCTCTAGAGCAGCAGTAGCTGAGGAGACAACCACAATGGAAGAGAAAGGCCATGATAAAAGGCTTGGCCCAGGCCTGGCCTCTGTGATAAACAAATGTATACAAAAAAGATGTGCCAGTTACAGAGTAAGAGTGAGGGACCATCAATAGTCAATCAACAAAAATTTGTGAAGTGCCAACTATATGCCAGACCCTGTGTTAAGGACTGAAGATATAAAAGGAGGCAAAGGCAGTCCCTGCCCTCAGTGAGTTTACAAGAGGGAGCTAACATACAATGATATAGATATAGATATATACATAAAACAAAGTATATATGGGATAAATAGGAAATAATTAACAGGGAAGTCACTAGAATTAAGAGGGGTTGGGGAAGGCTTCCAGGAAAAGATGAGATTTTAATTGGGACTTAAGAGAAGCCAATAGGTGGAGATGAGGAGAGAGAGCATTCCGAGCACGGGGGACAGTCAAAGAAAATGCCCAGATCTGAGAGATGGAGTGTCTTAATATAGAACAGCCTAAAGGCCAGTGTCACTAGATGGAAGAGTACATGTTGAGGAGTAAGAGGTAAGAAGATGGAAAGGTAGGATGTGGCTAGGTTATGAAGCGCTTTGCATGCAAAACAGAGCATTTTGTAGGCAATTCAGAGCCACTGCAGTTTATTTTGGGTAAGGTGTATGTGACATGATTTGAATTGTGCTTTGGGTAAAATAACTTTGGTGGCTAAAGGGAGGATGAATTGGAGTAGTGAGAGACTTGAGACAGACAGACTCACTGGAAGACTATCCAGATATGAGATGATCTGAGCCTGAACTAGAGTGGTGGCAGTGCCAGAGGAAAGAAGGGAATATATTTCAGAGATATTGAAAAGGTGAAATCGATAGACCTTGGTGAGAGATGATGAGGCAACTTTATTTTTTACAAAAGTTAATCCCTCTACTTGTTCAAGTAATCTAATTCCTCTCCATCTTCTTCAACAGATTGCCCCTTCTGTCATCCCCACCCTTTCACTTATTTTCAATCTTTCCCTGTCTACTTACTCATTCCCTATTTCCTACAAACATGCTCATATCTTCCCCATCTTGAAAAAACCCTTACATGGTCCTTTCATCCCCATTTGTCCTGTATCTCTTCTGCCCTTTGTAGCTAAATTCCTGTAACTCCTCTAAAAATCAATCTAAAATAGATGCCTCCATTTTCTCTCCTCTAACTCTCTTCTTCTCCTCCTCCTCCTCCCCCTCCTCCTCCTCCTCCTCCTCCTCTTGTTCCTTTTCTTCCTCCTCCTCCTCCTTCTTTATGCTTCAATCCATATTCGGACACCACCAGTTCTCTCTCTGGGGTTGGATGGTATTTTTCATCACAAGTCCTTCAGAGTTGTCTTGGATCATTGTATTGCTGAGAATATCTGCCATTCGTGGCTGATCATTTTGCAATATTGCTGCTACTTTGTACACAGTATATTTCGCTTTGTATCAGCTCATGCAAGTCCTTCCAGGTTTTTCTGAGAGCACCCTGCTCATCGTTTCTTATAGTACAATAGTATTCCATCATGATCCTATACTAAAACTTGTTCAAGTACTCCCCAATTGATGGGCAGCCCTTCGACCTTTAATTCTTTACCCCCAGAAAAGAGCTGCCATAAATATTTTTGTACATATAGGATCTTTTCCTTTTTTTTTTTAATCTCTTTTGAGATACAGAGCTAGTAGTGCTGTTGCTAGGTCAAAGGGTATCCATGGTTCTATAGCCCTTCAGGCATAGTTCCAACTCTCACTCACTTCTTAACTTACAATCTGACTTCCAATCTTATTCCACCAAAATCACTCTCTTCAAAGTCACCAATGATTTCTTGGAAGCAGCCAAATTCAATGGCCTTTCCTTAATTTCCTTGAATTCTCTTCAGTCTTTGACACTGTGTCAGTGTCATCCTCTCCTCCTTGATATTCTCTTCTCTCTACTTTTTGGTGCATCACTCCCTCCTGGTTCTCTTCCTACCTATCTGATCATTTCTTCTCTGACTGCTTTGCTGGATCCTCCAGGTCACATCCTCTAACTGTGGGTGTACTTCAAGGTTCTGTCTAAGACCCTCTTCTCTTCTCTTTCTATACTATTCACTTGGTGATATCATCAGCTCCCATGGATTTAATTACACCTCTTGGCTGATGATTCTCAGATCTACTTATTTTGCTCCAAACTCTCTGTTCATCTCTAATCTTGTATCTTCACCTACCTTTCAGGCATTTTGAACCGTATGTCCAGTGGATATCACAAATCAGTATGTCCAAAATGGAACTCATTATCTTTTCTCCTAAACCTTCCCCTGCTCCTCCCCTCTCTATTACCATAGAGGGCAACACCATCCTCCCAGTCTGTCAGCCTTGCAACCTAGGAGTCATCCTGGATGCCTCACTGTCTTTCACCTCCAATATCCAATCTCCCACCAAGGTCTATCAGTTTCACCTTTTAAGCATCTCTCAAATATACTCCCTTCTTTCCTCTGGCACTGCCACCACATTAGTTCAGGCTCTGATCACCACATATCTGGATAGTCTTCCAGTGAGTCTGTCTGTCTCAAGTCTCTCACCACTCCAAATCATCCTCCCTTTAACCACCAAAGTGATTTTTTTTTCCCAAAGCATAGTTCTAATCATGCCACATACACCCTACCCCAAATAAACTCCAGTGGCTCCATATTGCCTACAGGAGCAAATACAAAATGCTGTTTTGCATTCAAAGCCCTTCATAACCTAGCCACATAAGGCCACATCCCTTCACAGGGGTGAAGGAAGAGATAATGGAATAAGGCATCTAAGTGATAGGAAATGAGAAAGAGGAGAGAAAAGGGAACTCACAGTGAAGAGTCTCAATTTTATGTGCAAAATCTGAGGCAAGTTTCTCAGCTAAGAGAGTATGGGGAGAGAAGGAAGGTTTGAGGAAGGATGAAAGATTTAGAACTGCTATGGAGAGTTGGGATATTAAGTTGATAAGAGAGGTATAATAGGACTGTCTAGTAGCAGTGAGGAGCCAATCAGAACAGTTACATGATTTTCTCCATTTTCATTCGGTAGCACCTCTGTAGGAGCAAAGACAGCCAATGGTGGGAGTGATCCAAGGAGGGGGCTTGGCTGACCATAATCAGCAATATCATAAGAGAGCTAAGGATTCAAGAGAGGAGGACTGTGTAGAGTTTAATTAATTCACCAAGGGGTCAAGACAAGGAAAAAAAAAAGAGATAGTGGCTAGTGCAGGGGAGATAGCAAAGGAGAAAACTGAGGGGTCAGTGGATTAGAGGTCATGGTCCAAAGAGTAGGGTTTTATAAGGGAATGCAAAAGGGGAGGTGGAAAGACAATAGGTTATGATTGGATAGGAGGATTTCAAAATTTGTGTGGGTGGTAGCAAAGTCAAAGGTATGACCATCTCTGTGTATGGCTGAGGTGGGGAAGGGTAGCTAATGAAAAGTAAGAAGGTTGAAGAACTGGGTGATTTGGGTATTTGAGAGAGAGAGGAGAGCAGGAGTTAGGATGGAAAAAAAAGTTATGAGCCAGGTACCAAACTTACTTGAGGAACAAAGGGAATGACTTGGGGGCCTGTGGACAACAGCTACCAGGATTTTGACTGAGTGATAGAGATCACTGCTTCAGCCACATTGATCTACTCTTGGCTCCCAAAATGCACCTCACAGAATAAAGTGAATCTTCTCCTAATACTGCTCCCATCAGAAAAGCCCTCCCCTCTTTTGTTGTTATAATTAAACTTTCTTCTTTATTATGAATTTAGTAATTCACAAAAACAAACATTTCAATATTGAAAGAAGAACAAGAGGGCGGAGCTAAGATGGCGGAGAGTAAGCAGTGACTTCTCCAAGCTCCCCAAGAATTTCGTCCTTGGGAACTAAAAAGTAAATTTGAACGGATTTAAGAGTGACAGAACCCATTGGGAGACAGAGAGTGACAGATTCCCAGCCCAGA
>CM053581.1:201350687-201368289 GCA_028627135.1 Pseudochirops cupreus | reverse complement strand
TATACACACACACAATAAACATATACATAGATGAATATACCTGTATGTATAGGTGTATATATATATATATATATATATATTCACATAGATGAATATACCTGTATATATAGATGACTATACCTGTATATATACAGTCCCTACCCAGAACTGCCATATCATGAGGACTCCACACCATTCTGTTCACTTCATTTCCAGCTCACTTTCCTTTGTTTCACCTTCATGCCAGCTGCCTGGTCTCCCCCCACTTCTCATCTTCTACTACCCCCCACCCTAATATACTGCCCTGCCCCCAGTTCCTAGGTCCCCTTCATGTTTCATCTTCCCTTATTGGAATTTAACTACCTTGAGAGTAGGGACTGTCTTGTCTGTATCCTCAATATTTAGTATGTATTGGGCACACAGAAAGTGATAAATAAATGATTAATCTATCTACCTACCTGTCTTTACCTATTTATCTATTAATGTATACATATATAATGGATAATAAACTGCAATCATCTACTCAGTGTAGTTTATTTTTAGGAAGTGTATATATAATTTATACATAAATTTATTGATAATACATGTATACATAAAATGGGCAGCTCAGTGGCACAGAGGATAGAATGCCAGTCCTGGAGTCAGGAAGACCTGAGTTTAAATCTGGCCTCAGACGTTTACTAGCTGTATAATCCTGGGCAAGTCACTTAACCTGTTTGCCTCAGTTTCCTCATTTGTAAAATGACCAGGAGAAGAAATAGCAAACCTCTCCAGTATCTCTGTTAAGAAAGTCCCAAATGGGGTCACAAAGAGTTGGACACTACTGAAATGACTGAACAACTGTAACAACAAATGCATAAAATATATTTTACAATGTAGTTCTGCTGCTCTAAATTCAGTTTCTATGATCAGAAGCTTTAGAGCTAAAAGAGAAACAAGAACTCATCCAGCCTAGCTAGCACCATTATTTTACAGACAAAGAGGGGCCCAGTGGAGGTAAAATGACTTCTCCTCAGGCACATAGGTAGCAGGTCCAGATAAAACTCCACTTCCTCGAAGAGTAAACAAATGAATGAAAGCATTTATTAAACACTTACTATGTGCAAATCAAAAGAAGATTTGGCTGACCACGCCCATCTATACATGTCTTTTCCTCCTCTGCTCACATAGATATGACAAGAAAACTAATTATAAAAGAGAGCAAATTACCCAATGAATGTTGTCTCTAGCTTATGCCCTCTATTCGACCATGAATTCCCTGAAGGTAGAACTTTACCCCCTTCAAACTCTGTTTATTCTAGCCCAATAGGACATCTCCGGATTGGCAGCCCTTTCTTGTCCTGCTCTCCCCCTCTTGCATCTTTGCTTCATCTATTGAAATCTTTGCCATCCTTCAAGGTTCAAATTTTCTTGAAATCCTCTCCCTTACCTGAATAGGATCTCTCCTACTTCAGATTTCCCATAGCCCTTTCCCAAAACCTATTCTTTAACCTTCCCAAACTCTCTCATTTAGCATAGCTATTCCTCTGTTACACACCCTCCAACCCACTAGGCCATTTATACCCATTTTCTCCCCCATTATATTATTAATTTCTTGAGAATAGAGCTTGTGACATATCTATTTTTGTATCCCTAGAATGTAGTATACAGCACCCCATACACAGTAGGTATGTAATAAATGTTTATGAATATGATGGAATCTCCTATATTTTTCCAAACCCCACAGAGCCCAGGACAGAGTTTTACTGTCAGTTGGTTTCCAATAAATGTTGTTCAGTCATTTTCAGTCACGTCTGGCTCTTCATGACCCCATTTGGGGTTTTCTTGGCAAAGATACTGGAGCGGCTTGCTATTTCCTTCTCCAGCTCATTTTAAAGATAAGGAAATTGAGGCAAACAAGGTTTAGTGACTCGTCCAAGATCACACAGCTAGTAAGTGTCTGAAGCCAGATTGGACCTCAATAAGATGAGTCTTCCTGACTCCAGATCTGGTACTCTATCTCTGTGACACCTGCCTGCCCTTCCAACAAATAACTACTGTTTGACTAACTGAGACTATAAGGATGGAGATAAGATATTGGAATGGTCACTGTCTAAGTAATCCCTACATGCCAGCAGAACAGAGGGTGACCCTGGGCATTGGAGATAGAGGGATTCTACAGTTAACAAAGAACAAGAGGACCTTTGGGGACATTTTGACTCAAGGGCACAGAATTTAAACCTCAGCCAGCTGAGGGCTAGGGTAGGAGCTCCAAAACAAGAGCCTAGCCTCAGTGTCACAGGATGGTGCACCCTTAGTCACGTAGCCAGCAATTCCTCTCAGCCCTAATCTGGGTGTGCTGAGCTAGGAGAAGGGGAGCAATTTTCAAATGAGCTAATCTGGGTGGGTATTTAAGCTATCAACATGCAATCAGCAGTTTCCATCCTGGGACCTACATACCTTGCTGAGGCTGGAAGTTTTGAAGTATCCTTTTTAAACCTTAAGAACTAACAGGAGATAAGCTACACTTTTATGCTCAGTGAGCCTAAAGCTGAAACTTTCTTTTCTTCCAAAAACGTGTTCAACACAATGGATGCTCCAAGGGCAGTCTCATGCAGATTCCCTCATTCATTCACTCACTTGCTCACTCATTCATTCAACAGTCACTGAGAGGTAGTGGAAAGAACACAAGATTTGGAATCAGAAGACCTGGATTGGAATCCCAGCATTGCTGCTTTGTGACCATGGGCAAGTCACTTATGGTTGAACATCAGTTTCCTCATCTTTAAATGAGGTGGTTGAAACCAATCATCTCTAGTTGCAAATCCTATGGTCCTATTTATTAAATAACTTTGGATATTGTTGCTTTCGTGTTGAGTGTGAGTTCCTTGAGTAAGTGTACCTTCTGGTCCCATGTTTTTGCTGTCTTGTGTTTATTCCACACTAAACACTTAATAACCAAGTAAGCTCTTAATGAATGTTTGTTGATTGGTTATTAAGGGCAGGTTCCCATCCAGGCTAAGTAATAGGAACACAAGGATGAACTAATGCACTGTATCTTCCCCCAAAAGGAGATTACAGTACAGCATTTGAGGATGAGTGTAACTGCAAAGGAATGGGGGTTTCAAAGAGAAGGATCACATCTGACTGAGGGGGCTTCAGTTAGTTCTATGTGCATTTATCAGACATTTTCTGGGTGCAGAGTAAGTCACTGAGTCTGGATTTCATCCCAGGTCCTCTGAGTGGAAAATGAGAGTTTTGGATGAGAATGAGAGGCAACAAAAGGCCAGTTTGAATGGAAGGTAGATGGGTACAAACACATGAAATGAAGCATTCGAATAACCTAAGAAAAGTCTATTTTTACCAATGTGCCTTGAAGTCCAGGGTAAGAGATCTGGGCTTTATTCAGCAGGGTGGCAGAGAAAAGCAAGGATATTCAGAAAGGATTGTCTGCTAGATAGAGGCAGTGATATATGAGAAAAATCTCTAACCTTGGAGGCAAAGAAACTAGTTCCAGCTCCGTCTTAACTTATGTGTCCTTGGGCAAGTCATAATATTCATTTCCTCATCTGTAAAATGTGTATAATATCTGTCCTGTTCACCTTCAAGAAGCAGGGCAGTAGGGCGGCTAGGTGGCCCAGTGAATAGAGCGCCGGTCCTGGACTCAGGAGTACCTGAGTTCAAATCCAGCCTCAGACACTTAACACAAAAACTAGCCATGTGACCTTGGGCAAGTCACCTAATCCCAATTGCCCTACCTTCCCCCCCTCCAAAAAGCAAAAAAAGAAGAAGAAGAAGAAGAAGCAGGGCAGCTAGGTGGTGTGTGGCTAAAGAACCAGTCTGGATTCAGGAGGACCTGCATTCAAATCTGTCATCAGACACTTATTAGCTGTGTGATCCTGGACAAGTCCTTAACCCTGTTTGCCTCAGTTTCCTCATTTGTCAAATGAACTGAAAAAGTCAATGGCAAACCACTCCAGTATCTTTGCCAAGACAATCCCAAACGGGGTCACAAAGAGTGGGACATAATTGAAATGACTCAACAACAACCTTCAAGAAGTATTTTGTCAGGCACATTGCACTTAGCATAGTACTTTGAGAAAGTGCTGAGTCCCCTTCTTTAGAAAAGAGTCATATATTCTGAGTAGCTGAGGAGGCAGGGAGAGAAAAAAGGAACAGATCAAGACAGAGAAATCACCATGGCATCACACTGTTGCTTCAGTGTTGTGTTCAACCTTCTAAACAATGGAAATCATAAGATTTAGAGCTAAAAGGGGCCTTAAAAATCTTCTGGTCCAACACCTTTATCTTACCGATTGAGAAGACTGTGGCCCAGGAAAGTGGGAATGACTAGATCCAGCCCATATAGAAAATGAGCTAAAATGATCTAGGATCCAAGGCTTCTGGCTATTCCTCCAGAGAGTTTTTATTTCATCGTATCACCTTCCTTGGCATAGCTGAAGGTGATGTGTGGCCATCTCACCATTGGGAGAAGCTATAAAAGATGGTTTAGAGAAAGGAACAGATGTAGACCTCAGCAAGGGTGAGCAGCTGGGCCTGGAATGTTGCCTACAGGTCTGGGCACTTCCATACCAGAATGATGAGGACAGATTGGAGAGAGGCCAGGGAAGTGCAGCTGAAGTGACGAAGGGAAGAGAGGGACTGATTTATGGGGCACAATTAAAGGGGCCAGACCTTCATAGCTTGGCTACATGTTGGTGAAGGAATGAGAGAATGGGGGTGTGGGAGCAGAGGGACAAGACATTCCACAAATACTTGCAAGGTGTAAATGGAAAGGGTGGGTGGGGCAGGGAGAACCAAGGGACAGGTAAGGAAAAGGGAGTTTATGGTCACTACAGAAGTGTGAGGTTGTAAGGTCTCATAAACCAGCATGGCGGGCTTAGTCATACCCTCCATGGCAAGGAGTGGATGGCCAATTTGGTATGGTTTTATTTCAAGCCAATTTGGTATAATGGAAAGCAAACTAGACAAAGTCCAGAATCAACTCCAGGCCATGTGATTCCTTTACTCACAAACTGCATGACATGAGAGAGCTCATTTGTAAAATCAGGACAATCATATAGAATTAATCCTAAAGACTCATTTTCCTGAGTTCAAATCCAGCCTTAGACACTTATTAGCTGTGCGATTCTGGGCAAGTTGCTTAACAATGTCTGCCTCAGTTTCCTCATCTGTAAAATGAGCTGGAGAAGGAAATGGGCAACCACTCTAGCATCTCTGCCAAGAAAACCCCCAATGGGGTCACAGAGTTGAATACCACTGAAAAACGACTAAACCACACATCCTAAAATAAGGCATACTTTCTCCAGCAACAGAAATTCTGACATGAATATGTCAAATTTTTATGGGCAATATGGTGAAATAGACTCCTAGTTAGAAGTCTTAAAGTCAAAACACTTTCTTTGACTCCCCACACAGTTACTAACTGTTGAATTTCGTTAGAGCCATTGTGGTCTCTGAGTGTCAGGTCCTAGAAGACCTGTGGGTGCTGCAGGTATGGTATCCCCCATAGAACAGTGGCTAAAGGGAAGGAAGGCATCCACCATGGAGAACATGGCCACCAACAAGAGACTTGGTCCAAGCCTAGGCCCTATTACAAATAGATAAATGTATGATAGAAATAGAAGATGGGCCAGTCACAGAGTGAGAGTGGGTTGGACAACTCAGCTGGCATTCTCGTGTCTTTAAGAGGATTTAAAGAAGTCCCTCAGCACAACGTGGAGAATTTCAGGAGGAAATGGACGAGAATGGAGCAACATGTGCAGGCCTGGATGGGTTGTGATCTGAGATTATTAAAGAGAACATCCATACTGATAAGATCGCAGATGTATCATAGTATTAGAGAACTGAAAGGAAGACCAAGGGAAAGGCAAGGATTAGAAGATAAATGAGCTCTGAGTATTTATCAAGTTCAATCTCCAATTAATCACAGTTTCTTGATCAAATGCAGAAACATCATGTTGCTTCTTACACTGTTTTTCATTGGGTACTTATACATTTTTTTTCTGCTTTTGAAAGCATTTCATTTTTAGAGGTGTGGCCTGTGGTTTCAGTCAGGTTTCACCTGACTCACCTCACTAGGAAATTGTAAGAAAAGTTACTTGTAAGCAGGGCTGTGCTGGTACATTTTTATCTGTGGAAGAAAAATGCGCCTAAAATAAATTTTTTAATTTAATCTGCATTATTAATGTTTTCTCCATCACTTTCTTAAGTTAAGATAACCAACAAAACACTCAATCGAGCCCTGGTTTGTAGCATTTGCCAGTTTCTCAGGTGTAAATGCTCTACTGAAAATTTAACAATCGGCTCTCGTGAGTCCATACAAGCTGGATCCAACATACTCCTACTTATAAACTACAACACACACTAAATGTCTAAATAAGTTTTGTTGCTTGGAATTTGAACTAGAAACTGCTAACCACTGTTTCCAGACTGAGAAGCAGCTTAGTTGGAGAGGAGGAAAAGAAAAAGGAGGACGAGGAGGAAAAGGAGGACGAGGAGGAGGAAGAGAGGAGGTAAGTTTGAGAACTAGTGCTAAGCAGATTTTCTTAGCACAATGAAGGGAGTCATTGACTCTGCTCCTTCCAAGGAGATGGAAGACCACCAAAAGTTACCATCTGCCCTGCTCCTACACCCTGCAAATCCCTAACATTGTCATTTGTTCTGTTGATGGGACCCATGGACTCCCGGGCCTTGCCACCCCAATGATGCTGAACCTGTACAATTCCTGGACCTTTCCATCCATCCTATACCTTAATTTTCTTTTATGTGTTGTCTCTCCCAAATAGAGTGTGGGCTCCTTGAGAGAAGGGACTGTCTTGTTTTTTTTTCCTATTTTCTCTTTCTGTCTTTTTTCTATTTATTACTTATTTTTTCTATTTCAATTCTTTCTATTTTTCTAAAGTTCTCTTCTTCTAGAAAGCACTTAATGTTGTGCTTGGCACATGGTTCAATCCATGCATTCATTAATTAACTGGCATTCCAATGGCAGGGGCAGAATTTCCAAATTCTCATAGATCTAGAAAGTCTTTCTAACTTCTTCATCTCCTGGCCATTTTTATTATCCCTGAGAATCTAATTCAACAGCTTAATTAATCAGTAACTAGACAGCAAAATGGTCTGAAAAGTATACATGAAGTTGTGCTTCATTTTGAAACAGCAACTTGGGGAGTACTTCTATTTGGATTTCAGATGCTGGAGTTGGGCAGGAGACACCATTCATATCCCAGAGTGTGCTGTGTCATAGTGTTTCCCATCCCTGCAGGTGTCCAAGCAGACAGAGTCTGCACAGTCACTTCTTCAGGAGGTGATAGGTCATAATTTCTGCCTTTGGTAGACCCTGGGCTAGATGCCTTCTAACCCTAGGTCAATGATTCTATAATTCAGCTTTAATTTGACATTTTAACAACCAAACTTAGCTTCTTCAGATCATTCCTTTGTTTCCCAACTTTGTGAAAGGCCCTTTGCTGCTTCCCCTGGTTCTTACTGTGTCAAGGAGTACTTAATATAACTTTAGACCGGGCCTTCCACAGATAGTTGGTGGGCTTTTTGTTTTGGGGTTCGTTTTTTTCTTTGCTAGGGTCTGGGAGGGTCTTAGATAGTGAGGGAAAAGCACATCAATACTGTCTAAAGGCTTGGGAAAGAAAAGATGAATTGCTGCCATCATGTCTCAGCCTCTGACTAATGGGAGTACAAGAAATGAAATTGGCTCACTTTTTTTTAAAGTAAGATTTATTGTTTTCTTCTGCTCTCACATCACCACCATTTCTAGATATCTCACCCCAACCCAACCCAGAAATGAACTCGCCCTTATAAAGCTGTGCAGCAGCTTGACAACCTGACAATATGGACAACTTTCTGCCCTGTGGGCCCCTGTCTCTCCTGGCTCAGTGAATCAAGCGCTGGGCTTGGAGTTAGGAAGACATGGCTTAAATTCTACCTCTAATACTCAGTATCTTTGTGACCTCTCTGAGCAGAAGCTTTCTCATTTGCAAAATAAGGGATTGGACTAGCTGGCCTTCAAAGTCCTGTCTAGTTCTAAACCTATGAACCTATATTCTCAGAAATCTTGACCAATTTCATCATTAGCTATTATAACTACCCAGAATTTGGCTTCCCTTTCATTTTTTTCATTTATATCATACATTCGTTGTTCTGCTTATTCTGTTTCCTCATTCTGTATCAGTTTATACGAATCTTTTCTAGTCAGCTTCTTAGTGGTCAGGCAATACAGTCTTTAGTTGGAGAACCTAGACTGCTCTGAATAAAGCACAGGAGCTCTAAGAAAGGAGAAGACGCTTGTCACCTTAAGACCTTTCTTGAAAATGGAAGAGTCCTATGAAGAAGAGCAGAAAAAATGTACCTCTCCTTTGTTTATAGAGAATGGGACACTATAGGCATGGAACACTGGAGATACTTTCAGACTCGGTTGATATATTGGTTTAATTTAATTTTTAAAAATTATTTGATATAAGAGATGAGTGAATGACTTGTGACTGACTGAATGCATGAATTATGACTAGAAGAGGGAGAAAGAGGTATATTCAGAAATAAATATGATGCTAAAACAAAAAATGTCAATTTTTAAAAAGGAAGTTCTAGACTATATGAGTTTCATACAGCTAGAAGATGCTATAGAGATATTCTAGCTCGACTCCTTCTCAATTAAGAAAACCGAGGCTGAGAGAAGTTCTGTGACTCGTCCAGGGTCCCAATGGTAGAACCAAAGGGTCAAAGGATTTCAGGTCTGCAGAGGGCTTGAGAGATTAGAGTTCATTTAGTCTCTCCTCTTCCTTTTTGTTGTTCTTGTTGTTTGGTCATTTCCAGTCACGGCAGATGCTTTGTGACCCCATTTGGGGTTTTCTTAGCAAAGATTCTAGAGTGTTCACCATTTCCTTTTCCACTTCATCTTATAGTTGAGGAAACTGAGGCAAACAGGGTTAAGTGACTTGCCCAGGGTCACACAGCTAGTAAGTATCTGAGGCTGGATTTGAACTGAGGGTCTTCCTGGCTCCAGGCCTATCACTCTATTCACTGTGCCACCTAGCTTCCTCTTCATGTTATGGGTGGGAAAACTGAGGGGCACAGAAAGAGAAGGGAATTACCCAAAGTCACATAGTTAGTCAGCAGCAAAGCTAAGTCTCTAACCCAACCCTCCTGACTCGAGCTGTCAATGATTCTTCCACTCTGCTGTGTTTGTCTATGGTCGTTGGGTGACGTAGTGGTTTGATTATTGGGCCTAGAATCACGAAGGCTTATCTTCCAGAGTTCAAATCTGGCTTCAGACATTTATTAGCTGTGTGAGCCTGGGCAAGTCACTTGATCCTGTTTGCTTCATTTTCTAATCCGGGGAAGGAAATAGCAAATCACTCCAGTGTCTTTGCCAAGGAAGTCCCCCAGGGGTCACAGAGGGTCAGACAGGACTGAAATAAGTCAATAACAACAACAAAATCTTTGTGTGTTTTAACAGAACCAAACAAACACTGGCTAGTGTTCATGAGACAACCCCCTACCAAAACTGGTTGTCAATATTCCCAAGCCATAGCTCTGGTTACTCCCAGAAATGTTTTGATGTTGTCACTCCCTGGGTTCACACTTCCTTTCTCAGTCTTCTGGGCTGAAAGAGAGAATGGTAAGGCAAGATGGCTTTGTCTTCTGTGGTCAGATACTCTGGTGTAGGAAATCCAAGTACCCCTCCTTCAATGGATGTAATTAAAGATGATGCCCTTCTCCCACTCCTACACCCACACCATCCTTGAGTACTAACAGCTTCTCCAAGTAAAAGTCGATTCCTTAATTGCAGTGAAGGCTTATTTTAAGGGAGCCAGACAAAGGAAAGTAATCCAGAATATTTTGAATGAACTGAAAAGAGACAACCCTCCCATGCAGTGGCATCACCCCAGGGCTCCTGATTTGAGATTCCCTGACTACAATCTCCTTTGCCATAGGAATTTACACCTACAATGGGACCTATTCAAAGGAAACAACAGATGTGTTGAAAGCTGAGGCCTTTCCTGTTATAGTTAGCCAAGGGGATGTGGTAAACAGGGCCCTTCTCCATATCCTGATGTTTCAGAAATGCTTCTGAAGTGATTGCACCACTTGGAAGGGGGGGGAGGAGTCCTTTACTCCTACAGGAGAACCCAGAGGAGCTGGTCTTAATTCTCTGAAACACCTAGCCAGAGCCCCAGCACTGCCCCACCTTCTGCCATGAGGCTATGGAGCCCAGCTCTGAAAGGAATGCCAGCTGGCCCCAGGTCTCCTCTGGTGGGGTTGGCTCCATTGCTACAGCCAAGATCATCTGATTTAAAACTGCAAGAGACCTTAGAGTACTCTAGTCCAACTCTCATTTTTCTAATAGGGAAAATGGGGACCAGAGGAGTGATTTGCCCAAAGTCACACAGATCAAATTATACAATAATGGGGTTTTAGAGTTGTCTGGGATTCTAGAAAGCGTCAAGCTCCTCATTTTAGAAGTGAAAGAACAGAGACACAGAGAGATTAACTGACTCAAAGTCACACAGATTTATAGCATCATAGGATTTTTGATCTGGTAGGAACTTTAGACATCATAAAGGCTAATTACTCCTAATTTTGTTTATGGAAAATGAGGCCTAGTTTAGGCCTTAAGACTTGGCCAAAGTCAAGCAAGTCAACCAAAGTCAACTTAATAAAGTAGTAAAGACAGGATTCAAATCCAGGGCTGCTATGTACTTTACCTCCATACACAGACCTGGCCACTCAGCAGGCCTTGATGAACACAATGAAAAAAATCTAGACGCATTGAACATATTATAACTATGATTTATTTTTACATTTCATCTGGATGGATTTGCTTTGCACACATTTGTTGAATTGGCTTATTTGATTTGGTACAGATTAAAGGGACTTTTGCTTTCATAAACAAAGGGCTTTGCTTACACAGATATTCATAAAAATAGCTTCCATTGTTCAAGGAAAGTATCTACCCCCTAGGAAAGGAGAAGGTGTTGCTGAGTGGGTTAGTATAGCCCAGATCTGGGTACCTCTGCTCCTAAAGTCTCAGCAAGGCATGAGCACATCCTCATCTGCTGCTGTAACCAGGATGCTTATAGCCCCCTGACATGTGTCCTGGGTAGTTAACAGGGGCCCTCACACCCAAGATGCAGTTATCCAAATCTCTTGGGTCTCCTCCCTCTTCTCTAACCCCTTCTTTTCTTTCTTCTTTCTTTTGCTGTCACTTTATTGCTGTTAGTTTAATAGGTAAGAGCACCATCCTAGGAATCACAAAGTCATGGGTGCAAATCCTGCAAGGAACAATCAACATTGCTCTACTCCATGGCTAAAGGCTACAACAATCCTAAATGCAGCCAGCTGGCCCTCTCAAAAATACATGTCCTTAATTACAAAGGTGGCTGTGCAGGAAGAATTTGGATGCTTCAGCAGTCCATTACTGGAGAAAACAAACCAAAGCACATGCCCTATTGATCGTACTGAGAAGGAAGGGGTTAGCAGAGGGTGGGAAGAAATAGGGAAATGTAACTCAAATCATCACCTTTGGTTCTTTGGTTTCCCCTTTGATGATAACAGATTAAAACAAAATTGAAATCATCTATCTACTCGAACAAGGTTGGCCCCTCAATAATCTAGATAATTCTCATTCAGTAAGAGAATCCCAGACCACCAGCCAAAATGTTCATGACCCCTCCTACCAAAGGATCCAATAAGGGCAAAGCATTCAGAGTTTTGAAGCACCAACATTCAGGGAACACAGTTTATCACTGAGATGATCTTGATTCCTCCCCCCTCCCCCCACTTTTACAGAAAAGGAAAGTGTACTACACTCGGCCTTAACCAAAGTCATACAGACAGAAGTATTAGAGCTAGGGTTTAAACCTAGTTTCTCTTTCTCCAAAGTCAAGTTTCTATCTACTACAATACTGGCAGTAGTGGTGGTGGTGGTGCTAGGAGGAGGAGGAAGAGGAAAAAATTAGAACTCATCTTCCTGAGTTCAAATCTGGCCTCAGATACTTACTACCTGTGTGACCCTGAGCGAGTGACTAAACCCTGTTTACCTCAGTTTCCTCATCTGTAAAATGACAAACCACTCCAAGTATCTTTGCTAAGAAAATCCCAATGAGGTCATGAAGAGTCAGACATGATTTAAATGACTAAGCAACAATAACAGTAATAGTAGTAGTAGTAGCAGCAGCAGTAGTAGTAGTAGCAGCAGCAGCAGCAGCAGCAGTAGTAGTAGTAGTAGCAGCAGCAGCAGCAGTAGTAGTAGTAGCAGCAGCAGCAGCAGCAGCAGTAGTAGCAGCAGCAGCAGCAGCAGCAGCAGCAGTAGTAGTAGTAGCAGCAGCAGCAGCAGCAGCAGCAGCAGCAGCAGTAGTAGTAGTAGCAGCAGCGCTTGTGGCTGGCATTTAGATGGTGCCTACTCTGTGCCAGACACTGTGTTAAGCCCTTTACAAATATTATCCCTACTGTCTCTGTTGTCTATCTATCCCATCTCATGTTGTCCTTTTGAAGTTGACTTTTTAAACTCAAATGTAGATTTTATACACTTATTACTTTTAAATTTCATCTTATTAGAGATACTCTGTTTTTCTAGCTAGAGGAGATCTTTTTGGTTCCTGGCTGTGTCATCTCACATGTTAGTTATCCCTCCCAACTTGGTGTCATCTGCAAATTGGACAGGAGTGACATTTCTGCCTTTATCCAAGTCAGCGATTTAACACTGAGCTCTAAGCTTACCCAGACTTACCCAGCTTACTCAATCGTGGGAGCAACCCCAAGAATTCATTTCACTTTGACTCATTATTCTCCTACTCAGAGTTTCTCTAGGAAATTTCCAAATATAGAACAAATCTAGGTCTCTGTGAATGTAGATAAAAGGTTCCCATGGATTATCCACATGCCTTCTAGTTAATGATACTAATATTGGGTACAGATTAGCCTTTATTCCACCTATAGAAAATGCAAAAAGTGAAAATGACTCACAGTAACCCATAGCCAATACTATTCCCTTGCCTCTCTGATGAGTTTTATTTTCCACAAGGTCCTGAAGACTTCCACATTCTCAGCAGCACACTATTCTTTGGACTCCCCTAAGAAAAGAAACCTACTTGGGGTCACTAGACAAGCAACCCTAAACACTGCACTCCACAGAGACACACTGAGGGCATGGACTAACCCAGAAGAGAAAGACACTTAGGGATACAAGATAAGCACATCCCTTTCCCATTAGACCTACACTATACAAATAACTCATGATTATAATGCAGTATAGTACATAGGTCCTTTTCTCTATCAGACCATTGTTTTTAGTCTTTTGGCCCTGTTCCTCCCACCATAAGGAGACACATATATGATCTTCCTCTTTCTTAAAGGTGTACTCTTTAGGAAATTTCCCTTCTCTTGATAGAAGGCTATATCATGAAATTCTCAAGCATAGGATTGGCTTCAAGGCAATCCCCAAAGCTAGTGCTGACAAGAAAATTCATCTTCTCTCAAATGAAATCTGGATAACAAAATTAGAACTTAGGTATCCACAAGGTAGTCCCTCCTCCCCCTTCCTAAATCATCCCTCAAATTGGACCTACCTAAGGAGGTAGCTCTTCTCTTAATAGGAGGACACGAAATCTAAAATTCTGAAATTGGGGTCACCCACAAGGTACCTCCTCAGGTAGGAGCTACCCAGGAAATGTCTCTTTCTAAAAAGCAGGCAAAATCCTTGAATTCTCAGACTTGGAGTTATCCATATGAGTCAATCCCTAAAGCTAATGCTGCCTAAGAAATCCCCCTTTTCTCAGTAGAATACTAGATTTCAAGATCCCACTGCCCAGGAAATTTTTATTCCTCTTACTTGGAGCCTATGGTTCAGGAACCACTTTAACTAGGTACCTCCCTGCTCCTCTATGTCAAGATTAGAAAGAATCAAATGCCTCCAGACAACTGAGTTTCAGGAATGTTCAGACCACGTGGTTCCCCTCTCCATGGCTGCTGTGTCATTGGAAGGTTACATCACTCCCTTTTCAAGACTGGATCCAGGAACTTTCTTCTCAGGTCACATAGGTGAGACCATGTCTGCTCTTCCATATGCTACTGCCACAAGTCAGCTGTGGATGATTCCCAGGAGGCGAGAGTTTCTCTGACTTTAACTTTGCTGTGTTCTCAGGATTTCTCAAGGGAAGGAATAGAAATAAAGGTATTCAGGGAAGAAACACTTTGTAAGCCAGCAAAAATGGTGGCTTCTCCCAATGGGTGATCTCACAGCATTGAGAGCAAATTGGTTTAGCCAGCATGAGTCGAAGTCATCATCAAAGATGTACCAAGACTCATGTTCATATCCTCCATAAGGAAATACAATCAATATCCCAAACAAAAGGTTAGCAACCTATAGCTCTTCAAGTTGGTGAGAAAGTTCTCATAATCAACCCCCTCTCTAATGACAAAAATGCTGAACTTCACAGTGTCACAGGGTCAGTGATAAGTCCATAGGTCAGTCTATTAGACACCTCCATCTTAAGTTTTCTTCAACTTATTAGTTGGATCCAACTCTTTGAATCCAGTCATTCAACCAGTGCTGAATACCCATTATTGTATTATCATCTAGCCTATATCTCTCTATCTTATCTGTAAGAATAGTATAAGGAGCCTTGTCAAATACTTAGCTAAAATCTGGGTATACTTCATTTATAGTAATTCCCTAACTTCTGGTTACCTTATTAATAAAGAAAAAGGAGGTAAATTGGGAATGGCCTCTGAAGCCATGCTGGCTGTCAGTGTTCACTGTTTCCCTTTGTAAACGTGCCTTGTAGACATTTAATAAATGCTTATTGTTTGTTTAATTGATTAATGTGTACAAGAATCTTACCCAGAAGAGAAGGCAAGTTCACTAATCCATAGTCTTGGCAAGTTCACTTACCTATAATTTTCAGGTTTCATCTTCTTGCCTTTTTTGAAAATTTGAACAAGATTTACACTTTTCCAGTCTGACAGTGTTTCTCTCAGTTTTCAAAGATTCCTGACAGGGGTTCAGCAGCCACATCCACCTTGGCTATAGTCTATTCAGGTTTAGTGACTTGAATATCCTCTCTTTAAGACAACGTTACTCATCCTGTCTTCATCTGACTGCTACTGGACAACTTCTCATCTGATGGCACCCATGGCTCCACCTACACAGGACACCTAGGCCCTCACATACTATCTTTTTAACTTTTATCTTGAGCTTTAACCAATTGTTTGACATTTTTTCTCCATCCTTCCAAGTCCAAATATAATTTTGCTTAGAAAAGAAAATATAAGAAAACTAAGAGTTGAACATTCAACCTTCTCTTCATCATCTCCTCTTCCCCAGCAAGCAGTCCTAAGCCTTTTTGATTCAGCTTTTACCCTCAAAATGACAAAGAAATGACTCTCTGTTGCCCTTATCACTCATAGTTAATCTGATTTTATTTTGTACTTCAGACTCTTTTAATTTTTTTTTTTACAGATCTGTACTGCTCTTTTGTCTTTGTCCTCATTTAAGTGCCCATACTTTCATCTTCCATTTATGGTTTTTGAAAACCCAAGTTGGTTGATGAGGTTCCTGTATAGCCACATTGGTCTTTTCCTCCTTGTCAGAATAATTTCTTCTAGTGCTTTCAGAATTTCATTCTTAAGTGCTTCCTATTTCACTTAAGCCAGCTTCCCCTTTAGAATATTTGTCCATTAAATCCTTTTTCTATACCCTTTTATTCTCTTCAAGTTTATGATTTATATCAAACTATGCCCAGATTTCCTCTCTTCTATCATATAGCCCTTTAATGGAGAGGTCAATGATCCACAAAGCATTATCCCAAGCAAGACAGCTTTGAAAATAAATTTGTTGTATACTTGCAGGGAAAAACAAGCTTCTCACAATACAGATTCAATTATCATCTTTTTTCTATTCTTTGTATTCAAAAATGCACATCTTAATGTTTGCAAAAAAAAAAAAAAGCCTAACTAGTTATTTGTTGGTTAAAATCTAGTCCAGAATATCAGGTCTCCTTGTTGCTTTCTCTACCTTTTGAAGGACTAAGTCACAAATATATCAATTGCTTTAGATTCGACAGAGAGAGCTCTCCAGTAATGCACGTAATTGAAAAACATAGTCAGAGAATATAGTTGAAGTTCCTTATAACTATAATATCATGTGTCTCTGCTGAATTTTATAGTCTATTGCAAAGGGCTATAGTTCTGCCTGCAAGATTCTAGCCTGAGTACATATGGGGAATGAGACATATTTTTTTCAGACAAGGCCAATATGGGAATTTATTTCATTTGACTATACATATTTGTAATGTGTGTAACTGGGGCTTTTGTTTTTTTTTTGCTTTCTCATGGAAAAGAGAGGGAGGGAAGGAGAGAAGACAAATCTTCATTTGAAAAAATTAAAATGAGACTTCTGCTTTAACTATACAGCAAGCTGGTAACCTCTCTTCTAACTATGCTATTCAGGCAGCTACCAGGCCTCACGCTTTTCAGAGGTGTCCGTTGGGTGTAAGCTATCTCCTAGGCTCTATGCACCAAGGCTCTCCTTAAGGAGGAATTTTCCACTCCTGTCATTCCCTATCAGGATGCTCCCTGGGAATATTTGGATACAGAAGAATATTGGCTCACTATGGCTCTTGCCCAGTCTGGCCTGAGTATTGTTGCAACCACAAAGACGGTATCCTACCACACTGAAACTGTAAGACAGGCATTCATGGGAACAAAGTTGCTGGGA
This sequence comes from Pseudochirops cupreus, assembly GCA_028627135.1. Classification (NCBI taxonomy): domain Eukaryota; kingdom Metazoa; phylum Chordata; class Mammalia; order Diprotodontia; family Pseudocheiridae; genus Pseudochirops; species Pseudochirops cupreus. Next base: position 201,351,581 of record CM053581.1, on the reverse strand, counting down.
ACCCTTACCCAATCTGCTGGGATCAGAAGCTCCATGTGAACTTTAGACATGTGAAGCTCGTCAACTGGAGAATGACTCAACAAGTTGTAGTATTTGACTGTGATGGAATACTGCTATGCTGTAAGAAATGATGAGTTTGATGATCTTAGAAAAACAAACATAAACTTACACAACATAATGAAGAGCGAAATGAGCAGAACCAAGATAATGTCACATACAATAACAGCAATATTGTTTTAAGAATAACTTTGAGCAAATAAATCATTTTGACTATTACAAATACCCAAATTAATCACAAAGGGCCTATAGAGGAAGATGTTATCTGCATCTGTGTTGGTCATGGAATTTGGAGATGCCCCTGTGTTGGCTTGGTTTTTGGGCAGAGTGTTAAAACTCAGAGCTTGTGAATCCCACTTGTGGGATGGACTTGTTGACATGAAGAGAGAGGGCTGAACTGGGAGGAGCCGTGACTTGGGAGAGAGGCCCAAGCCTGGAGAAGGCCAGAAGGACTTTGGGAGAGCAGTATTGAGTATCGTGGAGCCTGAGTTGCTGAGAGAAAGACTGCTGAGAGCCCGTGGGATCTGCCTAGGACTTTGAGAACTGCCACCCGGAACTGCCAAGAACCGAGGAGGCATGGCTGTTAATGCTGGTATTTTGTCTGCCTGTTTTGATGTTGTTTTGCCAGATTCACCTGATGGTGAAGGACAGTGCTGCTGTTGTAGAGGTCCTGAAACCTGGCTGTTGGTTCAGAAGCCCTGAAGGAGGATTTTCTTGTGGTGCCTGCACAGAAATCCTAGAAGAAGGCCTTGCTGATGTTTTCAGGGGTTCTGGGACTGTTCTACAGGCAGAGAGTGACTTGATGAGGACACTGGCTATGGCTTTGTTGAGCCTTGT
>CM053581.1:201250349-201350187 GCA_028627135.1 Pseudochirops cupreus | reverse complement strand
TGCTCTGTGATTGACCAAATGAATGTACTTTGTTTGTGGTTAGAGACTAATCTCCATTTGAGAGGACAGACTTTGACTGACTAAATGAATGTACTGTCTAGGGGTGGAGTAGTACCTGGATCGAATTGAGAACTTACTTGCTAAAGGAACAAGTTACACTGTATTTTGACTTTCTCTGTTCTGTGAATGTTTGCTGAATAAATGGGGTTTACTATGCTAGTAATCCCAACCTTGGAAGCTGCCTTTGCTTGGCATTACAGCATCCAGAGAAAGAACTGATAAAAAAAAGTATATAGAGAATGATTTTACATATATACATATTTGTGTCTAATGTAACCATCTCTAAGGCAGGTGGAGAGGGAGAGAAAGGAAAAAAAAAAGAAATTTACATTAGAACTTTATTATATATTTAAAAGAAATTACAAGTTGTCCATGATAGATTTGCAGTTTCAAGTGTAATCATCTTTTTTTATTATACGAGGTTATGTAAATGCTTGTTTTATTCCATAAATTAAAAATTAAATAAATAAAAATATTTAAAAAAAAGAAATGTGAGGCTCTTGGAGCAGCTTGTCTGCACTCACAAAGTTGTCACCTTCCATGCCCCATACACAAGTGTCTATGTGAAAGTGTGACAGAGGCCATCCTGAAGACTAGAGACCATGGTTTTCTGTTACCACAACCCACTGGTGAAGCTACAAGATACTGATTTCAGCAACTTTTATGGGGCTGTTGGCTCTACCCCAATGGCTCCTGCCCTTGAGGCAAATAATTCCTAATATCTATGGTACGCTTGGCAGCAGCAACCTGGAAGAGAGCTGAGCCACCTTCAACATCTGTATCAGGGCCACCTTAGGGAGGAGAATGGACTTTCACCAGAGATAATTTCTTAGAGAAAATAATAGACTCTACCACAGGGGATAGTTGTGAGGACCAAAAGAAATATGTGTGAAAAGCACTTTGCAAAATTTAAAGCCCCATATAAATGCAATCTTGTTAAATTATCTAAGTTCAGCCTAAAAAACAGACCCAGAGTTTGCCCTTTGTCCTCTTAACACATTTCTAAAAAGAGTCCTTCTTCTTGTGGGAAATGCTTATCCAAAGTTCCAAAGTAAGGATCTCTGCCTTGCAGACTCATCATTCGGGCCACCACTCCCTCTCACATTTCCTTTTTTCTCTGCATCATTTTCTTCTGTCCTCCAACTTCCTAAGATGGTAGGACTCCCCTCTGCTCTACACATTCTTTTTTTTCCCTTTGTTTTCTCCTTGGATCACTTCCAGTCTTTCAAGGAATGCTTCCTTCTCCCTGATTATCAAGGAGTTGAAAACCATTTTTCTCATCTTTTTACCTTCCCCTCTAAAATGTCATAGATCATAATACTTATGTAGGTGTCACTTAGTTCTGATAGAAACACAAACATAGCCCACTCTCTGCTCTTCACTATGTAATTCTCCTTGCCCTCTGCATTTATTTAAAGTCATACTGTCTATCCTCTTTTTGGTAACTCTGAGCAGACCCAGGTGGCTAAATGTTATGTTCAACTCCCTCTTTATTGTTGTGAGTTGGGAAGGGTGTTAAGTATCCTTTCAGCTCTGATATTCCATGATCCTAGAAGGGGAAAAAAAGGCCCAAAGACGCAAGGCCATGTATCTTACTTAGAGTCTTGATAGTTCCTATAGAAATTCTGGGTTCCACAAAGTGAGGAAGGAAGAGGAAATCCAGGACACAGCCAGGAATCTAAAGTGTAAAGGGGAAATCCCCAAAGCAAAGAGCATGAAAAACATATTCTCTGCCCAGCTTCATTACTCCCAGTGTTGATTCAGAAGAATGCTATTGTCCCTCACATTGGCACCACATGGGTGCCAAAATCACTGTGCACAAAGATATTACAATTCAAAAGTGGAGAATTATGCCCAGGAAGAGGGGAAAACCCCATATGCAAACTCTAGAGGTTCATAAAGAACATCACTTCTGCACAAACAGATGACACATAGAGGGTATTCAAGCAACACTATGTTCTCATTAAAAAATGGGGCAACATCACTTGGACTGATTTCTGAGTGGCAGACATCTGGGACCCAATATCCTGGCTTACTTACAATATTTCTGACACAATTAGTTGATGTTGCTAAATATGTAACATTTTTCAAAGAGGAATTGATAATATAATGAACGCAGTTCATTCTAAGATAATGAAAGTAACTTAATGGCACCTCAGATCCAGTCCTGGGTTTGGAGGTAAGAGGATTTGAGTTCAAATCCAGCCTCAGATAATTATTAGCTATATTGACCTGAGGCAAATCACTTAACCTTTCTCAGTTTTAGTTTTCTCTTCTATAAAATGAGAGGCTGGATTCAATAGTCTCTTGGGTCTCTTCTAGTCTTAAATCTATGATTTTATGATTCTATGATTCTATGATTCTATTGTAGACCATCTTTATAAGGAGTTTCAGTACAAAGGACAGAAGAGATATAGGACAATAGCAAAAATAGAAGGATTAAGTGAGAGGTTTTGAGGGGGTTTTTTTTCTGGATGGGGAAATATGAGTATGTTTGTAGGCAGTAGGGAATGAGCCAATAGACAGAGAGATTGAAGATAATGAAAGAGTGGGAATGACAGGGAACAATCTGTTGGAGCAGTGGTTCTCAAGCTTCCTAATGCCGTGACCCTTTAATACTCATATGTGGGCATATCTGCATGTGGGCGGACTTGCCTGGAGACAGATAGAGAAGCCATGTCTCTCTTCCTAAGACCATTGGAAATATGTGTTTTTCAATGGTCTTAGGAGACCCCATTCAACCCCCAAAGGGGTCGTGACCCACAGGTTGAGAACCACTCTGTTGGAGGAAAGGGGATAGAATGGGATCATTTGAACTGGTAGAGGGGTTAAATGAGCAAGGCCATTTAATCATGTGAGACAGGGGTGAAGGAGGAGATAGTGGCAGAAGGCATCTGAGTGATGTAACATGAGGAAGAGGAGAGAAGACAGAGCTCCCAGCAAATGACCTCAATTTTTTTCAGTAAAGTATGAGGCAAGGTTCAGTTGAGAGAATGGGAGGAGGAGGAGCCATGGGAGGTTTAAAGAGGGATAAAAAGATTTGGAAGAACCACCTTTTTCTACCTTTCTCAGAACCATCTTTCAATGGAGGGCCAGGAAATGGAAGAGGGTAGGAAACAAGCATTTATTACCACTATGTGGCAGGTACTATGCTAAGTGCTTTGTAAATATTATCTCATTTAATCTACCATTCTGGATAGTTTGATTTCAATTCAATTCAATCAAAATTTGTTTAGCACCCACTGTGTATGGAATAATGTAAGGCATAGTCCCTGCCAAGGAATTGGAAATTAAGGGGATGTCCATCAATTGGGGAGTGGATGAAAAAGTTGTGGCGTATGATTGTAATAAAATATTACTGGGCTATAAGAAAGGATGATCAGGCAGATTTCAGAAAAACCTAGAAAGATTTATATGAACTGATGCAAAATGAAGTGAGAAGAACCAGGAGAACATTGTGCAATGATCAACTATGGTAGATTTAGTTCTTCTTAGCAATACAATGGTTCAAGACAATTCCAAAAGACTTGTGATGAAAAATGCTATCCACCTCCAGAGAAAGAACTGATGGAATCTGAATGCAGATCAAAGCAGACTATTTTTCACTTACTGTATTTTTTTCATGGTTTTATTTTCCTTTGGGTCTGTATCTTTTTTCACAAAATGACTAATATGGTAATATGTTTTGCATGATTGAACATATGTAACCTGTATCAAATTGCTTACTGTCTTGGGGAGGGAGGAGGTGAATGAGGAAGAGAGAAAATCTGAAACTCAAAAAAATTATTTTAAATAAAAGTTTAAAATTGTCTTTACATGTAACTAGGGAAAAATAAAATATTATTTTTTTAAAAAGACATAGTCCCTGCTCCTCATGGAGATAACTCTTGTAACACATAATAATAAAAGACAATAACATTAAAAAGATACAAAGTAAAATTCTAAGACTTATCTAAGAGGTAAAGTCATTTACAAAGAGAACATTGAGGAAGGTTTCAAGTTTTATTTGGGCTTTAAAAAAAACAGGCAGGAATTGAACAGGATGAAAACATTTTGGGCAGAAGGAGTAGCATAATAGATCCATAAAAGCAGGAATGCTTTTGAACAAGGACTGTTCAAGGGACAGGCAGTAGTCCAGCCTACCTAGAATGAGAGTGTATGAAGGGAAGTAATATTAGGCAACACTGGAAATTTGATGGTAGAATGGAGCTAGACTGTGGAAAATGTTGTAGGACTGGCTAATGATTTTGTATTTGATTCTTTGGGCAATAGGGAGCCACTGAAGACTTTTGAGCACAGGACAGATTAGTCATCGAATGGTATTCGAATTCACACATCCTCAGCATCCCCTTTATCACTCCCACTCCTTATCTTCTGATTGGAAAGTGTCGAGGTTCAAAATTGGAGAACTCCTCCCTAATCCTCTACCATTTAAAGAGGATACTCAGGGAATTTGGCTTATTATTTCCTACCTGACTGACCTGGATTTCATGATTGCCAGAAACTCATCACTCTGCACGATGAAATCAACTCTGAAACCCATGCCTCCTTAGATTATTTCCCATCCTTGCTGCTCATCATGTTCTTCACCCTTCCTAGACAAGCTCCTCTTCACCCCTTCAACTTCTTTATATGCATTGTCTTCCCCAAATAGAGTGTTGGGTGTTTCAGATAGGAGTTGTCTTATGCTTTTTTTTTTTGTCTTTAGCACTTACCATGGTGCCTTGGAAAATAGTGAGTGCTTAATAAATGTTTATTGAGTATTAAGATAGAGCATCTCACAAGATAACTATAAATGTAATATTTCTATACCATTAGAAATTACAAATATGAATAATAAAAGTACCAAAGAAAAAGAAAAAAAGAATGAATAATAAAAGCAAACAGTTATATAGTACTTAACGATGTGCCAGGCACTGTATAATTATTATCTCATTTAAGCGTCACAACAACCCTGGGAGGTAAGTGCTATTATTATTCCCCTTCTACAGATGAAGAAACTGAGGCAAACAGAGGTTGTGACTTGTCCAGCATCACATGACTGTTAAGTGTCTAAGGTCAGATTTGAACTCAAGTCTTACTGACTCCAGGTCTAGCACTCTATCTACTGTACTGTCTAGCTGCTCCATGAAAAATTTAGAGAAACTCTGGAAGACATATGAGCTTATTAATAAATTGACAAGTATTTATTAAGAATCTACTATCTGCCAGGGACTTTGCTAAGAACTGGAGATACAAATACAATGAATGAAACAATCCCTACTTTCAGAGGAGCTCATAGCCTAATGGTTGAAATGGCAGGTGTAGATAGATGATAGATAGATAGATAGATAGAAATGTATATTATTGTATATGTATATAGTATAAATATAAAGTGAATAAATACAATTAAATCTAAGGTAGTTAAACACAAAATAGTTAATCTAGGTACAGCACTAGCATTTGGGAGATTGGGATAGATTTCCTGTAGAAGTTGGGACATGAGATGTATTTTGAGGGGAGAAGATGGAGTCTGTAGGGCAAAGGTGATGAGGATCTCCATTCTAGGCATGGAGTACAGCCAGTCAATGCAAAGACATAGAGATAGGAGAGAGAGTATCTTGTGTGAGGAATAGAGAAGACCAGGTGGCTAGATCGTGGGTTGAGGAAGAGAAACATTCAATGAGACTGGAAAGATAGATTGGGGGAAAGTTAAGCCCTTTAAAAGCTAAACAAAAGAACTTCTATTTTATCCTAGAACTATTGGAGTTTATTAAATAAGAGAGTGACATCCTTTGATGTGCATTTAAGGAAAATCACTTTGGCCACTGTGGAGTCTGAGCTAGAGGAGAGAGAAACTTGAGGTGGGGAGATCAAATAAGAAGTCATTTTAATGCACCATCTTGCAAAAGGTGAAGAGGACCTGAGCTAAGAGAGTGACTGCATGAACAGAGAAAAAGGGTTGCATGGGAAAGATGTTTTGGAGGTAGAAAGAGCAAGATTCAACAAGTGATTGTATATGTGGGGTGTGAAGGTGAATAGGGAGTCAAATGTAATACAGAAGTTACTCACATGGGAGATAGGTTAGGAGATTAACCTGCTGATACCTTCAACAATAAATAAAGAAGTTTGAAAGAAGATGGATTTGGGGCAGAAGATAGATAGTTCAATACTGAGTTCAGTTTTAGACCTGTTGAGTTTAAGTTGTCTCTAGGACATTCAATTTGAAATGTTTAATAGGCATTTGGGAAAATGAGAGTGGCGCTCATGGGAGCAGGTCTAGATATATACGTCTGGGAGTTATCAGCATAGAAATGATAATTAAACCCACAGAAACTGTTGAAGTCACCAAGAGAAAAAAATATAGAAGAAGAAGAGAAGAGGTCCCAGGACAGAACCTTGGGGAATGTCACTGGGTAGGGATGAATATGGATGATGATGCAGCGAAGGAACCTGAAAAGAAGTAGTCGGACTGGTAAGAGAAGAACCAGGAGAGAGTAGCGGCACAATCACTCAGAGGGAAGAAAAATATCCAGAAGAGAGTGGTCAAGTGTAACGAATAGTTCGAGGAGGATGAGAATGGAGAAAAACCATCAGAACCATACAAGTCTTCCTTCATTCCCCACAAGGAAAGGTACGTTTTGATTGAATCATTCCTTTTGTGTGCACACACAGCTCAGGCTCAGCAGTCAATCAAAAGACTTTTCTTTAACACTCAGTAAGTGGGGAGGAAACGAAGAATGTCTACGCATGCTCTGAAGAGGAGGACTGGGCTCCTCCCTTCCATATCACTGCCGGTTTTCAGAAGCTGGCTCCCCAAGGTTCAGCATGGGCTGGCAGCAGGCTAAGACATGATCTGAGCATTGGACCATCGTGGCCTAATTGATCAGAGCCCCATTACATAGAGAATGAATTCTCTGACAATCTTGCTCTTGAGTGAACCCATTCATTAATCAATCCCCATCAGACACTTTGCAGGGGCAAATAGAGTGAATAGGGGAAGGGAAGATGGAGTATGCTTAGGAATGCAGGCACGTGGAAGAGACACTGAATTGAGAATCAGCAGCTGTGAGTTCTGGTCTTGACTTTGACACTGATAAGCTATGTGACCTTGAGTCAATCACAGAGTAGTAAAGATGAAAGAGTTCTGAAATTATAATCAGTATTTCAAATTTTGGTTTTGTCGCTTATTACCCTATGACTTTGGGCAAGTCACTTAGACTTGGGTCTCAGAGATAGACTAGGGAGCTTCTAAGGTCTATTACCCTGCATATCTCTACGAATGGATGAATTTCATCCTTTCAGCCTTGATTCCCTCATTTGTAAAAAGAGAGAGATGGTCTCAATCTCCAATGGTCCTTCTAATGATATAAATGAGATTCTTTAAAATAGTTACTCAGTATGCGAAGAAAGAGTACTGACTACCTGTACCACTGTGGGTTTACAAAGAAATACAACAGGTCTTGATGTCAACAAGCTTATATGTGAGTTAATAAGAGCTCACATTTCTTTAAACTTTAAGATGTACCAAGCATTTTAAAAATTAATTCCAGTATGGTTAAGGGTGCTTAGAGACAATAAGTGCTCTATTTCATGACAACAGGCTTGGAGAAACCATCTAAATGCTTTGCCTAGACTAGCCCTTGGTTCTATGGAAACTTTGAAATAAGTGACCCATCAGCTGGAGCTGGAAAAACTGTCTTTTCTTATAAAGAATTCTGTTGCAATGAGATTCGTTGTCAAAGGATTTGACCCATAATGGGGACTCTGTGGTAAGCCTGGCATGCACTCAATTTCTGCTGAGGCTGAACATTAGGAAATGGACCCAAGATCCAGTAAGAGACAGCCTCATATAAAAGCTCTCACTTGCTCTTGATAGAAGGCTCCAGGCCCTGGTTCACGTTCGAAAGCAGACTTCTCCCCAGCAATAACATCTGCCACAGGCTGTGTGAATGGGGCAACTGCTGATTCAGATCCGTGGGGAATGAGTACCTGATGTCTGATTTACAATCCGGGGATCTCCTTGCTTTCAATCTCATCTCCAAAGAGGGAGACAGATGGTGGCATTCCCAAGGAATGACTCAGAAGGACTCACATCAGCAAAGTCTCCGAAATCTGACCCGTTTACATCCTGTAATATAATTTGGAGTAATTTTTACCATGCATTCTTGCCGGCATTGTTACAGAGTCACGTTCTCCTCAATCTTGTAGAAAGTTTTCTCAAACACTCAGAACTCTACCACTAGAAACAGGAACACTTGAAATGGCAAATGGCAGAGGCCTCTTTCTTGTTTCTACCAGGAAAAATGAATAAAAATGCCAAAACTTGGGGCGGCTAGGTGGCACAGTGAATAGAGCACCGACCCTGTAGTCAGGAGGACCTGAGTTCAAATGTGACCTCAGACATTTAACAAAAACTAGCCATGTGACCTTGGGCAAGTCACTTAACACCAATTGCCCTCCCCCCAAAAAAGGTGAAAAAAATTTATATAAAAATGCCAAAACTTGCCTGGGGAAAGGAGAAGGAATTTCCATAGATAAGGTGCTTTACTCCTAGAGTGATTGATCTTGAAGGAAAGATCTGTAATTTTTATCTTTGGAGATACTTGGAGCTACTTTGGAGATCTCTCCCACTGTCCAGGGTAACTGGTAAGGGCACAAGACATCCTAGACTCAGTCCTTACCTTCATTGTTTAAGGTCATGATGCTTGTGCACATACTTAAAGTACTTTTTTTCTGTTTTGTTTTTTTTTGTTTCTCTTCCTCCTCTTCCTCATATCCTATCACTACTACCCATGTAAATGACACCATGGAGTTTATTCCTTGCTACATAAAGTAGAAGGAGCAACTGGGATTTAGTGACTAGAGAAGTGCCTTTAGCATCTGGGAGACCTGAATTCAAGCCCTACATTGGGCAGGAAAGCAGTGCAGTGAAAAGAGCCCTAGATCTGGAGTCAGGGGAGCTGAGTTCAAATCTTAGCTCTGCCTTAATCCCTTGCAATCTTGGGCAAATCATTTAGCCTCTCTAGAATTCAGATTCCTCATCTGTAAGATGAAGAAATTGGACAAGATGACCTCTAAAATCAGTTCTAAATCTAGAGCTTCCATTTCTAAATCTATAATCCTATGAGTTTATGACATTCTGTATGACTTCCAACAAGTCATTGGAATGTCTCAGTGTCCCTGGTAACACACTGAGACCATAAGTAACTTTGATACCCTGCCTTACAGGCATCTAAGTGATACAGTGTATCGAGTGCTAGGCCTGGAGTCAGGAAGACTCATCTTCCTTATTCCCAATCTGGCCTCAGACACTTACTAGCTGGGTGACCTTGGGAAAATCATTTAACCTTGTTTGCTTCAGCTCCTCAATATGCAAAATGAGCTGGAGAACAAAATGGCAAGTCACTCCAACACCTTTGCCAAAACCCTAAATAGAGTCATAAAGAGTCAAACATACTGAGCAACAACAAAACCCTGCCTTTCAGTGCTTCCTCCACAAAAAAAAAAAATTAAAAATAAAGAAACAATAAATAAATAAAGGAGTCTGGGGCGGGGGGGGGGGGGGAGTGTTAAATTATTTTCCTCAAATTTCAAGAGTTAACTCAGTGTTCCTGGATTCAGAAAAATAGGTCCCTGTCTATCCTTCCTGTCTACTTCAAGACACTAGACTATTCCCTTAAATGGAAGATTTGGATCTTAAGTCTACCCAAAGGGATTAAAAGAAGAGACAAAGAGAGAACACCAGTGGGTACTCTGCCTGGTTTTTGTTAGCTGGGTGTGGCGGTAGTGTTTAAAGAGCCATTACCCTGCCCTCATCAGCCTAAGGTTCTAGTCACTACACTTATAGAAGATAGAATCAGCATATGCCCCTCCTGAATTCTTCATCTCTGCCTACATACTCAAATAAATCAGTAACCTCATTCATTTGGAAGTTCTTTCAACGATATCAATCACATTTCATCCATGCCTGCCCATCTTGAGGACAACTCTTGAATTTGTACTTCCTTATGTTTACTATGGAGGTCCATACCCATGCTGGAAGCCTTACTCATCCATGGTTTGGTTCCATAAATTTGGGCAGGAAGAACAAGCCAGAAAAGGGATATTACTTTTAGCATATTCACTGGCCACCAGATCACTAGCCTATCTCTGCAGGGAGAAGGATCCATCGATTTTGTTGGTAGAAAAAATGTCCAGATGAGGAACCTCATTGTACTTATGCAGGTCTGAACCTTCCCGGCAAACTAGTCTTATCAAGTTGCCTACAGCAGGAATCAGCATAAGGTCCACAAGCTAAAGAATGGTTTTTACACATTTAAAAAGGTTGGAAAAGAAAAATCCCAAAAGAAGAGTAACATTTCATGACTTGAAAATTATATGAAATTCACATTTCAGTGTTCATAAATAAAGTTTTATTGGAATACTGCCATGCTCATTTGTTTATGTATTGCCTATGGCTGATTTCACGCTACAAGGCAGTGTCAGAGTTAAGTGGTGATGCTGATGGAGATTTTAAGTGACACTCTCTTCACTTGGCGTTGCTACTTAGCACACTACAAATCACAGTAACAGTTATAACTCAACAGCATTTTGAATGTGACATTTTTTATTACCAGTACATACTCATCGCGTCAAAACAAGAAAAGAGAAAAGGAAAGGAAAGGGAAAAAAGGAAAGGGGAGAGGAGAGGATAAGAGAGGAGAGAAGGGCTGGGGGAGAAGGGAGGGGAGAGGAGAAAAAAGGAAGACCTTTGCTGTGATTTTAAGGGGGAGGAGAAGTATTTTGCTACCAAATTAGATAGCAAAGCATAGTATTTATTAGGCAATGACTTTATAACTGTGCTAAAAGAATATAATGTATGTTGACATTATCTGACTAAGCACTCTCATAATATTCCCAACTCACAGGAAAGAAAAGATTAGAAAAATTAGAAAATTTAAAATGGAATATCTCATTACAGCAGAATTTCTTGACAAAAATAAAAAATGAAAATAAGATTTCAACCAAAAAATATTTCTGGGCAACTCACTTGTTAGCCAAGCTAGAAAAGTTGATTACTTATGGTGAGTTAATTAAATCATGTTTGATTGCAGCAGTCAAAGAAATATGTCCAGAAAAAATAAAGTTGTTTAAGGCTATTGACCTTTTGTGTCAACTAAAATCATATGTTCTTGAATTTGTATCAATATTTGGCAGTACTTATGTGGATGAAAAGACATTTTCAAAGAAGAAATATGCAAAATCTTGTTATAGATCATCATCAACAGATAAATGATTGCAACAGATTTTTTTAATTTAGCATTTTATTTTTCCCCGATTCCATGTAAAAACAGTTTTAAAATTCATTTTTAAAACTTTGAGTTCCAAATTCTCTCCCTTCCTCTATCCCCATCCCCTTCATTGAGAAGACAAGCAATTCAACATAGGTTATACATGTATGCAAAACATATTTCCATATTAGCCATGTTGTGAAAGAAAACACAGATACACACACACACACAGACACACACACCCTCAAGAAAAATAAAGAAAGTTTAAAAAGCATATTTCAATATGTATTCTTTGTCTGGGGATGGATAGCATTTTTCATTATCAGTTCTTCTCATTAGAAGAGAATAGCTAAGTCATTTATAGCTGATTGTCTTAGAATATTGCTATTACTTTGTACACAGTACATTTCACTTTGCATCATCTCATGTAAATTTTTCCAGGTTTTTCTGAGCGCATACTGCTCATCATTTCTTATAGCACAATAGTATTCCATCATAATCACATATCACAATTTGTTCAGCCATTCCCCAATTCATGGGCATCCCCTCAATTTCCAATTCCTTGCCACCAGAAAAGAGCTGCTATAAATATTTTTGTACATACAGATCTTTTTCCCTTTTGTTTTTTATCACTTTTTGAATACAGACCTGGTAGTGGTATTGCTAGGTCAGAGTGTGCATGGTTTCATAACCCTTTGGGGGTAGTTCCAAATTGCTCTAAAGAATGGTTGAATCAGTTCACAACTCCACCAAGAATGCATTAATGTCTCATTTTTCCCACATCCTCTCCAACATTTGTCATTTTCCTTTTCTGTCCTATTAGACAATCTAATAGGTATGAGGTAGTAGCTCAGAATTGTTTTAGTTTGCATTTCTCCAATCAATAATGAGATAGAGCATTTTTTTTCACATGGCAATAGATAGCTTTGATTCCTTCATCTAAAAACTCTTTATATCTTTTGATCATTTATCAATTGGGGAATGGCTCTTATTTTTAGAAATTTGTCTCAGTTCTCTATATATTTGAGAAAAGAGGCCTTTATCAAAGAAACTTGCTTCAAAAATTTTTCACAGTTATGACAATAAATGCATTTCCCACCATTCTAGCCTCAACCCTATTTATTCTATTCTCTCTCTCCTTTCATCCTGTCCCTCCAACAAAAGTGTTTTACTTCTGACTACCACCTCCCTCAATCTGCCCTCTGTTCTGTCACTCTCCCCATCCTATCTTCCTATAGGGTAAGATAGATTTCTATATCCAATTGAGTGTGTATGTGTGTGTGTGTGTTATTTCCTCTTTGAGCTAATTTTGATGAGGTTAGGTTGATTCACTCTTCCTCCACCCCACTTCTCCCATCTTCCTCTCCATTGTAAAAGCTTTTTCTTGCCTCTTTTATGTGAGATTTGCCCCATTCTACCTCTCACTTTCTCTTTCTCCCAATACATTCCTCTTTCTCACTCCTTACTTGTATTTTTTTAGATACTATCCCTTCATATTCAACTCACACCTGTGCCCTCTGTCTATAGGAGTGTATATACTCCTTCTAACTGCCCATATAATGAGAGAGCTTTTATGAATGACAAACATTTTCTTCCTATGTAGGAATGTAAATAGTGTAATGTTATTAAGTCCCTTACAATTTCCCTTTCCTGTTTACCTTTTTATGCTTCCCTTAAGTCTTGTATTTACAAGTCAAATTTTCTATTCAGCTGTCGCCTTAGAATGCTTGAACTTGAATGAACTAGAATGCTTGATTAGAGAAATGCAAATTAAAACAACTCTGAGGTACCACCTCACACCTATCCAATTGGCTAATATGATAAAACAGGAAAATGATGAATGTTGAAGAAGATACAGGAAAATTGGACCACTAATGTATTGTTGGTGGAGTGGTGAACTAATCCAACAATTCTGGAGAGCAATTTGGAACTATGCCCAAGGGGCTCTAAACCATGGGTACCCTTTGATCCAATGATACCACTTCTAGGTCTGTATCCCAAAGAGACCATAAAAATGGGGAAAGGACCCATATGTACAAAAATATTTATAGCAGCTCTTTTTATGGTGGAAAAGAATTGGAAATTGAGGGGAAGTCCATCATTTGGGGAATAGCTGAACAAGTTGGGGTATATGAATGTAATAGAACACTACAGTGCTTTAAGAAGTGATGAGCAGGCAGATTTTGGAGAACCCTACAAAGATTTACATGAACTGAGGTTGAGTGAAGCAAGTAGAACCAGGAGAGCATTGTACACAGTAGCAACAACATTATATGATGATCAGCTTTGATGGACTTGACTCTTTTTAGCAATGTGGTGATTTAAGATGGTTCCAAAAGACTCATGATGGAAGGTGCTATCCACATCCAGAGAAAGAACTGTGGGGTCTGAGTATAGATCAAAGCATACTATTTTCTCTTTTTTTGTTGTTGTTTTTTTTCTCATGGTTTTTCCCGTTTATTCTGATTCTTCTTTCACGACATGACTAGTGTAAAGAGATGTTTAATATGATTGTACATGTATGGCAGATATTGGATTGCTTGACATCTTGAGGAGTGGGGAGGGGAAAGAGGGAGGGAGAAAGATTTGGAACTCAGGATCTTATGGAAGTGAGTTTTGAGAACTATCTTCACAGGAGGTCGGAAAAAATAAAATATTATCAAGAAAAAAAAGAATGCTTAAAAGTCCTCTATTTCATTGAATATCCATTTTGCCCCTGAAGGATTACACACAGTTTTGCTGGGTAGGTGATTCTTGGTTGTAATCCTAGCTCCTTTGCCCTCCAGAATATCATATTCCAAGCCCCCCAATCCTTTAATGTAGAAACTGCTAAATCTTGTGTTATCCTGACTGTGACTCCACAATATTTGAATTGTTTCTTTCTGGCTACTTGAAGTATTCTCTCCTAGACCTGAGAGCTCTGGAATTCAACTATAATATTTCTGGGAGTTTTTATTTCGGGATCTCTCAGAAAGTGATCAGTGGATTCCTTTGATTTCTATTTTGCCCACTGGTTCTAGAATATCAGGGCAGTTTTCCTTGATAAGTTCTTGAAAGATGATGTTTAGGCTCTTTTTTTGATCATGGCTTTCAGGTAGTCCAATAATTTTTCAATTATCTCTCCTAGATCTATTTTCCTGGTCAGTTGTTTTTCTAATGAAGTTTTTCATATTGTCTCCTTTATTTCATTCTTTTGGTTCTGTTTTATTATTTCTTGATTTCTCATAAAGTCATTAGCTTCCATTTGCTCCATTCTAATTTTTAAGGAATTATTCCTTTTAGTGAACTTTAGTACCACTTTTTCCATTTTACCAATTCTACTTTTCAAGAAGCTTTTTTTTTCTTCAATGAATTTCCATGCCTCTTTTGGCCAATTCTGCTTTTCAAAAATAAAAAAAACAAAAACAAAAGAAAATTCTTCTCCTCATTGACTTTTTTGACTACTTTTATCATTTGGTCTACTCTGTTTTTAAAGTGTTATTTTCTTCAATATCTGTGTGCATGTGTGTGTGTGTGTGTGTGTGTGTGTGTGTGTGTGTGTGTGTGTGTCTTTTACCAAGCTGTTGACTCTTTTTTCATGATATCTTGCAGCACTCTCATTTCTCTTCCCAATTTTTCTTCTACCTCTCTTACTTGATTTTCAAAATTGCTTTTTAGCTCTTCCATGGCCTGAGACCAATTTATATTTTTCTTGGAGACTTTGGATGTTGGAGCTTTGACTTTGTTGTCTTCTGAGTTTGTGTTTTGATCTTCCTCATCACCATAGTAACTTTCTGTGCTCAGATTTTTTTTCCTGTGGTTTGCTCATTTTTTCCAAGTTATTTCTTGACTTTTAACTCTTTGTTAAAGTAGAGCTCTGTTTCCAGAGTAGAGGACACACTGTCTCAAGCTTCGAGACTTTTGTGCATCAGACTGAAGCAAACTATTTGCTCTCTCCCTTTTACTTGTTTTGTTTCCTCTTTCTCACTGTTCATTCCATCGATTGCAATCCTTCTTCACAATCTGACTGATGTTTAATGTGAAGGTATTTGTAGATCCTACATTTGATTGTATGCCACCATGAGAGGAGAGGGAGGGGGAGAAAATTTGAAACTCAAGGGATTGTGGAATAGGATGTTGTAAACTAAAAGTAAATAAATAAAATTGTTTTAAAAAGAGTTTTGTGCATCTGTTTTCAGAGATACTTCTAGGGACCTGTAAGTTTTTAGTTCTTCCGAGGTGGTATCATCTAAGATGGGTGTGTTTACTACTTTCCTGGCCTGTGTGCTGGTCTGTGAATGACCACAAGCACTCTTTTCTGCCCAGAAACTGTGACAAGGATCCCTGTTCCACTGTGGCCACAAGCTCTGGTGTGCTAGTGCTCCTCCTTACCCTGGGATTATCACCCAGGATGGTGACCGAGATCTGAGTATGGGCAAAGCAACAGAGTCCTGCCCTTAGTGCTAGCAAAGAGACTCCTATAATCTCCTTCTGAGCAATTATTCAACCCCCTTACCATCTGTGGGCTGAGAGCTCCAGAAATAGTTGATGCCACCCCAAATTCAGTGACTCCCAAAGCTTGCTCTGGGTCTGCACTGGCATGGCCTGCACTGGATTATGCTCTTCTCATCCTGGTGTGACAGACCTTTCCTGCTAAATTTCTAAGTAGTCTCCTCATCCTTTTGTGGGTTTAGCTGCTCTAGGAATTGTTTTATGGAATTACATAAAGGTTTTTGGAGTTCTGGGGGGAGAGCTCAGGTGAGTCACTGCCTTCTCTCTACCATCTTGACTCTATCCCCAATAGATTTTGAAGGTAAGGAAAACTAATGTTGAATCGAATTAAGTGAAATGCTATGTTAAAAAAGAGAAGAATTCTGTTACTCTTATTAATAGACCAGTAATATTTTTTAACATACTCTATTATTATTGTGGTTGTTGTTATTTTTTTAAAATTTCCTCAATAAAAATTTGGGGAAATGTTTTCTCTCTTGTTAGATAAATATCTACATAATATCCTCAATTTTACATCTTGGCCCACGAAGTCCAAAATCTTTATTATCTGGCCCTTTCCAGAAAAGATTTGCCAACCCTGGCTTAGAACATAGAGGTCAAGGGAGTTGTCCAAGGTCATACAGTCAATATATGTCAGAGAGGGAACTTGAACCTGGGGCTCCCTCACGCCAAGGTAGCTTTCCAGCCACCAGTCCACACTCCCTCTCAGCTACAGAAGAGGGCAAAATGTAATGTGAATTAACTAGCTAACTGAGCCAAATGAAAGATCCTCAAGGGAATACGTCCCCCTAGGCCAAAGAAAGAAAACACCTTAGAGATTGCCCCAGGCCTTAGGACCAAGCATCTGATGAAACCTCTACATCTGCCAAGCTCTGTGCCACGAAGGATCTGGGAGGCAATGCTTCCATCTTTCCAACCAAACCATGAGAGCTGGTTCTTGTTGAGCCTCACCCCTCCCAGGCACAAATTGTTTAGACATCTTATTTTTCCCTCTCAAATGATATGAAGATGACATAGGCAATCAAGACTGACTCTTGGAATTATTCTGGATATTAAACAGGTTGAAAACCACCCCTTGGGATAATTAGGATTCCTCTTTAATCCTGCTTGCTTTGTAAAGTACACTGTATTAAGACCACATTTTCTTCAGTCACTGCAGAAGAAAATCATACAATGCCACCAAGGGAGGGGGTCAGGCTTCTCCAAGCAAGAATTTTTCTTTTAAGCACTGAAGGCCCAGTCCCCAGGCTTCTTTCTCACATTTGCTGAGGGGGAAATATTAGTACCAAGGCTAAGTGTAACCTCTACTGGGTACCCAGGGCCAAACTGAATATGGAGAGGGTTGAGAGCCCTGATTTGGGAATCAGAGGGTCACCATTCAAATCTTGATTTGCTCCTTTTCTTTTGCAATTGACATTAATACAGCACTTTAAATTCATTCTTTCGCAGAAGATCAGCCCTAGAGGTATTATTATTATTCCCATTTTATAGCTGAGGGAACTGAGGTTTAGAAAGGTTGAGTGAATTATGCATGCTCTCTCAGCTAGTAAATACAGTAGGTGGGATCTAAAGTTAAGCCTTCCTGACCAGGTGGAGCACTTCATCCATTATTCATTGGAATTTGGGCAAGTCACTTCCTTTCCCTGAGCCTTGGTTTCTGCCACTGTAAAATGAAGGCATTGGAACAGATGAGTTCGTCCAACCAAAACTTTCTTTCTTTCTTTTTTTTTGAGGTGAGAAGGCAGGGCATATTGGGGTTAAGTGACTTGCCCAAGGTCACAGAGCTAGTAAGTGTTAAGCATCTGAGGTCAGATTTAAAATCAGGTCCTCCTGACTCCAGGGCTGGTACTCAATTCACCGTGCCACCTAGCCACCCCCAACCAAAACTTTCTTAAAAAAGAAAAAAAGTTAAGGGAGGGACTAGGCTTCTAGAAACTAGGGACCTTATGTGTGAGGGGGAAATGCTAGTGTTGGGAGATAGAAGTTAAGTTGTTGAAACAATTAAATTAAATTTGATTACATATTGAATATTCACTGTTTAGTCCTATTAGGCACTGTGAAGAATAGAAAAGAAATGTGAAATGGCCCTAGTTTACAAGTAGTTTATGCTATTTTATTTTTACAGAGAGATGGGTTTTTTGCTACCTAAAATATGTCATTGAAGCCATGAGCCTTTGCTGCATAATAAAGACAGGAATATGAATTAGGTTAGTAGAAAGTCATGACCTTGTCTCCTTAGTTTATATTTTGCTCTGATTCAAATTCATGAATGCTAAGCCAGGGAGGATCTTGGGAGAATTTAACCCAGTTAGTTATATGTAACAGAGGACTTTGATCTTCTGCCCAGGAATAGGAGTTGAAAAGACCAAATCTTAACCTGTGGATAATCTGCTTGGCTTTTCCCAGCTGGGTGTGGTAGCTATGACTAAAGAGCTGGTATCCTGTCCATAACAGGGAGATATTATTAGTCACTATACCTTGGAAGACTGGAGCAGAGATGACTTGGGTGGCCTTGAAGCAAGGAGCCCAAAAGATAGTAGTAATGAAAAGCAATCTACAGCAGAGACTATGAACCCAGTAGCTATAAAAACAAGATTCAGCCTTGACCAGTCGGGCACTACGCTCAGTGAACAGCATGACCACATCGCCAGAAAACATCAATGGTCCTCTAGCACTGGAGATCTGAGTTGTCCCTCTATAAATATTCCCCATGTGTGTGCCATTCATACATGATCCCTTTATGTTCTCACTCTCCTCACTGAGGGTATGTACATATTGTGTCCTAAGTTTATGGAGTTAAAATGTCCTATTTTAAGTCAAGCCAATGAGCATTTATTTGTTAAGACCTTACAATGTGCCAAACACTGTGCTTAGCACAGGGGACACAAATATAAGCAAAATAATAACAATCCCTGCCCTCAAGCAGCTTACATTTTAATGGCAGATGACAACACGTAAAGGAAAGCTGAAAAGGGGTGAGGTGAACCATGGTGGCAACGTAAGCGTGATGTCTAAATCTGGAGAATCAGAGATGGCTAGTCTGGAACCCTTTTCCAAAAAGAGGTTCTGGAAAGAAGTCACCAACAGGAGAAGGGGTCCATACTAGCAAAGTCAGGAAGCAGCTGAGGCACGGTAGCTCAGTCAGGAGAATCAGGGATGGCTGGTCTGAGGTCCTTTTCCCAAAGTTTTGAAATGAGTTAATATGCTATTTAGTAAATGTCCTTGCTTTAAATTAATTGTGCCCTTTAACTAACTAATGGAAACACATCGATAGGGGTTCATGAGCTATCATTCTGAGAAAATGTACTGAGCACTTTGAACCTAGGGTAGCTATTTTAGAGTTTCCACACGTGAAGGAAAGTGCTTCAGGTACTACAAATATTGCTGCTTGTCTTACCTATATTTATCTCGCCTTCCCAAGAAGATTATATGATTTAATGGCTAAATATATAAAAAACAACATGGAAAGAACTCTGTGCTAAGAGTCAGGCAATATGCTTTAGCAGCCCACCTCGGATCTTTACTTGCTTTGTAACTTTGGGCAATTCACTTCCCTCTCAGAAACTCCTTTTCATCATCTGTAAAATGGGAATAATATCTGTACTACCTACCACAATGGGTTGTGGTAAGCATAGTGGAAATGTAAGCTTTTGCTAGTATATGGACAAAAACTGCTCTGCTTCATCAGAAGGAGAGATTAATATGGATTGGAATAGTCAAGGACAGCCCTATGAGGCTGGTGAGACTTGAAGTGATTTTTAAGGATTCAGTTAGACAGTTAAAGATAGGAAGGGCATGATAGTGAAGGGGGAAGCAGCATGAGTAAAGACAGGAAGACAAGAAAAAGCATGAACTATATAGGGACCACTGAAGAGACCAGTCTGTTGAGAACAAAGGTACATATTAAGTAGATGATAATCTCAGGCGAGAGAGGGAATTGGCTCAGCAATAAAGCATGAAATCTAAAAATTGGATCTTAAAGGTCGTTAAGAATTGAATAGTAGGGGCAGCTAGGTGGCACAGTGAATAGAGCACTGTCCCTGGAGTCAGGAGGGCCTGAGTTCAAATCTAGCCTCAGACACTTAACACTTACTAGCTGTGTGACCTGGGGCAAGTCACTTAACCCCAAGTGCCTTGCCTTCCCCCCTCCAAAAAGACCAAAAAAACCCAAAAACCCAAGAATTGAGCAGTAAAAATCATTAGTGCAGTGCAGTCAATAAACATTTGTTAAGCACCTATTAAGTGCTAAGCCCTAGGGATATAAATGTGAAAAGGATAGTTCTGGACCTAATAATAAGAACTTATTTTCTAATGGTATAAGATTACCCGCAAAAAGACTCTGAAGAGAGAGGGAGAAGGTAGTCACATGACAGAGGAGTCCAAAAGAGAGCAGCCAGGTGGGAAATGAAGAGTTAGCTGGCCTGGGTGCCCTCCCCAAATAGATGTTCTGGGAAGAGCTGCTGTTCCTCAATTGGAGGGGCCTGGGAGGCAGAGGCTACTGAAGGGGAGTCAGTTCCAGGGCTAATGTGGTTTTGCAGGAGGTTCCTGGGGCACGATGGAGCCATCAGAGGTCTACAACCAGTTGGGAAATGAAGAAAATGCAGGATTTAAAGTCCAGAGATTAATCCAAGCACTACATTTACTACCTACCTTAGGAAAAGTCACTTAAGCTATCTGAGCCTTGCCTTCCTTTCTTATAAAATTAAGGGGTTGATCCTTAGCTTCACTGAAGAGATGAAGACATGCATAACTCTCCTTTATTTGGAGAAGAGGAAAACCATAGGGTGGATGGCATCTACTGTCAGATGACATCATTTGGTTGGTTGGTTTTACTTACTGTTTTTCTTCATTACAAAGGAAGGCTCTGTTAAGGAGGGTGAAGCTAGTGGTATGCGCAGAAATGAGTAGGATTTTTTTTTTCAAAAAGGCACCAATTTCATGTTTTAAAATAAATCAATGAAAGGAAAAGGCTGGCCTGGCCCTAGATGAATGACCTTTAAGGTCCCTACCAGTTCCAACTTAATAGCTATGGACACCCTGAGTCAAAACATGAACCTACTCCATGATATCCCCAAATGGTTCCCCAACATCTGCTCAATCCCTATAGAGGAAAATTATAAGTCTTTTTATTATAATAATTTGGGAAAGAAAGACTAGATGGCGGCAATGGAAACAGAATAGAACTGAAATTGTTGATTGGTTTAGGATCTTCCCTGAGAATACAAATTTATACACACACACATACACACACACACACACACACACACACACACACACACACACACATACACCCAGTTCGTTCCTTTTGCCTAGTTAGGTAACCAGAGCCATAATTAATTGTTTGGTTGGTTGGTTGGTTTTTATATGGAGCAAAAAAGAGTTGGAAAGGAAAGGTAGGGTAGTGACAGAAAGGACAGGCTATGTGGGGGACAGGGAATCTGGTGAATGGGAAAGAAGATCTACACAGAAAAGAGCTTAAACACAGATGCAAGTTGTGACTTGAAAAGAAAGCAATCAGTCCTCCAGGATGTTTGGAGCAGAGGACGGTGATACAAGATTTGGGGTCTTTACTCACCACAGGAAGAAAATGTGCCCCCTGGATGTCAGTGCCCTGGGACAAAGCCCCTGTTGCCCCACTCTAGTTCTGGTTTTACAACAAAAGAAGGCTTAGCCATCTGGCCACCCCACATATGAGCAGGGCTTTACTCCACAAAGATCAAAGTAAGCACAATTCAGCCTTTTTGAAAAGAAGCCCGCCAGACACAGTGGTGGGAACCCAGCTTTCCAGCTCCCTGAGGATAGGGGAAATGGGGAGAGTGTGGGTGACAAATTCAACTGAAGTATCTAAGTACAAATGAGAATGAAGAAAAACACCTTTATTGCTCACGTGCAGATAGCCTCACTCAGGGCCTCCTCTATCTGCTGGGTGTTTGATTTGCTAAGTAGGCCACAGCAATCCCTGCATGTGCGTGTGTATAAGCATGTGTGAGCATGTATGTGCTGAGGGACTGCCCTCCAAAGATGGGAACCAAACAATCTGTCACAGAATCCAGCTGGAGAGCTGTCCCCAGTTCTGCCGCTTGTTCCTCTTCAGAAGGGACAAGAGAGGTCCTGGTGATGAAAATAATAGCAGAAATATCAGCCAGTGTGTGTTTTTCCACCTTGCAAAGATTTCATGTCCACTATCTCATTTAATAAATACTAGCTGGCATTTATAGAGCATTCTAAGGTTTGGGAAGCTCTTTTCCCACATTGACTCATCCAAGCCAAATAACAACTCTGTGAGGGAGATACCATTATTCTCCATCCCCATGTCATAGGTGAGAAAAATGAGGCTTGTCACAGCTGAGTGACATGCCCAAAGTTACACAGATACTAAACGACAGAGGAGAGATAAGAGTAAAGATTATTCCTGTTGCTGAGTCCAATGCTTTTGCCCGCTATGTACTGTCACCTCTCCTGAACAGCCCTTGATCCTCACATCTCTGTAGGGCAGAAGGAAAGGTGTTATTATCCCTTTTAGGTAGATAGAGAAAAGAGGCCAAAACATTGTCAAAAGTTACATGAGTTATTTGTGATTAAATCTTAGTTTTACCTTCAGTACTATGCTTTCCATTAAACCAGACAATCTTTTACTTTCTCAGAGTAAATATGTTCTTGGGAAGAAAAAAAAAGCAAAAAGAGTGGTCTTGGGAGACTCTGTAATAGAGACCATGGAGGTCACAGACCACAGGGGCCGATATGTTGCTGTTGTTTGTTCTTTGAGGACCATGGCCTCAGGAAGGTGATACCATGACTTGCAAGTGAATTGGATTTAAGTGAGGGAGGGTTATGCAAAGTCACCAGCCTCACTTTCTCCTCCAGAGTCATCTGTATCCAATGGCAAAATATGGATCAGGACGACTAGAGATGGCCCGGGATGCAGTGGGGAACTTCGACCTTTTTAAGTTAAGGTCTTTCCAAGGTATTGCCAGGGATGGAGCTGCACATTTGGCAAGATTCTAAGAACCTCCCCTCTGAACAACAATTCTCAGCCTTTGTTAATATCACCCACAGTGTCTCTTGTGAGGAAACTTCTCTGATATTTTGTCAGAAACTTCTCCAAAAATTTGTCAGCATGAAATTAATATGATTTCACTATAAATGCAATTTGACAAACTCAAATAGATTTAAAGGGAAAATTGACTTCATGATGCTCCCCTGTATCTCTCAGAGACCTGAGAAATAGACTCAAAGTCATAGAACTATGGGTCCCCAAGCATAGACTCCAGGACAATGGCCAACCTCAATCCCCAACCCTGGGGAAAACCAATGTAATCTCTGAAATTAGCACGTTCAGTTCCAGGCACTTAATAATAACTAATGTTTATATAGCACATTAAGATGTTCAAAGCACTTTACATATGATGTCTTGTTTCACCTCATAACAATCTTGTGAAGTGATATTAGCCTCATCTTACAGATGAGGAAACTGAGTCTGAAAGCAGTTGAGGGATTTGCCCGAAGTCACACAGCTAGTAAATGTCTGAGGTGATTCCAACAGTTGATAAACACTTATATATTGGCTACTATGCTCCAAGCTCTGTGCTAAGCTTGAGATTCAAACTCAAGTCTTCCTAACACCAAGTCTATTTATATGTCGCCTTCCCTGGCCTCCTCAACTCAAGTTAGTTGGGCTTTTAGTTAATTAAGAATCTCTTATGTTAATTGGTCAGTTCTGTAATGTCCCAGGAGCTTGTGGATGCCTTCCTCTAAGCTGATCTGGGTCAACATGTTCTGCTTAGCTAATTTTGTGAAGTATCCTCTATAGCTCCTGTCCCAAATGTGTTTTTGTGATGAGAAGAATGGAGACAATGTAAAGGAACACGAATTCTCCCCAAGTCAGTGAAGCAAATAGAAAACAGGACTAAATGACCGCCATACCACTCAGAGCCAACTGGCTGGGCCCAGAGTCAGCCCAGAGTTCAGTCAGAACATAGGCCAGGGTATTAGATGAAGCCACTTGGAAAGGGATCTTGGGCTCTGGAGCATCAGGAGGTGGCTGATGCCAAGGTCATAGGTCATTGGGCAGAAGGCCCTGGGGTCAGTGCCAGCTGTGGAGCTGAGCAGCCTGGCAAATGGAGTGACCAACCTCCTGAAAAAGAAAAAAGCAAGTAAACAGGCAGAGTTTGCACAGTATGTGGGAGCCAGTCACCAAGCATTATATGAAGAGTCCATCCACTGACTGTAAAGAAAATCACCCTCAAACATTGACTAGCATCATGACCCAAGGCAAGTTATTTAACCCCTGTGTTTCTCAGTTTCCTCAACTGTAAAATATTAAAAATAACAGCACCTATCTCCCAAGGTTGTTGTGAGCATCAAATCAGATATCTGTAAAACATTTAGCACAGTGCTTGGAACATAGGAGATGCATATTAAATATTTATTCCAGCCTTCTCCCCTTCCTTTCTCGGCATGATACTAGGGAGAGGAAGGCAAAGGAAACCTCAAATGCCCTTCCCACTCCCTAGACCAAACTATACATCTTCCTACTCCTAGACTAAATCCTATTTTGACTTAGAAGCCTTCCTTGAATGCTCTGCCCTATGGTCTAGACATTAGAGTCTCAGAAAGTCTAGGTAGAGAGATTCATCTTCCAAGCATAAGACATTAGTTAACAACTAAGTGTTAAAATAGATAGTAGTGAATATAAGGTCCTTGATGGCAGCAACATTTCTTAAAGGGTTCTTATGTTCTCCAAAGTGGAAGAAATAATTAACCACCAGTATACCAGAAGGCCCAAATACCCTCACTAGTAAGGAAGCAGAAAAAGAACCATTAGGTATTATGTGAAGAGAAGTCCAGAGTGGGACCCAACTTCCACCCAACTTAAGAAGGATGTAGGGAAGAAGTTTGGGGGTCTAGACATCCTATATCACTGAACCTAAAATTAGGGGTTGATTATTGGATGGAAGAGTAAGTTCACATGTTTTTATGAAAATAGACCTTATTTTCAGATGTGAAGGGCATATCTAATAAGAAAGTATTCATTCTCCCATAATACTTTGGGTCCTAGATGCAGGAGCTTATAGCTATGGAACTGAGAGGAAAGGACTAACTTTCCCATAAAGCCATGGTGTCATGATCCAAGTACCAAACAGAAGAGATCAGAGCTGCTGGAGGAATGGAGGCAAGCCGTGAAGATGGCAAAGGTGTCCAGGAGTCACATCAGGAGAAGGACAAATGCAGAAGCACTGGACGAAGCGCTGACTATGAGACCAATGCTAAAAATTTCCTGAGCCAAACAGAACGTTGGCATGTTGGGACAGCCTGTCTGGGTGGTACTAAGCTGCATTGTACGTGCATTTGGGGTTACAGGCCTGGGACGGAGGCAGATTACCTAAATCCCAACTTTAATCATGCTCCAGGCCTCTGCTTGCATTGTTATTAAGAGATAGAGACTAACTCTTCCAAGAAGGGAGGAGGGAAATAGTCCTATTTTATAGTTACCTGGGGCTTGGAGGAAAGTCCTATTTCTGTCCTTATAGACATTGCAATAAAGGCACTTTATGTTTGTGTTTATTGGGAGCATTAGTCGCTTGCCAGTGAACTAAATATCTTGAAAAGGAAGTGAATTCAGGTGATCCCAGAGACAGAGATTTCTGAATTGAGGCAAACACATGTTTATATTTAATACAGAAAAGTTCCCTAATATTGAACCAAGTACAACTACTAAAAGGAAAGGGATCTGGGAGCCCCGCTTGACTCTCAAGTTACAAATCCACTTCCATATTGAATACATATGTGATTATTCCAAATATAGTTGAGATAAATCCTCAAGGGATTATTTTGTAAAAAAAAAAAATCCTATCTCATTCTTTTCCTCCTCATTGTGGGTCCTACATGGTCCCCGGAACCAGACCCATGTTGAAGAAAACTTACGCCTGTGCAAGAGAGGAAATCTTGATAACTCCCAAATCTGTCCATCATTTATACTACTAATCCCTGAGAGTATATGGACTATGGTCATACGCTTTTCATTTCTACCTCCAAATTTCCTTCTCTGACCTCTGATTGACACAAAGGAATTTCTGCTTTTCATTCTTCCCCTCCCCCCGCCAAGGTACCCCACGTACAAGTAGGTCCCAGTTAGTCATAAAACCTGAAGTGAGACATTTTCAACATTAGGTTGGGTTTACTGTCGTCAGTTCCAGGAGTTAGATGAGAATCTGATGATCAGAATCTCCTGAAAACCAACGCAGTGAGGGGAGAGACTATGAGAACAGAATGTTGTATAACTTATCTGAGGCGATCATTTTATCAATTGTTTCTACTTAGCTGTTTTTCTTTTATAGAAGAGTATGTTCATTTCTGTAGAGAAGGGAAAGTATGTCAAAAAAATAAGCATGATATGTAAACAAAAGGTAGCAATAGAATTTGTTGTTTTTAAACCAGCTTGCTGAGTGTGCCCTACCTACCCAGCACCACGCTGAGGCCTCTGCAGGATGCAGAAGAAGTATATATAAAGTATGGCAGGAAGAGTATATAGTCTAGGACATAGAGCCCAGAGTCCCCCTATTTGGTGTCATTTTGGGTCAAAGCGATAAAGGGATTCCACAGAGGTACCAGGTAATGGGGAATTGGAACCTAAATCCTCCAAACCCAGTGTTCTTCATGGATGCTATAGGGAGATTCAATTGCTTTTGAATTGTGTTATGGGCCTAAGTGCTAATCCAGACAGCTTTGACTTGATGTACAGTAGAAACTCTGAGAAGGGAGAGATGAGTAATAGACTGGAATAGACACAGAAGGCTTCATGGAGAAGGTAGAGACTTGAAATGAGACCTCAAGCTCTATCTACAGTCAAGCTCAGGAATCTAGGCTGACACCTTTGCTCAATGAGCCTGTCCAATCCTATAGAGTTCACCAACAGAACCAGGGTTCTTCTCAGGGTCACATTTCTCCCTTGCTGGGAATAAGGGGCAACAGATTTTTCTGAAAGGGCTCAGCGGTATCTGCTTTTAAGTTGTTATTGAGTTTGGTGGGCAGAGGGAGAAGTGAAGGCATTCCAGGATAAGAGAGCAGCATAAGCAAAGAAGCAGGCAGGAATGAGGCCTTGCAGGAAAAGGTGAAAAGGCCAAAGCTGGAATGAAGGGTACATTTCAGGGAGTAATGAGGAATCAGACAGGACAAGGTGATTGAGTCCAGACTGAGGATGACTTGGAAACTAGCCCAAGGAGTTTGGCACCTGTATTCTTTTAAAAATGAGTTTGGGGTGAGTTTCTCCCTTCCTTGCTCCAAGTTTTGCTCCTGGAACAGGTAGCCTTAGAAACAAGATTAGCTACCCTAGGTTTTTTTTTTTTTGATTGACAGAGAAAGTCGCTTTGTCCGGGTTCTGGTTTCAATCTCAATATGAGAGTATTTGTAGTGCTTATGAAAGCTCAGAACAGGTCTTTTACAGTCAAAAAGTTTAAACTCTGGGATTTAGAGAGGCAAAGCAGTGGTTAAAGAGGAAATGTCAGTGGGCAAGAAGGAAATGTCTTATTAGTAACAGTATCCTCTGTCTCTGCCTTTATAGGGAGTTTTCTAAGAGCTTTTCAAGAGTTACCATATTCATTTCAGTCTGTACACTCGTTGGCAATGTGCCTCCCAGAATGGAGTAGCTGAGAGCCTGCTTGTAGTGATTTTGAAATTGTGTAAGCCAATTAAAAATGGAGTTGTACCATCTAAACCAATTCACATTTCAAATAGACTAAGCAAGCCCTTTAAGGTTTCTGACTTGAAGGCCCAGAAAAAGAAGGGACTTAGGCATTTCATATTTAAACAATTTAGCATTCTCCTACATTAATGAATCCTGCAGAATAGGACCAAGTCCCCATCTGAAATCGTGTTGGGTCCTCCCTATGACAGGAGCCTTAGGTCCGTGTCACCTCAGAGGGGAAACTTCCTTCTACTTTCATGGATAGACATTATTAATCATAGCTATCCACGTTAGAAGTTAGTTAGAACTAAAGGAGTTAGAACTAAAATGGAGGACATTCAGTTCGACCTCCTTATTTTACAAAGAAGACTGAAGTCCAGAAAAGGGGAAGGACTTGGCCAAAGTTATACGGAAGATCTGGGTTCTGAACCCAGGTTGTCTAACTCCAGATCAAGTGCATATTCCACTATGTTGTTGTTGAGTCATTTCAATAGTGTCTGACTCTTATTTGGGGTTTTCTTGGCGTAGATACTGGAGGGGTTTGCCATTTCCTTCTCCAGCTCATGTTACAGATGAGGAAACTGAGGCAAGGGGGTTAAGGGACTTGCCCCAGGTCACACAGCTAGTATCTGAGGCCAGATTTGAACTCATTCCTGATTTCAAATCTGCCCCTCTATCCACTGTCCCACTTAGCTGTCCCATATTCCACCATGCTACATATGATTCTTGTCTCTTCATTAGACTAATCTGGAGATTAACACGAGAGAAGGGACTATGACAAAACTTTGTCAAAACTTTGCATGTGCCTAGAATCTAGCACATTGTCCTGCACACCATCCATCAATCAAGAAACATTTCTTAAGCTTCTGATGTGTGTAATGTGTTGTTCTAAGCGCCAGAAATGCAAAAACAAGAATGAAGCAGTTCTCTGTTCTCAAAGAGCTTGCACTTCATTGGGAGAAACTTCATGTCTTCACGTAACTAAATGCAAAAATAAATAAAAGTTTCATAATAAATGTGTCAAGTAACTGAATAAATGAAGTATTGAGGGGACTTTGATAACTGAATCCCTTCAGTAGGACCTGAGATGTACCAACTTTAGGCTGAATTCTGCTGTAGTATATATCATAAGAAGGTGGAGTTTCCAGGACAATTATGGTGTGACTTGTCCTATAATACTCCTAGCAAGCCAGTTTACAGCATTCCCTTCCACTTTACTAAGACCCCAAAGTCTATATTTGTGGAATATTAAATCCTAGAAGATCGGGACCATCACCACTCTTAGAACTCTTTGTGTCTCTAGTGCCTTAACATAGTACCTGGTACAGTAGGTGCCAAAGGAAAGGTTACCAACAGAATGGCAACATTTTGAAGAGACTGAACACCCACAGCTTTTTAGTTACACAGGTAAGACTGACACATAGATCAGTCCTTCAAAAGTTCTGTGATTTCATCAATACAAGTCCTCCCTTCAATGCTGAGTATAGACCATTTCATGGGTTGCCAATAACTAAAAGTAATTAACCACCTGTTAGCCAGCCTTTTGGTGATGAGTCTCTCCTCACCTAGCTAAGCTAGTGGAGAGTTCATGGGAGCAAACTCTTGGCTACTCCATCCTGGGAGGCACACTGCCAGTGAGTGTACAGTGTGAGATGTATATAAGGAACTTGGTTTTAAAATACAATAACCCTTGAAGAGCCCTTAGAAATCCCTATAAAGGCAGAGACAAAGGATCCTGTTACTAATAAGATATTTCCTTCTTGCCCAAGGACAACAGATGCTGTCTGAGAACAGATACAATCCATCCTTGACCCATACAGAAAATCTTTCCAATTTTAAGGAACCTACCAGTTGTTTGTGTTCCAATACCATATGTTTCAATAGTCTCTGAGAACCTAGAGTCACTTCTATTATATGGTACAGAGGAAAGAGCTCTGACTTTGGTATCATATCCTGCCTGATTCTTAATACCTGTGTGACCTTGGGCAAGTCACTTAACCTTCGTGGTACTCAGTTTCCTCATCTGTAAATCAAGGTTGTTAGCATAGACGATCTCTAAGGTCTTCCCATGGGTCAGGCAAGCCAGCCTACCTGAAGCGAATAGGTACCTTGAGGGAGAAAAAGGAGGAAACATGTGCCAAGCAAGTCAAACTATCACCACCACCTTGACTACCACAAACCTTTGCGAAAGTGCAATCTGGCACTCATCTCCTCAGCAGCCATAGCTACTGAAAACCTGGAGAAGAAAGTTCTCAACACCAAAGTACTAGGCTCTGTCAAATGACTCAGTATCAGAAATGGATGTGATTTTATCTGCGGAAATAACATTAGAGAATATCCATGACCATCTCTTTTGCCACATCACCATTAGTACCATGGGACCTTTCCATCTGACTTGCAGTTAAAACTTCCTATATGTTTGTCTCCTGCTGTTAGAATGTGAGCTCCTTGACAGCAAGGACTGTCTTACCTTTCTGTTTGTATATCCAGCATGTGGCACAGTTCTTTGCATATAATAAGCACTTCATAAATGGTTTTTCTTTCTTTCATTCACTCATTCAGTTTATCTCGAGAGCCATGATCCATGAGATTAAGATTTGAATGGTTAGTCAACTTTATTTTATATTATTACCCTCTGAACTTTCCATATAGACTCCCTGTCCCCCAGATGTACCCTACACTTTCCTACCTCCACACTGGTTGCTCAGTGTTCCCTATGTTTCCAACATTATCATCTCTACCCCTGTGCCTGCCAGATTGCCATCAGTCCTTTAAGTGAAAATTCTATGTCCCCTCCTCCAGGAAACCTTCCCTGATTCCTACACACATTTACATACATACCAATCTCCCCTCTTCCTTAGAGTTCACTCAGATTCACTTATCATATAACTGTGGATTATAGTTAACTTTCCACTTTATTCTACTTATGTATTTTTATAGAATACTCTATTTCAATAACAACAGGGATGTTGTTTTCTCTAAACTCTAAATCTCCTTCAGTACATATGCTGTGTATACAGTAGGCACTTATGTTTGTTGAATGAATATGTGGATACTTAATAAACTGAATTGAATAAAATTGGTCCTTGTTAAAGTCACTTGTCTTTGACCCTTAGTTACTTCATAGGATAAAATGAAAAAGAATTAGTCTCAATGCCTAGAGGTTTTTTCCCACTCAGAATCAAAGAATCAGAAAATGTCAAGGTTCAGGGTCGTACTCACCCACAAGGTTTTTCCACAAACAATTCCCAGATCCCAATCTGAATTTTATAAACATCAACCCAGTGATACACCAAATACCATTCTCAGTCACAGTGAGAGACCAGCATCTTTTTTTTTTGCCAAATCACCAAGTAGCTTAGTATGTTAGAGAAGGTGGTAGCATAAGAAAAAGAGTAAAAATGGCAAAGTAACAAGTCAGAGCAGCCTTACAGCTGAACTTAGGTTGAAGCAGTGAGGCAAAGAAAATAAATTTGTCCCAGGACAAAGAAGACAGAAACTCCCACACAAAGACAAAGGACACGTCATTACCTTCTGACTTCACTTATCTGGACAAAGAAATACATTTGTGGCTTGTCCAGAGGTTGAGCTGAAACAGATCTTAGAGATCCTATAGCCCAATACCCTCATTTTACAGATGAGGAAACTGACCCCAGAGAGGAAGTGACTTACCCAAAGTCACACAGGTGACAAATACAGTAGCAGAATGGAACTAGACTGTCCCACTTTTCCAGTCTTCTCTCAAATTGCCGATAGGTAACAAAACTTGAGAACAAGACTCCTCATACAACATTCCGTTTGGGCTTAGAGCAAGGGAAATTCTATTTTAAAAGCAGATAAGTCATTCTATGGGCACTCTTAAGACCCACTCCTAACTGTATATCCCTACTAGCCACCTGCCAGGTCCGAGCCACTTAAAAATCTATATTCCCCATCTCTTGTTACCCTATCCTCACCATCAAGAAACAGAACAATCTCACAATATTGTTGTGGGAAATGTTCCCTTAATTACTCTCCTCCCTTCTCCCAGTTCCATCTACCTAATGGCTATTGGAGAAATTTGCTAGCGACAAATTAGGAACTGATAGAAGAGCTTGGTACATGAATGTCCAGAGCTCCATAAACATAATAATAATTTATATGGCTTTTTATTATGTGCAAAGTGTTTTACAGATATTATTTTTATACTCACAACAATCCTGGGAGGTAACTTATCATTATCCCCATTTTACAGATAAGAAAACTGAGGCAGGCTGAGGTTAACTGACTTGCCCAAGCTCACATTCAGATAAGTAAATGTCAAAGGTCACATTTGAATTCAAGCATTCTTGATTTCAAGTCTAGCACTTCACCATTCTGCTGCCTAAAGGCAGAAGTTTTATAAATAAATAAATATAATAATAATAATGGCTTATGTTTATGTAATTAATGTAAACTCTGGAGCATCTTTATCATAATCCCTACTCCTATTGTTGAGTAGGGTCCCAGAGCTTGGCTACATCTAGGGGTGCCCCTAGGGGACAAGGACAGTTCTGTAACACCATTGTCTTGAGCTCCCACCAAAGTGCTTCCCCCAAAGACTCTCAGTTGAGAATAATTTGGATTAAAACTATTTACACTATACATACCTTTTGACCAAGTAATATTACTACTAGTTCTAAACCTGCAAAGAGGTCAAAGAAAGAGGAAAAGAACCTATATGTATAAAAATCTTTTTTTTTTTTTGCTTTTTGGAGGGGCAATTGGGGTTAAGTGACTTGCGCAAGGTCACACAGCTAGTAATAAAAATATCTATAGAGTTCTTTTTTGTGGTAGCGAAGAATTAGAAACTGAGGAGGTATCCTGTTGAAGAATGGTAGAACAAGCAATGGTACATGAATGTGACAATGTGACAATGTGACAATGCATTGTAAGAAACTATCAAGGGCATAATTTCAGAGGACCTTGGGAAATCTTGTGTGAACTTATGCAGAATAAACTAAGCAGAGCTGAGAGAACAACTTTTTAAGATTCAATTTTATTCTATTTTCAGGTCCAAATTATCTTCCTCCTACTCCCCCCTCCCATTAAGAAAGCAAGAAAATCAAAACCTATTATTAAGTAAAACAAATTCCCATATTGGTAATGTTCCCCTAACACATACACATACACACACATACACACACATCCATCATCTTTCTATCTGGAGGTGAGTAGCATGTTCTATCATGAGTAGAACAATTTATACAATAACAACAAAATCATAAAAACAAACAGTCTTGGGGCCACTAGGTGGCACAGTGAATAGAACATTGGCCCTGGAGTCAGGAGGACCCGAGTTCAAATCCATCCTCAGACACTTAACACAAAAACTAGCCATGTGACCTTGGGTAAGTCACTTAACCCCAATTGCCCTCCAAAAAGCAAAAAAAATTTTTTAAATAAATTTAAAAAGAAAGACTTATTAAAAAAAAAAAACAACCTTGAAAGAGTTGGAACTCTGTTTAATGCAATGGCCAACCATGATTCCAGAAACTATCTCCTGCTACCCACCTCCTAACAGTGAGGTAAGAGACTCAGCAAGGAGATTGATATCTTTTTTAAAATATGGCCAATAGGGGAATTTATTTTGCTTAATAACATCTGTTTGTAATAGGACTCTTCTTTCTTACTCAATTGCAGATGGTGGAAGGAAGAGAAAGCAAATTTTCATTGATTGAAAAAATTTAATCTAAAAGACTCAAGCAAAAAAAAAAAGAGAGAGAAGCATTTCCTAAGGTAGCACAATAAGAACAACTGGTACAATATATACCCTCAAAATTCTGTGACACACTCCCCTTCAAGGACACACAGGGTCCCAGGGAAAGTGGGCTCAAACTTAGAGAGTACATGCCTATGGTAAAGGGGTAACTAACTCACAGCTTGTTTTCTATAAATCCTTTGCTCCCCTTTGTGGGGTGCTCAGGGAGTTCCACTTAAGCATGGTGAATCTGAATCCATCTGTCCTTGGATGGCAATGAAGATCTGGCCACTAGTTGTGAAGGCACTGCTTGGTAACTGATGGGAAGGTGGGAGTCACTACTATACAAACAGTATGAGGCTAGAAGGCTGATGGGAAGTTGTAGAAGTCCAAAATCCTCTGAATGCTTCAAAGTTAGCAAGATTCTTCTCTTTATAGATTAGGAGAGGGAACCTGGCTAAGCTGAGGCTGAAACTGAGCCATATCCTTACCCCACTACCTTCCCCCAGGGGCTTTCTTCGCAGAGGGTTCATCTAGAACTTCTTGCTCATGTCAGTTTCTCAAATCTAAGCCCTTCTCAACTTTGTTGATAATCAAATGGGGGGAGGGGGGGGAAGGAGAAGGCTGGATTCAGACTGCGAACGGCTTTAAAATATAAAATATTTTATAATTTATCCTAGAGGAAGTGAGGAGCCAGCTGGTAAAGCTTGTTGAACATGATGCTGAGATAAAAATGTACTTCATAAATATCAGTTTGGCAGTTTTGTGAAGTATGGATTGGAGATCATGGATGTGTGGAGATCATTTATAAGGTTTGTAATAGTTTAGGTGAAAGATGATGAAGTCCTGCACTATGGTGGTTATAATGAGAGATATAGGGATAGATGAGGGAGATGTTGCAGAGGTAGAATCAGTAATATTTGGCAACTTATTAGAGGTGGAAGGATCAATGAGTGTGAAGAGTTAAGGAGGACTCCTAGTTTGTTACCCAGGTCCAGCATTACTGGAAAAACAGTAGAACTTGGGAAGGGGGGTAGGTTTAGGGCAAAAGATGAGTTTCGCTTGAGATTTGTCCACTTGAGAGTTGTCTGCATAGAAATGATAATTAAAGCCATGGGAATTGATGAGATCACTAAGAGAATTTGAAAGAGAAGAGTGTACAGGACAGAACCTCCAGCCAACATGCCAGTGCACAAAGAATTGGACGATGATGGACCTGAAAAGGATGCTGGAAGGAGAGAAGAGAACCATGACAAAGCTGTGTCATGAAAACTAAGAGAGTCTAAAGTGTCCGGAAGAGATTGATCAGCAACAAGAAAAGGCTACAAAGGTTCATGAAGGATTCAGATTGAGAAAAATTAATTGGATTTAACAATAAAGAGATCCTGGGTGACCTTGGAGCAGAGAAGCCAGATTACAATGAGCTAAGAAATGAATTAGAGACAAGAAAGGTAAACTACTTATTTCTAGTAGCATGACTGTGAAAAAGGTCAAAAAGAGAAGTGGGATGATACCTTAAGGTCATGATAGGACCAAGTGAAATATTTTCAAGGATAGAAAGATCTGGGTATATTTGTGGGCATCAGGGAAGGAGGCAGTCCATAAAGAGAAGTTGAAAATTAGAGATATTATAGTGCTCTGACCACTTGAGTTTTTTTTCTCTTTCCACGCTAAAATACATTACAACAAAGAACCATTTACAAAAGTGTTTGTATTGGGTGAGATATAAGAGACAGAGAATTTGCAATAAAGCATGCTTTCCTCCATTATAAAAAAGGGGAGAGGAGAAAGAGGAATTTCCAAAGGCAAACTCTGGAAGGACTCTGGAGAGGATGAGATCAAGGGCAAAAAGAGAGGGGTAAGTGTCTTCTAAGGAGGAGAACCACCTCTTCCTTTGAGAGTGGGCAAAGGATGGGAGAGGTGGAGTTGATACTAATGTATTTTGAAGAATAGAAAAAAAAGTTTCAGTATTTGAAGTGTCTTGCCCATCATCATACCAGTAGTGAGCAACTGAGGTTGGGATTTGAATTCAAGTCTCCTAGGTCTATCCTGATTCAAAGGCTAACACATAATTCTTTTTCTTATATGTTCAGCCTTTACAATTTCTCATCTGATATCTTATATATAGTGGGTGGTGAGGAGTACATTCCTTGGCTTGCTTAAGAGACAAAGATTTAGCATCCTTTGCCTGGTATTCAAAGCATTCTACAAACTGGCACCAGTCCACCACTCTTACCTTTATAGTCCTTTCTCAAGTGATCTCTTGAACCCTACATGTGGTTCCAGTCACATAGGACTACTCTCTATCACCCAAACATCACCTTTGCTTTTCTGCCTTATTACTCTCCCTCATACTATTCTCTATGCCTAAAAGGTCCTTCCCCTCCATTGCTACCTACACCCAGTTTCAATGTTGTCTTTCTATCATTCTATGATCATCTGTGAAGTCTTCTATAATGACTTCTCCCTGAACATCACCCTTTGGTTAGCATGTCTTCAATACACTTATCACAAGTTACATTATGTATTATAATTATTGGGGGGAGGGGAAGGTATTATTCCAAAAACATTCTACGAGAGTAGGGAGTGTGAGATATTGAAACAAATAGTCTTTATGCTCTTATAATGTTTCATTTTATGTGCTCAGTGCTATGGATTTTATGAGGAAGAATATTTCCCACCAAAGGCACTTTTCCATCTTAATTCCCTTTCTTTCATCTCTCATATCTCTCCTGTCCCTGAGACCCTAGACTCTGATAAGTGACTTTTTACCTTATTTTGCCTGGAGCCAGGACACAATAGCACTTCCTAGTCATCTCCAAAACATACCACAAGCCTGGTACCTTCAGCCTTCCCTCCCATGTTTTCTCCCCTAGATTTTCAACTTTAGCTTCACTATATACATATTGTCTTTCCTTATTATAATGGAAGCTCTTTGAAGGCAGGAACTGCCTCAGTTTTTTATTTGTGTCTCTAATGCTTGGCTCATATAAAGTGCTTAATTAAAACTGTTTTTTTTTCTTCATGCATTTGTTAATTCATTCAATAAATTAGGTCTGTCAGTGGGTGGCCCCCCCTTGGCCATCATCAAGGTTGCACACTTCAATACGGATATTTATGCACACAAGGAGCTGTCCACTAAGCTCATTCTTTCACCAGGAAGGCTCAGGTCCTGCACAAACATGTGAAAAGATTCAAAGAAGCTTCAGGGAGCAGAAACTGGTCCTAGAGTTGGACAAAAGTAATTGCAGTCAGGATTAGCTCTGTGTAACAGAAAACCTAAAGCGAACCACACCCTCTATTATATAATAGGCCCCACTCTATCCTCTGGTTAGCTATTTGTGTGACTAATAATTCATAGAGCTCTTTAAGGCTTAAAAGACACTTTCTTCTCAACAACTTGTGAGGTAAGTAGTACAAAGATTATTTCATTCAATACAACAAATTTGTTTATTATTATTTTTAAAATTTCTACTGCAGGGGGGCACTAGCTAGAAAAACAAAGACAAAACCAAGGGTCCTTACCCTCCAAGGGTTATATTCTTGGGGGTG
Organism: Pseudochirops cupreus; assembly: GCA_028627135.1. Classification (NCBI taxonomy): domain Eukaryota; kingdom Metazoa; phylum Chordata; class Mammalia; order Diprotodontia; family Pseudocheiridae; genus Pseudochirops; species Pseudochirops cupreus. The sequence goes on along the minus strand of CM053581.1, from coordinate 201,313,430 downwards.
AGGGATAGGAAACAACATGTACATTCAACATATATACAAAGTAAATATAAAGCAGTTTCTGGAGGCTGGAGAAAGGAAACACTAAAAAGAGGAGGGAAATTATCATCATCTCCATTTCACAGGTGAGGAAACTGAGGCTCAGGAAATTTAAATGACTTGCCCAAGGCCATACAAATGCAAATGTCAGAACCTAAATTCAGTGCCAGATCTATACCACCCTGTATGTGATGGTAGGAAAGTCATTCCCTAGCTGTGACAACCTTCCTTAGACATCCAAGGCAAATTCCCAGGATGCTTGGCCAAGCAGAAGAATGTGCAGGAGATCAGGACACAATCTCCTCCAAGGAAAATGGGGAAAAAATAAAACAGGTTAGTACAGGCACCACCAGGTTAATCCCAATCTACTCCCTGGTGTGGAGTTTGACTTGGCCAATGAATGAATCAAAGGCATTTCCTGAAAGCCTTTATGTCAGCCCTTATAATACAGTATATAAACTTCTTTGATTTTCATTTTTGTTTTTGTGTCCTTGTATCCCCATCAACCACGACAATCCCTGGTACATGGGTCCTTAAGAAGTACGTACAGGGGAAGCTAAGTGGAGCGGTCAACAAAGCACCAGCCCTGAAGTCAGGAGGACCTGAGTTCAAATACGGATTCAGACATTTACTAGCTGTGTGATACTGGGCAAGTCACTTAACCCATATTGTGAAGAAGGAGGAGGAAGAGGAGGAGGAAGAGGAAGAAGAGAAGGAGGAGGAGGAGAAAGAGGTGGGGGAGGGGAATAGGAAAGTAGTTTGCAGACATACAAAGAACTAGGAGCATTTTCTTTATCCTGCCAAGGGAAAGGTCTGACTAAGTAGTTCTATAACCATGTTCCTTACTAGTATTCTACAGTTATGGGACAGCCACACTCACAGTTACTGGTCTTAGGCTGGTTTGCAGTGTGAGAAATTCTGAGACTTCATAGTGAGAGAGAAGAGAGCTTGCCTGGAGACTGAATGTGTTTCTAGGAAGCAGACACAGGAGAAAGCAAGATCAACTGTAACTTTTAAATTGCCTTTTATCCTCCAGCACACATTTCAGTAGCATCTGGGTGGCACAGTGGGTAAAGAATTGAACCTGGCGTCAGAAAGACCTGAGTTCAAATCCAGCCTCACACACTTCCTAGTTGTGTGACCCTGGGCAAGTTACTTAACCCTATTTGTCTCAGTTTCTCCATCTGTAAAATGAGCTGGAGAAGGAAATTGCAAATCACTCCAGCATCTCTACCAAAAAAAAAAAATGGGATCATGAAGAGTAGGACAAGACTGAAATGACTGAAGAACAACACACATTTCAACAGCTCAGAAAAAAAGTTCAGAGAGCTAATCAAAGTCTAAAGGATTTATTTGCATATGGATATAGTCTCTGGAAGCTATAATAATATAGTCCTTCAGGAGCTACCCGCTATATGTCAAGTACCATAGTAGGTTCTCAAAAACAAAGAGTTCCTACCCTCAAGAAGCTTACATTCTACTAGGCAAAAATAATAATGGAAGCAGATAATTGAATACAAAATGTATAGAAAGTAAATACAAAGATTTCAGGAAAAAGAAGCTAATAACTGGAGAAATCAGAAAAGGCCTCTTCTGAGAGGTGGCATTTGAGCTCAGTCTTAAAGAGAGGTGGGGTCTCTAGAGATGAGGAGAGAGAGCATTCCTTGAATAGGAGGACAATCTGCACAAAGGTATAGATATCAGAGGTGGGAGGATGCATGGGGACAACATGTGGGTCAATTTGGTTCAAATGTAGAGTGTGTGAGCAGGGCAATATGAAATAAGTTAAGAAAGATAAGTTAAAGCCAGTTTATGGAAGAGTTCTAAATATCAAACATAAGGCAAAAACTTGAAGTGGGCAGCCTTCTCCCATGAGGACAGAAAGACTTCTGTTTCAATACTGGATCAGTTATTGCAAAAGGGAGATGGTTTGGGGACAACTACTACTCATTCAAATTTATAAGCATACCTTGAGAGTCCTCTGATTCTGATAATATGAGAGCTTCTTCTGATACGAGTTGCAACCCCTCCACATTTTACCATCCTGCACAATTCTTATCCGTGTTTTTCTCTAAATCTACCATAGAAGGTATACCTAAATCATTGAAATCCTCCCCCTGTTTTTTCTAATATCTAGAGGGGAAACAGGATATTCCTTGAGCTCTTCGTCTGTTATTGTGTTTCATTCTCAATACATAGGCTAGTCCATAGTTTGTTCCAGTCTATGGGCACTTGACTGTGGCTTTCATGACACATTGCAATTGAATCATCATTGGATAAAATAGTATCACAGGATCATGAGATCATAAATTCAGAGTTGGTGGGGTAGCCTGCTTCTGTTGCCATAACTTTTTCCATCACCCTCTATGCTGCAGATAATTTTGAGTCTTCTAAAATCATGGGATTCTAAGATAATGTCCATTTAGCACACCACAAATAATCTCATCGGGGAATATTAATGTCAGTTAGATGGACTTTTGCAGCAACTCCTGAGAATTTGAAATCTTGTCCAAAAATAACCCGTGGCCTAGAACTCCATGACCCTCTGAGTTCACTTCTATCAGATTCAATTTGGTGGGGTTGGCCCAAGTTATTATTCTCTTTGACTCAGTATGTCTCTACCAGGGTTTACTCTGGGGAATTTCTGAAAATTCTCACATCTTAATTTCCACAAATGTGGGTAAGAAGTTCCCTAGGTCCCTTACAAGCACACAAGGTAGCAAACTAATATAGAGTATGGCAATCTTCATTTCACCCTACAAAAAATTCACATCAATTAATCCACAAGCATCTATTAAATATCTAATATGTGCCAACCTTTTTTTTTTCTTAAATCATAGATACCTTCGGCAATTCAGTGGAATTTATGGACCCTTTGTCAGAATAATGTTTGTTTCCTACATGCATAATTGAAGGAAATAATCAATTTAAGTTAGATGTTAGTGAAAATAAAGTGGCCTTTTTTCCCCCATCAAAGCTCATAGACTTCCTGAAATCTACCAATGGATACCTTAGGTATCTATATAGATTCCTCCCCCAAGTTAAGGACTATTGTCATAAATAAATAAGGAAAGCACTCATAGTAATTCGTAAACTCCTTTCATAAGAGAACTGAACTTGAGGTTACCAGTACTACAGCACCACATTTCAATGAAATTACTGTCTCCCAAACACAATTCCTTCCTGACTTGCAAGTTTCCTGATAGTTTGGCCCACAAGACAAACAAATCAAATCATATCAAGTCAATTGCATTTATAAACTGCCTATTATATACCAGGCACTGTGCTAAGTATTGGAGTTACAAAGGGAGCCAAAAAAAAAAACCCAAAAAACAAAGCCCTTGCTTTCAAGGAGCTTGCAGTCTAATAATGGAAGTGGAGGAATACAACATGCAAACAACTTTGTTCAAACTATATACTGGATAAATTGGAGATAATTAACAGAAAGAAGGCATTAAAATTAAGGAAGACTGAAAGGCTTACAGAAGAGAATTAAGTTGAAACTAGGGATGAGAAACCAGGAATGAGGTGAAAGAAAGTTTCAGATAAAGATAGCCAGTGAAAATGCCAGGAGTCAGAAGGAATGTTGTATGTGCGGAACAACAAGGAGACCGGGGTCACTAGGTTACAGAGTGTGTGGAGAAGAATAAGGGAGTGAGAAAACTGGAAAAGGAGGAAGAGACCAGGTTATGAAGGGTTTTAGAAACCAACTAGAGGATTTTATATTTGATCCTGGGGGTAATAAGGAGCCAACAGAGTTTATTGAAGAAGGGGTGGACACAGTGAGACTTGGGCTTTAGGAAAATTAATTCGACAGCAGAGTGGAGGATGGACTTTGAGGCTAATGGACAGGCAGTTCATTTCTCATCAGAATGGTAGTGCCTAAACCACTCACAGCAAGAGTGGGAAGCACAGATGCTTGTGCTTCATACTGTGGATTTAGCCCTTTACTAAATTACTTGAATTTACCAATTCAAGGACCACAGGGGCAATATTCATTTGCCAAAAAGCATGCTGCTCAGTTACTTCTCCAAGCCTCAGTGTGCTCACCTGTAAAATGGAGAATACTATCACTTTATAAGATTGCAGATTTTGAACCAGAAAGGATTTAAAAATTACCAAGTCATAGGATCATAGATATTTTTTTTGGCTTTTTGGAGGGGGGAAGGTAGGGCAATTGGGGTTAAATGACTTGCCCAAGGTCACATGGCTAGTTTTTGTGTTAAGTGTCTGAGACTGGATTTGAGCTCAGGTCCTCCTGACTCCAGGGCCGCTGCTGTATTCACCACATCACCTAGCCGCCCCAGGATCATAGATTTTAAAATGAAGGGGATGTCATCAGCCAGCTAGTCTTTCATTTTACAGATGAGGAAACTGAGGCCTAGAGAGATCAAGGAAATCACCCACAAGAATATAGTGGTGGAATCAGACATTGAGCTCAGCTTTTCTGATCCACAACTCAGTGGTTTTTCCACTTAAACCCACAGAGATCATGCGGGACTTGGGGAAGGGGAGGGAGAGAGGAGGGTGTACTTTACGGAGGGCTATTATTTTATCTAATGTATAGATGGTTTTAAAAATCACTTTGTAAACTCTCCCCCCGCAAAACTTCAGAGATACTGGAGAACTTAAAAAGTATCAATCACAGTTATAAAATACTGGAAAACAAGTTATGTTTTATACATTATGGAAACTAAGAGCCAAGTGGTGGTAGAAATCTGGTCAAGTTCTATTTTTGTTTTATAAACTGAGTATTTCACTCTAATTGAGAGGCAGACACATAATTAGGGGCTTTTTCATTCTCTTAGGCCTCTATTCTGAAAGGCACAATTAATGTAAATGCCTGGCTCTCTTAAGTAATTTCCTTTCATCAGTAAACACACATCATCCAACAAGCTAACCACAAATCACAAAGCCAATAAGCTCACAATTGTGTTCTAAGCCCAATGTGATTATGTCCTTTGGGGAGCCCACACTCGATCAGGTAATGGAGGCTTCAGTGGAAAGCTCTGAGGAGATCATCCCTGAATTTCTACTGGGAGAAAAAATATTGTATTCCCTTTTACTACAGGCTGGGCCCTCCTGTTGGACTGGGAATACATTAGTGGTAAAATCCCAACATGTCATTGGCAGAGATTAGCAAAACCCCTTAACTTGCCCAGAAATGTTTGTTTTTAAAAAATAGTCATTGAACTTTCATTCTGAATGCCCCTTAAGAAACTGAAAACCACGGGAACCTCATAAAACCCTTTATATGTTAGAAGGAAAATGTCCCTCTTAATCATAAGGATGTTGCCCTTCCCACCAGTTTGCCAGCTCCTTTTCCCTTGACGTGAATTCAAATGTAACCAGTCCACAATGGTTGATGTGGGTTATTTGATGGGAAGAAGTTGTATACAACCACTAAATTCAGTGAGGCTGCTCATATTATAGAAAGAACATTGGATTTGAACCTGGGTCCTCTAACCTCACCACTTATCAATAGAACAAATACGACCAAATTTATTTGTCCTTAATTTTAAAATAAGGAAACTGAGGCTTATAGAGGCCCATTAATTTTATATGGCCTACCTCCCAGGAATGTTGCTCAAATCAAATGAGCATATATATGGAAAGGATCTTGTAGCCATAAATATACTTAATTACTTAAAGTGATCTGTGATCTAATCAATGTAGGTCCTCCTTCCAGTTTTGAACATGTCTTCCTAGGAATTTTTCAGGGTTGAATATGGCTGAGGTGAAGAGGGCTGAAGAGGGACCTACATAATGAACTGGGGATTTTTTTTTCTAAGTCTCTTAATGATAAATCTATCTTTTAATTCATACCCTCTCCACAACTGGGCATACATCCTAAGGAGGCTGAAGAAAAAAAAGGTCCTATAGATTCCAAAATATCGGTAACAGCACTTAATGTTATAACAAAAAAAAACTAGATTAAATAGATTGTGATATATAAATATAATTGAATATGATATAACAAGAAATAATAAATATCAGATATATATATATATACATATATATACAATGACTACAATAATGTAAATGAAAACAACATTAAAAGGCAACCAGAGTTGCATTATGCTAACCAATCTTGGTCCTAGAAACCATATGATCAACATAAGAAAAATAGGAGACTATAGATAGAGATCGATCAATTGGAACTTTTTCTGTCAGAAGTTAAAATTTGAGACACCTACTTTACTTAACTGTTTTTCTTTGTAACAAGGGAGGATCCAAGATGTATTTGAGAGGGGGGTAGGAGAGAAATGACTGATAGAAACAAACAACATCAGTAGAACTTATTTAAGATGAGATTACCTTTTTGTAGGAGCGAACGAAATAGGTCCCCCTATTATGAGGAATATAGCTAAAAAAACTGTGATACATGAATGCCACTAAATGTAACCATGCTATAAGAAACAATGGATGTGAAGAATTCAAAGAAGAATGGGAAGATCGATAGGAATCGATGCAAAGTGAAGTGAGTAGATTCATACAAATGTTACACACGATAATTACAATGGTATCAATAGAACAAAAACCTAATAAACCTTGAATGCTATTTAATTATCATCATCAGTTTTGACCTGGAAAAAGAGATATGAGAATGGCATTCTTAAAGCTTAAAATATCCTTAAGATTTTGGGTATTCTCTCTACAAGTAGAAGGATTATGGATGAATGTGGAATATTGCACATAATGTTAGACTTGGTTAATACTGCTGGTTAGTTTTACTTAATTTTTTTCTCTCTCTTTTAAAAAAAATTTGTTGTGTAGCACATACTCTGCAGCTATTATTCCAACTCCTATTCCCATTGACAAGTTAAAAGGACGGCCACTTCAGGGCTCTAGTGCAGCGGTTCTCAATCTGTGGGTAGCGACCCCTTTGGGGGTCGAACGACCCTTTCACAGGGGTCACTTAAGACCATCAGAAAACACATATTTCCAATGGTCTTAGGAACGGAGACACCATTCTTCTATCCTCCGTCTCCAGGTGAGTCCGCCCACATGCAGATACACCCACATACGAGTATTAAGGGATAGCAGCATTAGGAAGGTTGAGAAGCACTGCTCTAGAGGTACCCCTCACCTGGAAATTGGGGATTATCCTGCTTTATGTTATCAGTTTATTATTGTATATTCTCCCCAATATTATTAGTTGATAATTATCTTAGTCTGCTTTAAGTTGCTTTTAGAAAGAGGCATTTATGAAAGTGGCACAGTAAGAATAATTGATGTAAAACATTTTCTTTTTCTCCAAAAAGGTCTGTGAAACACTCTCCCACCAGCACATAAAGAGTTCAGGGGAAAGTGGGTTCAAGTTTAGAGAACAATCTGGTAAAGAGGTGATTCACAGCTCTTGGTTGTTAGGAGTCCTTTCCTCTCATTGTAAAAACCCCAAGTAGTTCCCCATTGGCATGGTGTAACTTCTTGGCTGGGCTTCTTTGTGGAACTGTGAAACTTCATCTTGACTTTCTTTGGCTTCAAATGCAGACATTGCCATCAGCTGACCCCTGGATCCCAGTAGGATGCCAATAGGAAGATAGGAAATTCAAAATTCTCTGGATCCTTTGAAGTTCAAAAGGTCTTCCTCCAGCCAAAATGGGTGGGGAGAGAGGGAAATATAGCTCAAGGCCAAAACCAAAGACTTCGCTTTCCTTTTTCTAAGTGGTTCCTCCTCAGGAGTTTTAGTGGCACACCACACTCACTTCAATCTCTGGAAGAACTCCAGTTCTCGATTGGTTTAATATTTTTAGATGACTCCCAAAATTTCCTCACCCTATGTGAACACAATTTCCGGGCAATGTCACTCCATCAGTAGTATGCTGGAATCAGCTCATACTGGTTCACTAGAGCTTACTGTTAAATTTTTACTATGAGTATTTACACTTTAGAAATCAGGAAATGCTACATAACAGAATTTGATTCCCTGTTTTGTTAATTGTTTAATGAGGGAGAAAATGTTAATAATGCTGATTAAACTTCAAAGGGTGTAGTGCCCACAATTTTGGAGGAGTGGGTTAAACTTTTGCCAGCACACCTCTTCTCCAGTTCCAAGGACTTCTTCATTTTGTACAAAATCTATAATTGATTCAGTGTTTGAGGCTTATTCTTATCTCATTCGGGTATCAAAGTGTCTTATCACTTACTTCAGGAGAGATAGGAGGACTTGATATGAAAACAAAAGATACCTATGATAGAAGCAACTGTTAGGGGGCAGCTAGATGGTGCAGTTAATAGAGCATCGGCCCTGGAGTCAGGAAGACCTGAGTTCAATTCTGACCTCAAACACTTAACACGAATTAGCTATATGACCTTGGGCAAGTCACTTAACCCCAATTACTCTGCCTTCCCCTCTCCAAAAAGACAAAAAAAAATTGGAAGCAATTGTCTTTGGCTAGAATATTTCTTTTTGTTTTATTCCTACCTGATTTACACATAATTATTTTCGTGTTGTCTTTCTTATTAGAATGTGAACTCTTAAATAAGGTAAGGGATCTTTTTTTTTCTTTCTTTCTTTAGATCCCCAGGGCTTAGCACAGTGTGTGGCAAATACTAAGTGCTTAACAAATGCCATTAAATAGCTGACTAACAATATCTTTGTAGAACATTTTCATAAAGATTTTATAAAGATGGGAAAATGAGTGAGTAGGTCTTTATTTACCTCAATTGCTTTTTTTTTTTTTTGCTTTTTGGAGGGGGTAAGGTAGGGCAATTGGGGTTAAGTGACTTGCCCAAAGTCACACAACTAGTTTTTGTGTTAAGTGGCTGAGGTCAAATTTGAACTCAGGTCCTCCAAACTCCAGGGCCAGTGCTCTATTCACTGTGCCACCTAGCCACTCCTACCTCAATTGCTTTTTAATAAGATACAATATTTTTTCCAAGCATTTGATATCTTCCCTCATTTCAAATATCTAAAGAATTGATCCTTCATTGCCCTTAAAATTATATTAAGATAGCAAAGGCTATCTCCATGTATATTTTCCTGTATTTGTATTCTTAACAGTTAGGACAGTGCCTGGAACATAACAAGCATTTAATAAATGTTCTGTCTCTAAGTAAGCAAGACAGTCCCTTGGCCTCAACATAAATTCTAATGGGGGAAGGTAATTCATAAACGGATGCTAGAATGGAGAAGGGGAGAATTTTTGTACAGGGCCATGGTGAAGAGATGAGCAGGAAGTGATCTAGAATCCTCACCCTGATAAACTAAATCACCTCTCAGAGCTGGAAGAACACAAGGCAGAATCCAAATTTCTGGAGGGAAGGAGATGAAAGAAAAGTAGGGTCGTGTTGAGGGGACAGCAAGGAAGATGAAACTCTTGACAGATCTTTTCCATTTCTCTTCTTTTGCCCTCTTTGCAGTTGCTTCCTATTGGGATGTCCTGGCTTTTGTTGGTTTTTATGTTAGGTTTTCTGCATTAAATTTTCCACAATTTTTCTCTCTACTGTTTTTTTTTTTTTACCAAGTATGACCTTAGAGTCAGGGTGGTGGTGGTGGTGGTGGTAGTGGTAGTAGTAATGGTAGTGGTGGTAATAGTAGTAGTAATGGTAGTGGTGGTAGTGGTGGTGGTGTGGTATAGGGTAGCTAGGTGGTGCAGTGAATAGAGAGCCAGACCTGGAGTCAAGAAGATTCTTCTTGAGTTCAAATCCAGCTTCAGATACTTACTAGCTGTGTGACTCTGGGTTGTAAAGAGAAGAAAGTGGCAAACCACTTCAGCATCTTTGCCAGGAAAACTCAAAAAGGGGTCACAAAGAGCTGGACATGACTGAAAATGACTAAACAACAGCAAACAGAGTCAGGATATCTAGTTTCAAATTCCTCTCCTATTACTACCTTGAGCAGGTCATCTAAATTCCCTGAGTCTCAGTTTCCACACCTGTAAAGTGGGGTGATTTAACTAGATAGTCACTAAGGTCTCTTCCAGCTTTAAATCTATCATCTTATGCTTCTATACAAATGGGTAATTCGAAATAACATCCATATCTGTCAGCAGTCTTTTTCCCCTTGTCTGTTAAGATATAGTCAGTTTCATCTTTTTTAAATGTCAATAGACATTCATTAAGCACCTACCGTGTACCGAGTACTTTGCTACATGCTAAAGATACAGATATAAAAAAAAGAAAGCTAGTCCCTTTCTGATACAAAAAAGAAATATCAGAACTGAGCTCTTTCCTTAAATGAAGGTTTGGAATTCATGGCTCCACCCTCAAATCAGAGGGTGGGAATCAGGAGGAGTACCAAGGCTGATGGGATCTTGCAAGATGATGAGGCTTTCCCAACATTGAGTTTCCTGAGGCATGGTGGAGTAGTGAGAGATATCTCAGAGTAGTGCAGCCAGGAGAGAAATGAGGTGGTGATTTTTGTGGCTTCTTTGGTGTTCTGCTTGTCTAACACCTCCAGATTCTTTTCTTAAAGAAAATGTCCATTATGTAGTATTTAGGTATAAGGTTTCCATGTAATCTAAGAAACAAATGATTTTGTTGTTTCTTGATCCTGAGTCATATATCCCAACCATTTTTGCTGTCTTCCTTATGCCTACCATTATATTGAAATCATCAAAACTTAAAGTTTTTGTAACCCATAGTTCATTGTCAAAGCTCTGAATTTGCAGACTGTTCTCAATCTTGCAAGTTTCCCTCTTTAACACATATTCCTCCAAGGAAGGAAGGAAGGGAGGAAGGAAGTAAGAAAGGAAGAAGGGAAGGAGGGAGGGAGGAGGAAAAGAAGGAAGGAGGAAAGGAAGGAAGAAAGAGGGAAGGATCAGCACAGCATGTGATGAGAAGCAGTCAACAGATCTTTTTTAAGTATCTAATTCAAATAAGCAACAAGTTTGCATTAAAATATATACCCCAATAGATCTGTAACACCACACCATTTCACACACATATGTACATATACCCACCCCTACACATGGGAATTCTGTGGAGCTCTTGTCTATGGAGTCCCATGAACCCCAGAGGGTCTACCCAATGTGTCAAGGCCTTCCTCAAATTCTCCTGATATATCAATAATACTAGTGAATCAACCAGGATAAATATCTAATGGTCCTAGCCTTTCTTTTCCTATTGAAGAGGTTTACCCAAAGAAGGTTGACCCCAAAATACCTGAGACCCCAAAATACTGACATGCCGGGTACTGCCAAAAGAATTCGACTCAAGTCTTCTCAGCCAAAGAAAAGCAAAGTTTATTGAAAGTTCGCCACATTGAGTAGACTGTTAAGGAGCCTAGGTATCTGTGATGCTTGCACTGGGCAAGCAGGACAGAGTAAGTCTGCCACAGAATAAGTCTGTGCTAGGACCTTCTGTGGCACTCTCACACCACCTGGAAGGGAGATGGGATTCTTATATACAGAGGAATCTAGGGGTGGTCTAGAAGAGGAGTTTGGGGAGGGTCTTCAGGAGGAGTCAATGAGGTCAATGCAAGAGTGGATTGATATTTTGATAGGCTCAAGGATGGGAATCAGACGGACAATGGAGGGCCAGGCTAGTAACAGAGGTTTGGGCCCAGCCACAATGAAAAACTTATGGCCCCTGCAAATGCCTCATCAAGTGGGAAAATTTAATCAGTCTTCAAGGGGTTTCCCAGAGCCTGCACCTCAAATATTCAAGGAGAGCTCAAGGGGGCTCCCAAAGCCTACACCTACCTCATCACTATCATACATTTATTTCCCTAATACTATGTTTTATTCTGATTTTTCCTCAAAGATTTCCATAGGTTATATATTGCAGCCAGCTCACCATTGCCTTGTGCCCCTCCACTGCACATTTTCAGTTCTTCAGAGATGGTTGTGTGCTGTATCTTGCAGCCATACAACAGCAATTATAGAATGTTGGTATTAAAAAGATCCACCACAAGAAATGACAAAGGAATGGATGGTATGAATTGTTACAAGGTGAAGTAAGCAGAACCAGGAAAATAATGAGCACAATGAACAAAATGACTGTAACAATGTAATTGGAAAAACAAACACAAAAGAGTTGAAACTGAAACTGAATGCTTTGAAATTACGACGACCAATCTCCTCTCAAAGAAGAGACATAAGAAGGCACTTCCCCTTCTCCGTAGGGTGGAGGACTATGGGTTTGTAACACTGAAGATAATGTCAAAGTTTTTTGATGCATTGGTTAGTTTGATTGATCTAGGGGTCTTTTTGTCCCTTTTTTTATTCTTTGTTTTTAACAACAGATCTCTGGGAGTGGTAAGGTAGGGAGGATGGGGAGATACACATTGGGAAATGGAAAAACAAAAAGATGCCAATAAAAATTTATTGAAAAAAATGTTGGAAACTAAAACTAAATTAACTAAGTACAAAATTTTAAAGACCTTTAAAATATACTCATACCTAAGAAGGAAGAATTAAGAGCCCAGCATTTGTAGAAATAATTGAAGACAGAATATATTTTTGCATTTAAGAGATTAGGGGTTGAATCTTAATTCTGTAAGACAAATTAATTACATAATTGCATTCTTCCTGTGCATAGAGATGAAGTAATAAATTAAACAGACCTTATGAATCATAAAAAAAAGAAAAGAAAAAGAAAAAAAAGCAAGATAGGTCTTTACTTCCAGAAGTAATTTGGGGTCACTAAGGTAGCTTTGTAAATTGGTCTGTTCTCTTCCTCCAGTTTAATTCTGAGCCAATTCTTTTATATATATTTTTATTACCTGCTCCAGGTATCTTATGCTCCTCTAAAGTCTATCCATCCAATATACATAACATAATCTGAACAATAGACATTCTTCACCCAAATTTTTTTTCTTTTGTGTATGGTCACGTCAAACTCTTTTCAGTGCTTTGAGATCTCTTCTGAGAAAACTCTGCAGTATTCTAGGGCTTTATACAATCAGCATGATGTCATTTGCAAACATGAACATCTGTTGGACTATACCAGTGATTCTAATAATTTTTGGTTTCAGGGCTCCTTAATGCTCTTAAAAATTTTGAGGACTCCAAAAAGCTTTTGTTTGTGTGGTTTGCATCTATCAATACTTATTATATTAGAAATTAAAACATAATTTTAAAAATATTTATTTTTAAATAATAATAAACCCATTACATTTTAACACAAATAACATATTTTAAATTTTAAAAAGCTATATTTTCCAAAACAAAACAAAAATGTAGTGAGAAGAATAAACATAAAAATATGTTTTACGTATTTTTAAAAACACATTTTTTTAATGTCTAGCTTAATAGAAGATAGGTAGCTGAATTTTCATGTCTTCTCCATTCAATTCATTTCAGTACATTATTTTAACTAAATTGTATGAAGAAATTCTGGCCTCACACATATATATATAGTTGGAAAAGGGAATAGTATTTTAATAAACAAATATCAGTAATGTTATGAAAATCGCTTTGACCTCAAAAACCCCCTGAAAGGATTTCTGGGAACTTAGGATCAGAATGGAGAGCTCGTAAGAGCTTTGAGAGCCTAAGTCCATATCAAAGTAATAATCCTTTGTAAAAACTAGTTAAAATGAAATTAGGATAATACTCACTGTTTATTAACATTGGAGAAAAATAACAGAATGGGGGCTCAAGCTATAGTGAGATACCCCTATCCCTCAGGGTTCTCATAGAATGGGGGGGGGGGCATGTCATATAACCTTGCTTAAGGACTTCATTCATCAGTGTGAGTGTAAGTTGGGATAAGAATGTTGAAGGTTTACAAGAGCAACACTTTAAATACGTTATCTCTTAGGTTCATAATCAAAGAGATCAAAGAAAGGGGAAAAGGACCCATTGTACAAAACTATTTATAATACCTACTTTCCCCCATGTCCAAAAACTGAAAACCAAGGGAGCATTCCATTAATTGGGAAATTACTAAAATGATCAATAGATGGTATAGGAAAGTAATAGAATATTTTTGTGCTATAAGAAATGAGAACATTGATATAATGACATCAACATTGTTAAAAAATATGTCTAAGAAAGACTTCAGATGTCTGATCAATGCAATGACTAACCATGGGTCATGGAGGATGACGTATGCAATCCATCTCCTGACAGAGAGATGATGGACTCCGAATGTAGAGTAAGACACATTTTTGGACACAGCCAATGTGGAGATTTGTTTTGTCTACCTATGCCTATTTGAAGCAAGGGCTTATTTTCCTTTCTTTCAAGGGGGAGGGAAGAGTTTGGGGGAGGTGTGTGGATAGGGTTACCAAAATGAAAACAAAAAAGAAAAGAGGGTCACTGAGGCATTTTTTTAGAATTACGGATGAGAACAGAACTAAGGTCAGTAGGAAACAGACACACAGGACAACTTTGAAAATAACACGTTGAATTAGTTTTATATTTCTAAGTAGAAGCAAGTTATATGTGATACAGATTTATGGCTGTGTGTCTAATTAATCCTATTTTTCGGTTCTGCTTTGTATATGGAAATTCTCATGTTATTTGGTGTTTGTTAGGTTCAGAATAGAATAAATAGATTATCTCATTAGGTCCTCACATCTTTGGGAAGTGGGAGGTACCATTGATACCATTATCCTCAATTTACTGTTTGGGCAAGAGAGATATTTAGGAGCTTGCCAAGAACAGAAGTTACAAAACATTTTCCCCCATATGCAGGGCTGCACTGTCTCCTATACTATCTTGGTCCCTAAAGGGACCTGAGATGCAAATTTAATGAGGCCACCACGAACATTCACTCCACCAATTCACTTCCAAGTTTGGCACAGCTGATGAACTGATTACTATAGCTCTATCTTGTCTATTTTTCATCTTGGGTCAGACAGGTAGCTCAGGACTTCCTTCATTATTAGCCACAAAATCTGGCACAGACTCTGGCTCCCAGAGTTCTGGTGGCTCTCCATTCTGACTTTTAGAAGTACACAAAGTTATAACTGTGTCCAATATTCCATCACTTAAAAGTAGGAAGACAAAAAAAAAAAGAGAAGCCCAGAAAAGAGTGTTGAACTGATGGTCCATCCAAAAGCTTCCTTACAGAATGTCCCTCCCACACAAACAGTAGCCAGGCAGCAAAGAGTAAGACACTTGCTTTGACCATTTAGTGCTTTTTGAATGCACCCCAACTGTATCTCTGCAGCAAATCAAAAATCTGTTTCTTCACCCTGCAGTTAGTGAATCTGGACCCAATTGATATCTACACTGGCTCCAGATCCACCCAGGGATTGTATCTGCTGCTGTACATACTGTATGTACTGTGCTGGGCTAGTCTCCATTACAAAATATAAATATATATGAATTATATAAATTATATAAATGTGAGTTAGAATATAATTCTCTCTCCCAAATTATGTTCAGGTCATAACTCAGATCTTTGCTGTTGCCTATCTCCCCTTGCTTATGTCTGCTTGGGCACCTCCTTATTATCTTAGAAATGTCTTGGGTATGTCATACTAGGGATGGTGGTCTAGGGGGAGAAAAAGAAAAATCAAGTAATAACACCTTTAGAGTAGAAGCAAGGTAAAGAGCCTCCCTGAAAACTGCCTGAGAATGCAAGGATACCCTTGTTTTAAGGAAAGGATAAGCATAGATCTAAGGATAGGAATAGGGACTAAATCTGTAATTTCATCGGTGTATTGAACTCTCAGCTGAGAAAACATGCCTTGACAATGTAGACTGGCACCTTCTCTGCATCTCATAATCTTGCATATAGAGCATGGAGAAATTAAATGACTTGTCATAAATCATACCAGCAGTATATATATCAGAGGCAGGACCTAAAGCCTGCTTTCTCTAGCTTCAGGGCCAGCCCTCTAGTACTATTCCATGTTACCTCCACTTTAAGCAAACCTACTGAAAAAAACAATCAAACATGAATCAGGAACCATTCCTTGACTTTCCAAAAGGAGTCTCTTTACAAAAGAAAGCCCTTAAATAGTCTCCTTGAACCAGTTAAAATAGTACTCTCTTTACACTCAACTCAGAAACCTTTGTATATATTGCATAGAGATACATATCTACAGTCTCCACATGTCTCTATATGCAAATATCACACACACAAGTTTGTGGAACTCCCAACTCAAGTGTCTTCATTTGTCCTTGGGGAGCATTTTAGAGGAGACTATTGTGCATCATTATCAACAAAAGGCGACTTGGTGACCTCCTGTAACTCAAGAGATCGCAATCTGATGGGAAAGATAGCAAAAGGCACAGCCCAAGCATTCTTGAGAGAGGAGAAAGAAAGACACGACATGGGAAAAGAAGACCAAAGAGCCAGAGAGTAAGAAATTGAAAGGGCCTTAGAGATCCAAGCTTTCCTTTTAGAGGAGAAGAAACTGGGCGCCAGAGAGAGGGAATGACTTGTTGAATGTCACAGAGTTAATAAACAGCAGGGCCCTTGTTTGATCTCAAGTTCTCTGATGCCAAATCCAGTATTCTTTCCTTCACAGGAGGCCTCCCCTCCTAGAGCATAGATATCCACAAACTTGCTTCCTAGAAGATGTGTGAAAATTCATTTCAACCCCTTCATCTGAGAAGTGGGGGACTATGGGCGTGAGATGTTGACTATGCCATGTGATGTATTTAATGTATTGATTGGTTTTACTGAACTCTTAATCTTTCACAAAGAAAGGCTCATTGTGGACCCAAGGGGTAGGGGTGGGGAAAGGCATATTTGGAAACAAACGTGATATAAAACCAAAAGCCAACAACAACTAAAGAGAGTTAGGAACAGGCAAATGTAGGAGAGAAACGAAGACGAACAAAGGTGAAGAGGGGTGGGGGAAAGGTAGACACAGGTGCTTCACCTTGAATTGTGAAAGACTTCTGCCTACGCCTTCTAAGAAGCATGGGCAGAACTCACAAGGGAACTAGGTCCCTCCCTATTGCCTTGCAGATTCCTGCACCACGTGTGAAGGCAGCTGTGCCCTAAAGATGAAAACGATAAGGTTTCAGGAAAGTATGAGATAAAGCCAGACAGCCTGGAAGGGGCCACAAAATGTCACAATCCAACTAGTAGTCCTTGGACTAACCTACAAGAAGCATAAAAAACAAACAAACAAAAAACCTTGGATCCATGAAAGGAGAAGATTCCCAGGAGTCTGTGGGATTCTGTTATTTACCTGGGTAAGTCAATAAGCATGTCATCATCCCCTCTGTCCCACCAAGAATCCAGAAGTTAGTTTAATATGGGCCATCTCTACCAACAGTACCTCCTGAGGGTACAGTACGCACTTGAATGAGATCACTGGCATGAAAACACTTTGGAAACCATTAAAAAAAATCCCTAATCAATCAGTAAGCAAGCATTTATTAGCAGACACTGGGCTAGGTGCAAGGAATACAACGCAAAGAATGAAAACAGCCCCTACTCATACATTCCTATCGTACAATCTAACAAGGGATATAATACATATGCAAATATACAAAGGGTAAACTTAAAGTGAATCATACCAATTTATTCAAAACACTTAACTCCAAGGTGGTTTGAGAGAAAGGTCAGTAGCAATTATGTGAACTCAGAAAAGGCTGAAGTGCCCAAGATAATGCCTGACCTGAGTCTTTAAGAAAGAGACTGAGGTAAGGAGGGAGTGAATTCTAGGCATGTGGGACAACCAGTGCAAGGGCATGAAGATAGGCAACGAGTCTCCCGTGAAGATATCATCCCCGCCTGTCTTTGCTGTTGAATCGTTTTAGTCATGTCCAGCTCTCCATGACCCCATTCGGGGTTTTCTTTGGCGAAGAGACTGGAGTGATTTGCCATTGACTTCGCCAGCTCATTTTACAGATGAGGAAACTGAGGTAAACAGTGACTTTCCCAGGGTCACATAGCTAGTAAGTGTCTGATGTCAGATTTGAATTCAAGTCCTCCTGACTCCAGGGTCTGTGTGTGATTTATTCACTATGCCACCTAGCTCCCCTCATACCTAGACTGTTACAATAGCTTTCTGGATGGTCTCCCTCCCTCAAGTCTCTCCCCATTATAGCCCACCCTCCTCTTACCTGTCAAAATCTGACCATGTCACCTCCCTGCCCCATATTCAATAAACTCCAGGGCTTCCCTATTACCTCCAGGATCAAATACAAAATACTCTGCCTTTTAAAACCTTTTATAACCTAACCCTCTTCTACCCTTTCCAGTCTTCCTACACTTTGGTCTCCTCCATTAACTCTAAGATCCAGTGACACTGGTCTCCTCACTGTTCCTTACACAGGACACTCCATGCCTTTTTTTTAAGCACAGACTTTTATTCTTTCCATTTCCCTCCTTTTGATTCAATGAGAAGGCTAGAAAAATAAAATTATTACAAATGTGGAAAGTAATTTTTAAAAGAAATTTCCCCTGTAGCCATAGGGGAGGGAAGGAAGGAAGGAGTATGGAAGGAAGGGAGGAAGAAAGGAAGAAAAGAAGGAAGGAAGAAAGAAAGGAAGGAAGAAGGAAGGAAGGAAAAATCATTTTAAAATCTTTAATCTGCACTGGGAGACCATTACTTCACCATTTAGAGATGGACAGAAATTGCTGTTGGCCATTGTGTCAATAAGAGTTACCAAGCTTTTTGAAGTTGATTATCTTAACAATATTTCCCCCCTTTCTTCGATCTCCTTGGGGTATGGCCCTGGTGGTGATATTACATACATCTGGGAGCTGATGAAAGGAAGAGAAACTGACAAAGATAGACAGAAAGTGAGAAAAGAGAAGACCTTGGGACAGAATCTTGGAGAACACCTAGAGTTAAGGGGCATGATACCGATGATGAACCAACAAAGGAGATTGAAAAGGAATAGTCAGACAAGTAGGAGAAGAACCAGGAGAGAGCGACATAAAAACCCACAGAGAAGAGAGAAGGAAGAGAGGGCAGACCATGATGTCAAATGCAGCAGACAGATAAATAATAATAATAATAATAAGGACTGAGCAAAGAACATTAGATTTAGCAAATATAAGAGGTTATTGTAATTTCCATTCTGATGGTGACCCCCACACTTCTACAACAAAACTGCTCAATTTAGACTCAAGAAGTTTGGGAAAGTTTGGTGTCCTAGTCAGAGGGAGGTGGCCTGGAGGCCAGGAGGGCCTGCATTCAAGTTTTCAATCTCAGCAGCATGCTGACTCTCCAGACTTCTGTCAGGCCATGGAAACCTTTCTCGCCCTCCCCCCCCTCTTTTTCCACAGAAGCTCAGTTCGCCCTCTGAACTTCACCTGTTAGAAATACCCTTGGGGCAGCTAGGTGGTGCAGTGAATAGAGCACCAGCTCTGGAGTCAGGAGGACCTGAGTTCAAATCCAGCCTCAGACACTTAACACGTGCTAGCCGTATGACCTTGAGCAAGTCACTTAACCCCAATTGCCCTGCCTCCCCCCTCCACCCCTGTGACTTCAGAAATTAGCATTCTCTACCTATGAGTCTCTCAGATATGATAGATGTTTTTTCTATCTTCACATCAAGATTTGATGAAAGATTAGATGTTGGGTGAGGGAGAATGAGAAGTCAAAGATAATCCTAAGGTTAAAAACATAAAAAGAAAAGCAATAGTGGTGCCTTCATCAGAAATGTGGAAATTTGGTATAGGGATGCATTTGGGGAGAATTCAGTTCAAACTCAGAATTCAAACCAGATCCTGTGAATCTCAATTTAAGTATTAGGGACTATTATCCTAGAGAACATAGTGCTACTGAGATCAATATGGGTTCATCTTTTACTCCACCATTCTGTTCTCCATCAATTTCCTAGTGAGTTTTTCTCTTTTGCATAAGCACCTTAATTCCCAGCAACCATCTCAGACATGTGTGCCCTCTGTCACAAGGGGGAACTGAGCCAGACTGTGTGGATGGACCAGCTTAGATCCATCTCCATGACTGGAAAAACAACTCAGGCTTGTCCAACCAAGGATGAGTCAGGGATGTCTCTTCTTATACAAAGGATAGCACATTCCTAAGAGATGACACCTTAAATCTAATGCCTGACCCATTGGATTCAGGGGAAGGAAATCAGAGAAAGTCCAATTAAGCCTCAATATTGCTGCCCCTGCAGGGCTGTGTTACGCACAGTACTGAGAATCTCGCTGTAATGATAGGATTAAAGTCTCAAAGCATGCTACTGTAAAAATAAGCTCATGGGAATTAGAGCTGGAAGGAAATTTCTTTTTTAAAGACAGGGTCTCTCTGTCTCACCTATTCTGTAAATACAGGGATTACATATAGGCCCAGTCCCACTGAGACTGGAACAGGAACTTTGACCTGCTCCATTTCCAACCTTGGTTGGTTCCCCTTCCTTTAGCAATCTCATTCCTTTTCCATTTTTCTTTTGGCAACCCTATAGCCCACCCCATGACAAAGCACATGACCCACATCCTGACAGAGAGGTCACAGAAAGTCACTGTTCTGTACACAGTCCTCTTTTTCTGTTCCAGTCTGTGTGTGGAAATGCTCATTTTGTCTGGTTTTGGCTAGGATCGATTTTTTAAATTAAATTTTTCAAAAAGAACTCAAGGTCACCTCCATGCATAGGGTAACCAAAAGAGGAGAGATTCTGTGATGCTTCTTAAAACTGTTTTGTTTTACCACCAGATTTTTCTCTGCCTTTGCTCCTTTCAATTCAATTCAACAAGTGCTGATTAAGCGTACATCTCTTTTGGAATCCAGGCCTGACTCAGGCTAGTGTGGCAGTTTAGGTTTGAGACTGGAAAGAAATGAGACTAACAGTTGACCATAAGAGGTTTGCTACTTAGTCATAACATGGAAAAGATCCTCAGCAAGCATGCAGCACTGTTTCTCACAGACACAGCCCTTCCTGCTTCCATGAAGACACATGTCTAATCTGCAAGGGTATGGTGACTCTCAGCATAGTGACATCTGCCAATAAATGAATGAATCTCTAAAACTTTTATTTATTGATGACTGAGCAAGAGCACTGTGTGGAGCAATGAGGACTGCATAGAAAAATGGAGCTCACATTCATTAGTGGGGGAGACAAGGCATACAGGAGGATCCCCAGGGTGTCCAGGCTGAGGGGCATTGACTTCACATGCACTCACCTCTCTTATACCCTTAAGTGAGGCTGGGACAACAGCTGACCAAGCCTTCCACTCCTGGACCAATCACATCTTGGGGAATGGCTTACTTGACTTTTAGAGGAAAAAATTAGCTTAACCCACATGGCAGGAATCCTGGTAAATATTACTCTTACCACAGCCCCTTGTGTACCAAGCAAAGGACTAGGGGCCACAAGAGGGTGCAAAACCAAACTCAGGCATTGCTTTGTGAAACACCAGGGCATACCAGAAAACATACTCATCTTTATTCTAGTACTTCACAATTAACAAAGTACTTTATAGCAACAGCGTGAGAAAGGTAATGCAAATATGATTATGACCATTTCTTTTTTATTATGACCATTTAAAAGAGGGGTAGCTAAGTGGAGCAGTAAGTAGAGCACAAGCCCTGGAGTCAGAAGGACCTGAGTTCAAATCTTACCTGAGACTTGACACATTTAATAACCACGTGACCTTGGGCAAGTCACTTATCCCCAATTGCTCTGTCTCCCCCCCCTCCAAAAAAGCAAAATAAATAAATTAAATTAAATTAAAGAGAAGAAAATTGAGGCTCAGAAAAGAGAGATGAGTTGGTATACCATCCCAGGATGTCAGTATACCAACACAGTGGGCAGTCAGGAAGTATTATTACCGTACTTCAAGCCTGATCTGTGGTCTTTAGATATGGAGCTGTCAGGCAGTCTATTCTGGCATGTTCTCCATATAGAGCTAGTCGATTCCTTTCTATCTCTCAGATTTTACCCGTTTCTCTCTTTTCTCTCATTGGTCCATGGTAGGGACTCAAGTTCAATTTCTTGAAATTGTGCTACTCACATTATAGACATAGTCATAACATCACAGAATGTAAGAGCAGGAAGGAGCCTTAGATACAAAATGTTAGAGTTAAAAGGGACCCTAGAGATAGAAAATGCCCTGTAGTGACCTGCAGATGTTCTCACAGTGGGCTCCCTCTCTGCACTTGTACACAATGCACCAACTTTCTGCTTTTTGCTTTGCTTTGGACTTTAGAGACTTTGACACCACATTTCTACTTCCTCAGCACCAGGGTCTTCGCAACCCAGAAACATTCATCAGCCCCTAAAACCCTCCCACCCAGGAATTTTCTTCCTCTGTTCCAGCTCCCTTCTCCTATTGGTGAGGTCCTCTTGGGACCTTCATTTTGAAGAGGGGCTCACACCAGCCTTCCTTCCTTCCTTCCTTCCTTCCTTCCTTCCTTCCTTCCTTCCTTCCCCTCCCCACTTTGCTTCTGACTTTTCAGACTTTGACACTATACCCCTGAGGGAATGAATACCTTTCCCCCTCTCATTTCTCAGTTCCTTTTTCTTTGTAGTCTTACCCCTTAGAGTGTAAGCTCCTTGAGGGCAGAGGCTAGCTTTCTTTTTTTTCCTTTTCTTTCCTTTCCTTTCCTTTCTCTTCTTTTCTTTCCTTTCTTTTCTTCTTTTGTATTTATATTTCCTGTGCTAAGCCAGGCAAATACTAAGTACTTAATAACTATTTGTTGTGACACTGGGATCCAGAGGATATACAGAAATACTACTCCTGCCTGCTTTCCACGAGATTACAATTTAATTGGGAAGGGTAACTACAAGTACTTTTATTTAAATAGCAATCCTAGGAAACCAAAGATCACAGATTAAGGTGTACAGGATTAATAGGTCAAGAACTAGGCATTAGGGTCAGACAGCTTCCTGGCTCCCCAGAGTGCAGTAAGGGAGATAAGAATTGGGCATGTTTTTTGCTAGCAGCATTGTAAAGGAAAACAACTTTGAAAAAAAAATGGGGGCGGCTAGGTGGTGGCTAAGCTGGGTGACTTTGGGCAAGTCCCGTAACCCCAACTGCCCTCCAAAAAGAGGAAAAAAAAAAGGAAACAACTTTGAAAGACTGAAGAATTCTTTTTTTAAAATTTATTTACTATTAGTTTACAACATTCAGTTCCACAAGCTTTTGAGTTCCAAATTTTTTCCGTCTCTTCTTCCCTCCCCCACCATTGGCCGCATACCATCCGATATAGGTTCTACATATACCTTCACATTAAACATTAGTCAAGTTGTAAAGAAGAATTATAACCAATGGAGTGAACAACAAGGAAGAAACCGAACAAAATGAAAAAGAGAGAGCAAGTAGTTCGCTTCCGTCTGCGTTCAGGCTCCGTAGTTCTCTCTCTGGATGTGGACAGCCCTTCCCATCACGAGTCCTTTGGAGTTGTCTTCTAGCCTTGCATCACTGAGAGGAGCCCAGTCTGTCAAAGTCAGTCCTCACAGATCCGATGTGTCTGTAATTGCGCACAAAGTTCTCCTGGAGACTGAAGAATTCTGGACCAGCACAACGCGGCCATCAGCTCCAGAGCAGGGAAGGAACAGAGAGAAGGTGCAGAATAAACAGACGTTTCTGGGCATTATCTAAGTGAATATTTGTTTTCCTTGACTATGCATATTTGTTAAAAAGAGTTTTCTTTCTTTTTCTTATTAAATATGGAGGAAACATCATAGAAGAGGGAAAAGGGGAGAATCTATTGATTTGGGGGGAAAAAGACAAACAAGAAAAGAGAATCGTTGAAGTATTTTTTTTTTCAAATGCACAGAAGAGAAGGAAACAGACAGAACAGATCCGAAAGTTACATGTTAAATTTATTAAATTCTTTTCCTTTTTTGGAGGGGCAATTGGGGTTAAGTGACTTGCCCAAGGTCACACTGGCTAGTAAGTGTTAAGTGTCTGAGGCCACATTTGAACTCAGATCCTCCTGACTCCAGGGCCTGTGCTCTATTCACTGCGCCACCTAGCTGCTCCCTAAATTTATTAAATTTTTAAAAGGAAAAACACATCACACATAACAGAAATTTGCAGCTTCATGTACAATTGTTCTTTTTCTGTTCTAATTTTTTTTAAAAATGTTTCAAAATGGATGTTAAAAATTATCATTACGTGTAATTGAGAAGAAATAAAATATCATTTTAAAAAATACAAGATATGTTTCAGGGCCCTACGGAGCCCCCTCTCTTTCCTTTTCTCCTCTCTTACGTACAAGGCCAAGATTCAAGGACAGGAA
Source organism: Pseudochirops cupreus (assembly GCA_028627135.1). Classification (NCBI taxonomy): domain Eukaryota; kingdom Metazoa; phylum Chordata; class Mammalia; order Diprotodontia; family Pseudocheiridae; genus Pseudochirops; species Pseudochirops cupreus. The sequence goes on along the minus strand of CM053581.1, from coordinate 201,289,372 downwards.
CTATTATCTGTCTCTGTAGCATTGCCAGAAAATGGGTGGATTTTCCAGGCTACACCCTCCAGACTTGGCTCTCCTGGACCTTCCCCTCCTTAGCATTTACAAAACAGAAATCTGAATAGCACACCAAACTGAATTCTACCAGCTTATCAGATCTGCACTAGTTCAGGCTATGTCTTCACACCCTGGTCTACCCTAACTAACCCAGCTAACTCAACAAACTAACTTGCCTATCCTCTTGCAAAGAGTGATACTAGTCTCACTATGCTCTGTAGCAATGGTGACTGAAAAGGGAACTGGATTTTTGATCCTGCCCACAAGGAGCTTAGAATCAATGTTTCCATATTTTCTTCTCTCTTTCTCTGGTTCATTATAGGGACTCAGGCACAATCTGCTATGTATGTTATAGACAAAACAGGCATAAAATCGCAAAACATAAGCATGAGAAGAAGGGTCTTTAGGATACAAAATGTTAAGACTAAAATGGACCCTAGAAATAGAACATAACATATAATCTGAGCTGAGTGGGGACCTTACAACAGAAATGTCAAATACAGAATGGTACTATTAGGGAATTTGAAATATAAATATTAGAGCTAGGAGAGACCCTAGGACATAGAATGCAGCTTTGAGAGACATTAAACCATAGTCAGAGCTTAGAAGGACGGGTCCTGGCAATTCTACCTTTGTAACATCTTTCAAAAATCCCCCCTTCTCTCCTTTGACACTGACACTACTCTGCTGCAAGACCTCATTGCCTGATTTAGGTCTCTCCTCATTTCGGTCCATCCTCTTCTCAGTCCTCAAATTGATTTTCCTAAAGCACATGTCACCCACCTATTCAATAAACTCCAGCCACTCCCTATCACTGCCAGGATCAAATATAAAGCTTCTGTTTGGTTTTTAGAGTCCTTCAGAACCTGGATCCAGTGACACTGGCCTCTTGCTGTCCTTCCCACAAGACACTCCATCTCCTGATGAGAAAGCAGTTTTATCTGCTTCCCCTACCCGCTGTGTGAATTCTTTCCTGCCTCATCTTCCCTTTCAGGGTCTTCCACTGCTTCCTTCCAATCTCCACTAAAACCCCACCTTCTAGAAGCCTCCTGATCCCCTTTGATTGCTAGTGCCTCCTTTCCCTTGCTTATCTCTAATTTATGCTGTTCTTACATAGTCATTTGCATACTGTTTGTCCCATTACTGTGAGCTCCTAACAAATCACCCTATCTTTTGCCTCTCTTTGTATCCCTAGTGCTTAGGACAGTGCCTGGCACAGAATAGGTGCTGGATAAATGCTTGCTGACTTGCCTAGACTTTACCTTTCAAACAGAGCACTAGAGCTGGAAGGAACCATATGATATTAAATGTTGGAGACAGAAAGCATATTAGAACACAGAATGTCGGAGTTGGGTATTGAACTTACTCCATAGAATGTTTAAAATTTTTGTTGTTCAGTCGTTTCAGGCATTCCTGACTCCAGTGACCCCATTTGGGGGTTTTCTTGGCAAAGATGTTAGAGTGGTCTGTCATTTCCTTCTCCAGCTCATTTTACAGGTGAGGAAACTGAGGCAAACAGAGTTGAGTTACTTGTCCAGGGTCACACAGCTAGAAAATATCTGAGACCTGATTTGAATTCAGGTCTTCCTGACTCTATCCACTGTACCACCTAGCTACCCTGTTTAAAGCTAGGATCATTAAAATATGAATGCTTGAGTTAGAAGGGACCTTGTAGAATATTTCATTTTATAGGTGGAGAAACTGAGGCCTGGAGAGGAGAAATGACTCATTACAGTCAGAGGAAGTCTCCATATCTCCCAATGCCTAATCCAGGGGTTTATTTAGGCTGTACAGATTATCTAGCTAAGAAATCACGTCCTAATTCCATTCTAATTAACTCCTTAACTGGGCAATGATCTTCCCTCCAAAATACTTTTACGGAAGAAGAACTAAAACACTCATTATACACCTTTCTCAGCCACAAGTAGCAAGCTTCTGAAGTCATTGAGTTCTCCCATCTCTCCCTTTAACTACTAAGGTAAAGGGATCAGATTGATGGCCAGTATAAAGTTTAGTGGAATACGAAACTAACATTTCTGGAGGCAATAGACATGGTTTTGAATGCTGATTCTGTTACTGAGTACATAATAGGCGATGAGACTTTGGACAAGTCAGTCAATTCCTTGGAGCTCAGTTTTCTCATCTGGAAAACACTGGAGTTAGACATCAGAAATCTAAGGATACCTTTAGTTCTCAATCCTAGGGTTCAACAAAGTTCACCCTTCACCTGTGGGTGTTTTTTCCCATTAGTCTTCCCACACTGACATGTTTTGCACTTTCCTCCTTCCTTGCCTTTTCTGGATAATGGGTGTATAGTAGGAATCAGTACATCCATTTAAAAGCCTGCCAACTATGAACCTTGCTCAATGTTAAGCAGTAAAGGCTTACTAAGGATAATCTTTGCTCCCAAAACCTAATAGTGTAGCAATTAATTGTTCTCTGTTTCCCATGCATTAATCTTGTCTCCCCAAATATACTGTTAGATTGTTCAAAAGGAAGATATTGGTGTGGGCCAAGGCAGCCAAGGAAGATTTCACTAAGATGAGGCCCTAATCGGACCCTAAAGAAGAATGGGTACGATTTAAATTGAAGAAGAATGGGTACAATTTAAAATTGGCCAAAAAGAAAAGGAAAATCATTTTGGGGTGGTGCAGGACTAAAAGAGTAGGTGAAGAATTGTGCAAGTTCAGGCATGGAAAGCTATGATGGGTTCTATCATTAGCCGGAGCACAGGGGGCAATATGGTGGTGAGCAAAGAGTATTAAATCTAGGCTTAGGATGTCTAAGTCCAAATCCTAGTTCTAACATTATTTCACTATGTAACCACGGGTAAGACACTGGCCACTCTCATCCTCAGTTTCCTCAGCTGTAAAATGCAGATAATAATACACGTACTGTTTATCTCACAGTAGGATTATGAGACAAGCACTACAGAAATATATAGTGGTAGATTTTCCCTCACCCTTCACCTGTGGTTTCTTTGGAATTTTCCCTCAGTTATTTCCTTCTTTGCACAGCCCAATTTATGTGCTCATACCGGGCTTAGATTCTCAGGACCAGGCCATTTTCATGACAACTCCCAGTAACGGAAACCCCTACAAGTGGGGATCTTGTATCCTTTCCCCACCCCTCACCCACAGGACCAACCCCTGTGCTGGACAATGCTAGAAGGTCCATTCACAATCCGGCAGGAATCAAGAGTGTTTCCCTGGGGCTAAGTCTATTCTTAATTCTTTGTGGTCACTGAACTGAAACCACTTCTGCAGAACACTCCTTTCCTGCCTACTAAAGAAAAGATGAGGGATATAAAAAATGACAGAGACATTTGGTCTTTATCATCATCTTCATCACCAAATAACATCTTAAAAGAAATCTATCCTTTGAATTCTGTACCAAGGCTATTTCTGGGTCCCCTATAGGTTGATCATCTTATATTTTAAACTCATACAGCACAATCCCACTTGTGCTATTTGCTGCCTGTGTCACTTTGGGTAGTGAAATTGAACCCAAGAAAGGCTTATTAAGTACCTACTATGTGCCAAGTATTATGGTAGGTGCTGGGAATACAAAGAGAAAAAAAAATCAAAGACCTTGTCCTCAAGAACTTACATTCTATTAGGAGGATTTGACATGTACACAGATAAGTAAATATAAGGTAATGAAGGGGGGAACCCACTAAAAATGGGGTGGGGGGGGACAGAAAAGGCTTAACATAAAAGTTGTCCCTGAGTTGAGAATTGAAGGAAACCAAAGGTGATGAGAAAGAGTGAATTCCAAACATAGGGGTGGGGGAAGCAGCCTGTGCAAAGGTCCAGAGGCTAGAGATGGGCTGTCGAATTCAGGAAATAGGTCACCTTAGCTACAACTAAGGCTGAAAGGAAGTTGAGAGCCAGAATGTCAAGTTTTAAATGCCAAGTAGAAGAATTTCTATTTTATCCTAGGGGCGACAGGGACCAAGGGAAGATTTTTGAAGCAGGAAAATGACATGATCAGATCTGTGCCCTAGATTAGAGAATAGGGACTGGAGAGTAGTGAGGTTATTGTGATGGTACAGGAAAGAGATGGGGATGGAGGAAGTGGGTCCAAGCTTGCATAGTGTCTTGTGAGTGGAGAAAAGGGGGTGAATGTGAAAGACTGTATCGGCAAGACTTGATAACTGATTAAATAGAAGGCGTAAGAGAAAAGGAAGAATTAGGAATAGTTCAAGTCCTCAGTTAAAATAGGTTTGAAGAAAGGCTAGGTTTGAAAAGCTGAAAACAATGAATCATGCTTCAGATAGGTTGAATTAAACATACCAATGATACATCTCCTTGAAGACATTCAGCAGGTAATTGATGATGTAGGAATGGAATTCCACAGAGATGTTATGATTTCCAAGTTGGTAGATATCACCTTAATCATAATAAGAGACCCAATGAAAGTGAGTTTGTCAAAAAACTGTGGAGAGGCAGAATGGTGTAGTGAAGAGAATGCTGTTTGTGGAAGCGGAAAGACCTGGGTTCAAATCCTGTCTCAGTCACAGACTAGCTGAGTGACCCTGGGGAAACCAAATCTCTGAACCTCATTTCCTTATCTATAATATGCAAGGGTTAGACTCACCAATCCTGTAAGAAAAGTAGAGGGCCTAGGACAGAGGCTTAGGCAGTACCCTAGATAGGGAGTGGATAATCCATCAAGGACAACAAGTGATCCAGGCCTCAGTTTTCACTGCCATAAAATGGAAGGGTTGTACTAGAGGATCTTTAAAAGACACTTTCAACTCTAAATCCCATTATTCTTTACTCAGCAAAGCCTAGACTTGCTAGTCATTAAAAAAAAGATTGTTCTTCAGCCACAATCATCCCAAGAAAACTAAGCACCGTCAAAAAGATTTTAAATCAAACCCAGGTTTGAAATCAAAGTCATTTTAGGAATGTGTACCAAACTACATCAGTTTTAGTCTTATAAAAGATTATATAAGTTTTAGGGTTTTATGTAAGACCAAGGCTTCCAGCCATATCAACTCAGGTGCAGAGCTTGTCAAATCTCAGAAAAGAGAGGGAGAAAGGGAAGAAAGGGAGAGAGGAAGGGGAGAATTTAATTCAATAAACATTAAGCAGGCACTGTGCTAAGAGGAATAAAAGAAAGGCAGAAGGCAGCCCCTGCCCTTTTGTAGCTTATAATCTAATGGGGGTAGGGGGACAACATGCATACACATATATACAAAGCAAGTCATATACAGGACAAACAGCAAATGATTAATGAATGGAAGGCACTAGAATTAAGAGGAGTTGGAAAAGGTTTCCTATAGGAAGTGGGATTTTAGTTGGGACTTAAAGGAAGGGAGGTCAGTAATTAGAGCAGAGGAGAGAGAGCATTCTTGGCATGAGGAAGAGACAGAGAAAATGCCTGGAACTGAGCGATGGAATGTCTTGTTTGTGGAACAACCAGGGAGAGAAGGAAGAAAGGAAGGGAAGGGAGAAAGTCAGGAGCTTGAGAGGGAAGCAGGAAGGAAGGGTGAAGCATTCCTCTAAGGAAAGTGCAGATGCTACAGGATGGGGAGCTGATTGAGAGACAGCTGTCATGGAGTGGTAAGAGACTTGGAGAACCTGGCTTTGGATTCCCACTGTTACTTTACTACTTGTGCAATCGAGGCACTTTCTCCTCAAAAACTCAGATTCTTCCTCTGTAAAACCAAGGGACTGGACTAAATGATCTCTCAGTTCCTTCTCTGCTAGGTTTGCTATACTGGAACCTATTGACCCTGTGTGCCTTAATCAGTGTCGTATAACCATCCGCTTCAGCTCTCTGTACCAGGGAGGCAAGAGGAAAAGGGGGAGCACCATGCTCAGGGCAGGGCAAACTCTTTGGTGACACGTAAGACTCAGATCCTCACCTTTCCAGCGTTACCCAAAAAGTGACCCTGGCTGGTAGTCTTGAATTCTTAATGCTGCATCAGGTTCAGTGCCTGATGTGGATGAAACAGAGATGCTACTTGGTACCATGAAAAAGGCTTTGCATTTAGAATTGGGGACCCAGGTTTCAATCTAATCTTTCCCAACCTCTGGCTGTGCAATCCTGAGCAAGTTACTCAGTCTCCCTTTGACTGTTTCCTCATCTATACACAGCTAGCATCACTGTCAGGATCCAAAACTAGGTCTCTCTGGATCCAAGTCCAGTACTCTGTTATGTTACACTATGCCGTTCCTCCTCATGAAAGCTGCCTGGGCTTTATGGTCCCCAGTATTGTACTACCCATCTCAGGGTTGGTTTTCAGGAAAGTATTTTGTAAACTGGAAAATGATAGAGAAATGCAAGCTACTGGGACCATTATTGCAGTGCTTGAAGTGCTATTTTTTAAAAAAATATTTATTTATTTGTTTAGTTTGCAACATTTATAAGATTTTGAGTTCTAAATTTCTTCCCCTCACCAAGATGGCATGCAATCTTATATGGGCTATGCATGTATAATCATATTAAAAATATTTCCACATTAGTCATGTTATGAAAGAAGAATCAGAACAAAAGGGGAAAACCATGAGAAAGAAAAAAGTATTCTTGAAAGATCAATTCTAATACCCTTATTTTAGGTGAGGAGTAAATTGTCAAATGGCAGTGAGGGAAAAGAAGGGCATCTTTTCACCCACTGGAACACCCCCAAGAGTGGAAGAGTTTGTCCACAAGTGGAAGGTGCCTTAATATCTGAATATGCCTGGTCACCCCCTCTAAACTCCACTGGCTCCTTATCATCTCCAGGATCTAATACAAAATCCTTTATTTTGCATTCAAAGTCCTTCATAACCTACCTTTCCAGTTTTCTCAAACTTTGCACCCCCACCCCATCACCCCATCTCCACATTCTTTGATCTGGTACTGGCCTCCAGGCTGTTAAGAACAAGACCAGACACTCACTCCCCTAGGTGGTGAAGTAGATAGAGCCCCAGCCCTGGAGTCAGAAGGACCAGAGTTCAAGTCCAGCCTTACTTACTACCTGTGCGATCCTGGGCAAGTCACTTAACCCTGATTGCCTCAAGAAGAAGACACTCCATCTCTTGGCTCTGGCCATTTTCTCTAGCTATCCCTCACCCTTGAAATGCTCTCTTTCCTCACATCTTCTGGCTTCTCTGGCTTCCTCTAAGTCCCAAGAAAAAGTCCACCTTCTACAGGAAGTCTTTCCCAACTGCTCTTAATTCCAGTGCCTTCCCTCCATTATTTCCTATTTATCCTATAGAAATCTTGTTTGTACTTAGTCGTTTGGATGTTGTCTCCACATTAGATTGGGAACTCCCTGAGGGCAAGGATTAAGACATCTTGCCTTTCTTTGTATCCTCAGCATTTCATGCAGTACTTGGCAAAAAGGCGCTTCATAAATGCTCACTGACTGAATGACAGCCCGCAGCTCACCTCCCGAGGAAGTTTTCAATGGCAATAAAAGATCTACATCGTTTCTTATGTGTCCAACCTCAATCATTATTTGCTCTGGATGCATATGTACCATAGTCATTTGCAAAACTACTTTAAGACACACAGGAATCCCAATGGATCTCTTCTAGTACACATTAGACCCCAACCACTTATCGATTACGCTGGATGAAGCCGTTAGTTAATATGGGCTCAGCCCAATGAGGAGCTGCAAAATAAGTGTGACCATGCCTCCCTGAATAAGCTATGACTTCCAGAGTGATAAATTCAGTGTTTAGGATAAAAAACAATGGATTTGAGGTAAAGTGACCTAGGTTCCAATTGAGCACTATGACTTTAAATATTCATCTCTCTCCTGAGATCCCACTGGCAAACTTCAATTGATGGCACCATTTAAGTGGATCTTATATGATTCTTTTCATTGGTGATATCACCAATCACATAGATGGAGTCAACACAATCACCTAAAAGGCATTCCCTGCCCTAAGGTGCCAGCTCCCCCTTACCCCCCCACTTGTGAAGGGAACACAAAAACAAAATTAAAAGTAGTCCCTTCGAAGAATTACATGAACTGATATAGAGCAAAGTAAGCAGAACCAGAAAAGCAGTATAAACAATGTCAACAGAAACATGGACAACTGCTGCTACAAGAACAAGAACACACCTGGACCACTGTGCAATCGGAATGATCTGGTTTAACCCCAGAGAAGAGTTTACACCAAAAAAGTTCTTCCCTCTCCTTCTCTGTCGAGGTGTAATGTGATGGGTATGGAATATCTTATTCCAGACACGGACTGAAATGTTGGTTGGCTTTGCTGACCAACTTCACTTGGTTTTCCTCTTTCTTTATTACAAACAATGGTTCAATGGGTAGAAGAAAAGGGAGAGATATATTTGGAAATGAAAGTGATATAAAAATAAAACATTTAAAATTAAAAATAAGATTAAGAAAAAGGAAACCCTGCCTTCAATGAGCTTCCACTTAAAAAAAAACGAAACTTCCCCGACAAAAAACAAAACAAACAATCTAAAAGTTAGGAAAGCATTGTGCATATAATGGGCACAGAAACTCAGTTCAGAGGGTATTTAATGCTATATTTGGAAAAAGCAAAGTAGAAAGAAAAGAGTCTTTGCTAATCAACCCAGAATCAGGAAAAGCCCCTGCCTCAGCTGGGGCACAGGGAAGAGGCACCAGGAATCAAGGAGACAGTGTGACCCAAACGCAACTCTGAAACTTGAGAGTCCATTTACTGCATGACCTAATTAAGCAGCGTGTCTAATATACCCATGACATCAATTAACATCAAGCGTACATATTTGAGGTCCAAATTTGGCCTTTTGACAAGAGAGACTTCTAAGTCCTAATCAACCCACTGGAGGATGGAAGAGACAACAGTGGGATCCATAAGGGGCAGAGAGGCATCATGAGGCAGCACAAACTATCCATTTGGAATGTTTTCTCCCTCCTCCTCCTCCTTCATAATCTTTATTTTTTTTAAGCCAAAAAAATAAACTTGTACATGGTACATTTATTTCCGCAACACCAACATCCAAAGAATTAATCTTTGAGGCTATTATAATTTGGTTTAATAAATGACTAGTTGTTATTCAGAGTTGTTACATAACCTCAGGGTACCCACAGCTTCCCAGATCCCTGGAGATCTCAGAAAGTGGAATGGCACAGCTGAGAGACCTATGGGTTAGGGTGCCCCCTTTTGTGAGGCTCAGATAGGCCATGCTTGTCTCCTCTACTAAATTGTATTCTAATACCACATCAAGGTTCGGTGCAGAAGGGACCCATGGCTCTCCAAGGGTATCACAGAAGAATGGGAGTTGTGGTACATCTTAAGTTTCAAGTATGGGTTGTTGGGGCAGCTAGGAAGCACAGTGGACAGAGCGATGGCAGGCCCTGGACCCAGACACTTAGTAGCTGTGTCACCCTCGGCAAAACAAATCACTTAACCCTGTTTGCCCTAGTTTCCTCATCTGTAAAAATGAGCTGGGGAAGGAAATGGCAAACCCCTCCAGTATATTTGCCAAGAAAACCCCAAATGGGGACACAGAAAGTCTAAAATGACTCAACAACAACAACAACATGAGCCTGTTGCCTGGCTTGTAGGCTTTTGTCTGAAGACCAGCCACTCTGACCAGAATGGCCAGAGTGATAAATTTGGGGTGCTCTGGCAACCAAAAACTATTTCCAAAACTTGGAAGGGTTGCATTCTACATCAGTGGGAGGAATATTCATATGGAATAGCCATACTAATGAAACCACAAGCCCTTAAAGTATTCAACTATGCATATGTATAATCTTGTAATACATGTTTATTAACTTGAAGGGGGAAAGGGAGAGGGGCAGACCAGAGGGTTTGTGCCTGGAGAGCAGAGGCGTTAAAAGCAAAGGGCTGCTGGCCACAAAACTCCCTACCTAGAGCTAACTCAGATTAACTGCAATTGCGAAGTATTTAACAAAATAAATTAAAATGCAGTGGAACATAGATAATGCTAATGTATGGCTTCCTAAATCAGTAGGTGACCTGCCAGGATCCTTAAGTAAGGTTTTGAGTCTGACACCACAGATTTAGAGAACTCCCAGGGAGAAAATAACTCCTCCGCAACTTACATTGCACATCTCGTTTTATCATTCTTTGCAGATAATGCAATTTTATACAAATTGCAAGTTTGTGTCAACCCTGCATCCAGCAAACCTATGGGTGCCATTTCCACAAGAACGTGTGCTCACATCGTGTCTCTACGGCACGTTTTGTTCATTCTCACAATATTTCACATTTATTCATTATTATTCTATCTGTTCCAGGGATCTGTGATCTTTGATGTTACTAGTCATTGTTTTGGGGTGCCATGAACCACACCCACATAAGACTGTGAACTTAAGTGATAAATATTGGATGTGTCTGGACTGTTGCACTGACTTGCAGCTGCACCACTCTCTCCTCCTGTCTCCCCGCTTCCTGACACACAATATTGAAATTAGGCTAATTAATAATAACCCTGCAATGGCCTCTAAGTGTACAAGTGAAAGGAAGTCAATGTGGCAAATTTCATTGCTGTCTTATTTTAAGAAATTGCCACAGCCGCTCTTGCCTTCAGCAACTACCACCCTGATCAATTAGCAATCATCAATATCGAGACAAGACCCTCCACCAGCAGGTTATAACTTGCTGAAGGCTCAGAGGACAATTAGTATTTTTACTTAAGATATGTACATTGATTTTTTTAGACGTAATACTATCGCACACTTAATAGACTACAGTAGAGTACAAAGCTTTTATATGGACCAGGAAATTGAAAAGTTTGTGTAACTCACTATATTGTGATATTTCCTTTCTTTCGATTTTTGGGTGGCCTGGAACTGAACCCACAATGTCTCCAATGTAAGCCTGTGTCCGAGATTCCAGGGTAAGTGAGACTTTAGGAACCAGGGCTCTTCCACTTCTGGGTCACATAGTCAGTCAATAAACATATTATAAGTTCCTACTACTCACCAGGCTTGGACTGTGCTAAGTACCTGAGAAACAAAGAAATGTATTAAAAATTAAAAAAGATGCTCCCTGTTTGGAGTTAATAATTTCATGGGAGAGACATGCAAGTAGCTATTTGCTGACAAGCTATCTACAGGATAGACTGGAGGTGATCAAGAGTGAAGCAAGCTAAAGGGGTGCAGTCTAAACACCAGGGCTAGACCAGCTCTCTAAGAATTAGGGAGAAGTTTAGAGTATCTCCTCTGGGGGATAGGTCAGTTCATCCAATCTAGCCCATTCACGAGTAGGAAGCCCATCTAGGTGTCAGACAAGTGGTAATCCAACCTCCATTTAAAAGCTTCCGTGATGGAGTGCTCCCTCCCCTCCTGAGGAGGCAGGAGAAATTTACTGAGAAACGTAAGTGGACAAAACTGGTCCTGGTCACCAGGGTTCCTCAGCAGACTCCCATTTCTGCTACTTCTTGCCTAAGTGGTCTTGGAGAAGTCATATTGTTTTATTTTCCCACCTATAAAACGAAGGGCTTGAAATACATATCTAGGAGCAGCTAGGTGGCTCAGTGAATAAAGTACCAGCCCTGGAGTCAGGAGGACCTGAGTTCAAATTTGACCTCAGACACTTAACACAAAACTAGCCGTGTGACCTTGGGCAAGTCACTTAACCCCAATTGCCCTACCTTCCCCCCTCCAAAAAGAAAAAAAACCCTAGCTAGCCAATTCTCTAACCTCAGTTTCTCCACTGCCTTCCATTTGTGGGGCCTAGGGATGAGGATTGGGGAGAGGAGGGTGGGAGACAAGTGCAGGTTTTGGAAAAGTAGAAAGAAGGGTTAGGCCCTTGAGGGCAGAGGGTGGGGAAGAAAGCTGGGGAAGAGGGAAGGACACTCAGGATGGGTCTGGATACACACCCCTGAACTCTGCTCCTCCTTCCACCCTTCTCAGTTAGGGTTGGGGCTGAGGAAAGGGGGGAGGAAGGGTGTTCCCTGAAGACACAGAGCCCTGGAGTCAGCACCCAACCACCCTACTTCACCTCCCTGACTCACCTTCAGGTCCTTATCCTGCAAGTACATGCACAATTGTGTAGAATAGGTAGGTAGATCCATCCCAGGTCGACATTCCATCCTCCCCACCCACCCCCAATTCCAACTGAGTAGCAGTAGTGAAGCAGTCTCTCTTAAAGTTTGTCCTTCACCTCCCATAGTGGGAGGACTTCCTCATGCTCCTGGATTGAATCATGTTCCATGGTTCTGAACGATCTCCCTTTTCCTCAGATACACTTTACCAATCAGCAATTAATCAATAGCAAAGCAAATCCTGAAGGGACAAGAGATCTGGTTTCTAATCTGAGCTCGGCCAAATGACTTACTTTTTAAGGGAAGGTCTAACCATGTGGGCCCCCCTCCCAACCTCAACAAACTTCACTGGCTCTCTGTAGTCTCTTCAGGATCAAGCACAAAATACCCAGTTTGGTATTCAAAGACCTTCATAACCTCTTAGACTTCTAGTCTTCTTACACCTTAACTACCTCCACAGACTCCCTTACATACACGGATACACAAACATTCTTATCTTTGATCCAGTGACACTATCCTCCTGGCTGTTCTAAGAACAAGTCACTCCATCTCTCAGCCCCGAGCACTCTCTGGCTATCCCCTATGCCTGGAATGCTTTTCCTCCTCATCTGTCTACCCTCTTCCCTGGTTTCCTTCAAGTTCCAACTAAAATTCTATCTTTTATAGGAAGCCTTTCCCAACCCATCTTAACTCTAGTACATTTCCCCCTTTCAATGTTTATGTATCCTGTACATAACCTGTACAGGATATGTACTATGTACATATTGTACATAACTCCTGTCCCTTCAGGTTTTATCCTGTACATAACTTGCACATTACTACATTACTGTTTGCTTTCTGTCTCCCCCATTAGACCATGAGGTTGAGGGCAGGGAATGCCCTTTGCCTCTTTTTTTACACCAGCAAAGCATCTGGCACATAGTAGGTACTTAATAAATGTTTTATGATCAACTGACTGACCCCAAGAAAGTTACTTAAACTGTAGGGGACTAAGTTTCCCTACATGTAAAACAAAAGAGCTAGACTAGAAGATCTCTTGGTCCTTTTTGGGTTCAAAAAATTGATGGTCTTGCCAGAGAACTAGAGTCAAGTGAGTCCCACAAAAGCAAAACTGTGGAAGTGCCTTCAGGGAACTCTTATTGAGGTATCAGGCTGTGTTTTGGAGGATACATGCATGGGAGAAGCATGGTCTTGAAGAAGCTAAGGCCCCAAGGAAACGTGCCTCCCAGCAACTTCCTGTTGGCTAAAAAGTCTATGTTTGAGATTAAAATGCAGTCCTACTCTTTGGTTCACAAATCCACAAGTCACTAATTTGATTATCATCCCTGGTGCTCTCAGGGTGAAAACCTTCAAAGATATGGGCAGTGTTAGATCCTTGCCCTTGCCCTTGTTTGAGCCCATGAAGATTTGGGAGTCTCTCATCTATATGGGAAAAAGCACTGTGGCAACACACCTGAAAGAGAAAAGGCACACTCACTCAACAGTTAAGTTCTCAAAGCTGACCTGCTACCATTAGCTTCGGCCTAAGTGAAATGGTATCTTTACTAAATTCCCCTACGGAAGGAATGGTGTGATTTGTAGATTCTCACCTAGGAAATAAGTCACACTAAAATCTCATCATGAAAGCATTCAGATTTGAATACTGGGCTAAAATCTAAATATTCTCAACGATTTTATCATAGAAGCCTGTATAAGGACTCACATTATATGTTTTGACTGTCTTCAATTTCCACTCTCCCCATCCATCTCCCCCATCAAGATGTTATCCATTAGAAGCAGGAAAATAGCAGTGTTTATGATGTTGCCAAAAAATAATTTGAGTACTCCATGAAAATATGGGCTCTAACGTAACAAATAAAAAAAAAACACAAGGTCAAGTTGTTTCTGCAAAAGATCACGTTCCATGTTACTTTCGGACAAAAGCTCACAAGTTTCTTTATATGCTTTGTGGAGTGTGGGCATAATGAAAGCTTGGATTGGCAAAATAAAGAAGGGTTCTGGTTCTGCTGAATCACTGGAAATGTCACATGGAAAGCTGGCCAGCCAGTGAGGTTGGCTTATAGATTTCAGATAGAAGCAGTTGATTCACTGGAAAAGACCTGGAATGTTGGGACAGGATCTAAAAAAAGAGAAATGACAAGTTATTGGTTACAGGCTGACGTAAGTAAATCTTGAAAAGAAAAAAAGATTTATTCCTATCCAGATAAACCTTCATTCATCCCAGAATCTGAACTGTGAAAACAAAGCTCACTTATCTTCCACATGGGAATCATCAAAAGGAAAAATCAGAGGCAGCCAACAGAAAGCAAAGTACAGACTTAATAAGGGTCAATAACCACACTCAAGGCAATGGAAGGGTCTCATACTGAGGCTAAGCTGTCTATCCATCACTTGTCCAAAACTTCCTTCTCAAGCCAATGGTGGTTTCTCTTAGCACAGGAAGTTGGCCAACCTCCTAAAGGAAAAAGAAGTCCTGCCTAAAAGAAAAAAAAAAGCATCCAAAGGAGCATGAGAATTGGACCCACTCCAAAGCCCCATCCAATCACCAAGGATCTGCTGCTTCCCAAGTCATGGGATAGACCTACCTGGTGAATGATTCCAAGTTTAGTGCCTGGGCAGTATAGCACAAAGCAAACTCTGATCTCATACTGACAGACCAGCTGTGTGAGCTAGTAAGCTGGTTTCCCTTATCAGATAAATAGGACTTATCCCACAGGTCTGTTTCGAGGCCCTGCTGGAGGATCTTTGGGTTCTAAGCTTTTCTTATCTCCTTACCTGTACATGAACCCAACCTCTTTGTTACAGCAGACTGGAGTATTTCAGAAGTCAGAATTCTTTTTGGCAAACTTACAACATTGTAACTGTCCTCACCTAAGAAGGAAAACTAACCCTATTCCCTACTTTGACAGGACAAAAAGGTATGATTCATTTCAGAGCAATCATTTCAAATGAGAAACAGATCAATCTCTTTACCTTTCCCTCCCATATAATCCAGCAATCACCCCCAACCAAAATTTATAAGACAACCATGAAGTGTTTTCTTGGAAATCACCCTGTTCTGATATAAGACCTTCCAGGGAGGTTTGAGGCATTGTCTTCTGGTACATCATTCTAAGATTAAGTATCCAAACTGGCTATTATCAATGTATAGCTCATTTAAACATTCTTAGATAAATGGAAGATGAGTCAGTGCCACCACACCATGGTTTTGTTTCAAAGCAACAAGAAATCTAAGCATGCTTATTTCCTCTCCAAGAGGGCAATCAATTACTTCAGAGCCCAGTTATATCCACAAATAAAAGCTCACAATTTAATAGCTCATCTACAACAGCCTAATGTGATATGATTGAAATGTGCCATCATGCAAGGAAGGGATCACTTTAACTTTTGAGCTTGTGGGTGCTTTGAACACAAGATATAGATAGTTTAAAGAACAGCCATGAGCAATCCACGTTCCAACCACTCATTGCGTTAGCCTGATAATGCAAGATGGAAGGACTGGATAGATTCAAATGAGCAAATAAGCAAGACTTAAGTTGCTCTCAAAAATACTATGCCCCAATACAGGAACAGAGAGGTAGTTTAATTTTATGGAAATGCCAAGAGCTAGGCACTGTTTAATTAGGGAGTCATGTTTATAGATCTTCGGGAGAATTAGGTATTTTCCCTGGCACCAGGTCAATAGCATTTCAAGAAAACAAAGTCAGTCCATTGTTGCCAGGAATAAATATACTAGATAGACGCCATAGAACTTGATGGTTCACTGTCTAGGAAGCTCACAATATGAATGAGAAACAACCAGCACACACTCAGGGCCCTAAGAAACTACTCTAAGTTCATGTTGAGTCATCTCTATCTGCATTCTTTCTCAATTGTCTTTGGGGCATTTTTACTACATAGTCTAAGTTGCAATTAGGCACAGCTTTAGAAGCTAGCAAGATGTTGAGATGAATAGAAAGAATCTCTTTCCCAAAACTGCCTTGTTCCAAAGCAAGGATTCTGTAGAAGGTTAAACTATCAAACCAATCTCTCTCACCACCATACGTCCACTTTTCTTTAGTGGTTGCCTCAGCAAATCAACTGTCCTCTATAGAAGAGACCAACCAGATAAATCATGCTACAAACATTCAGTGGCCCAGATCTAATCACTGCCAAGGCACAAAATATTAGACTAATACGGAAAGTAGAATCTAACTTTGGGAGACACTCACAAAAGGGCTTGGGAAGAACTGTGAATTAAGGACTTAAGAATTCCGGGTTGATGGATCAACGGTTTTTATCCAATGTAGAAAAGCCTACACTGCGAGTTTCCTTTCAAAAACAAAGCCACGCTAGTCAAACTATAAACATATCATTTCCTGGAAGATATGCCAGGGTACTTAAAACTTGAAATCAAATATTGGCGGTTTGTGTCCAAGATTTCTGCAAACACTCTTCCTTGCCAACCTTTCCTTTCTCCTCAAGAAAACTACACAACAGGGCCCCCCATTCACTAGTCTGCAGAGATGATTAAGATACCTTGACTATGATAGCTAAATTTTTACTGAAGATACATATTTAAAGTTAACTGAAAATATTACTATATTGTATTAGGCTGCTTGCATTATGGTAAAGCCACATCCCTTGCCAAGGAACATCTATGGTCCCTGGGGCCTCTCTGGAAAATGAGATGACTCAGAAGATTGCCTTAATGAAAAATACCAATTGTCTTGATATCTTTTTTGCCCACCATGTTAACTAGACTCACAATTTAGAACATATATAAACTGCCATAATTCCAGTTATTTTTTTAAAAAGGAAAAACTTTCATTCAACCAAACATCCACTACTTTGCTTCTATTGAGAATACTTTTATTATTATAGTTATCATATACACAACAGAATTATATTGGGAACATTTACAAATAGGTGGTTATTTAAAATCTCTGTCACTTGCACACAACACAGAACCCTCACTCATTTTTGCAGGGGCAAGTCATCTGAGATGTTACAATTTTTGCCTTGTGGACAAACAGAGCTTTGATTAGATAATGTCAGTGGCAAGAACTGAAAATTGGAATTTCCTCTCCAAAAGTTCAAACGTTTTAAATACCCTGTATAGCGTATGTACTTGTTGTGCTTAAACCTAAAAGACATGTTTAGCTCACCCTATTCCCTTTTAAAAGTTACCAAAATTAAATTTGAACCCCATTAAAAAAATTAAGTTCGCCAGTATTTACACATCCCATTAAATTACACATAAATAAATATGTACATTCAACACACTCTTTCTCTTAATACACAGAACACCTCCCTGTTGGATTTTCTTTTTTGCCTATTAAGGCAAAAAAAAGAAAGAAAAAAAAGAAAAGTTAATAAAATGTTATGTGCCTGGTATTTTCAAGTTTTGTTTTTTTTAAAAAACAGACCTGATATAAATATGCAAATAAAGCTGATACACCTTGAGAGAACAATGTTTTAAGACATTTCAATTTTGAGTACTAATTCAAAATTCTTTATAACACAAAAAACACCTACAACACAGACTTTGACTAAACTTTTGTAAAACGTGAATTATCTCCTTTGGAAGTGTGTCAAATGTCATCCAGTAACAAGGTCAAATAGAATTTTTTTTCCTTCATAGGGTAAAAGATTTGTGTAATCTAGAAGTTAGATAACCTTTTTACATAAACATAGAATCAAGATAGATCTAAAAACCATAGTCTAACACTGCAAAATGGTTATTATTGGCATGGAAAATCCATGAAAATTTGACTTAAAAAGGAATAATTCTTAATTAATAGCATCCAAAATACTCTATACCCTTGGCTGTTAGCACTGGGAATTTTAGAGGTTCAAAAACATTTTTAGCACCACTTTTTAGAGCAAGGGGGAAGGGGGAAAAGGGATAAAAGGTTTAAGGAGCAAGTACCCAACAAGTACTCAAGCTTGTAGTCTTCTGATAACTTGTCCACAAAGTTTGGAGATACTGCAGCTTTAGAAACACAAGACTCCAGAATGGGAGGGTGTGTAAATCATGAAGATCTTGAATAAGATGATGTTTAACAAAGTAACAAATTTTTCTACATTGTCCCCTAGGCCAGAAGACGATCCCATAGTCTGTATTATGGAGAATAGTTTCAGTCCTTTTGAACTTTTCCCCAGGCTGTACTCCCCCCCCCCCACCTATTTCCGGTGCTTATCCATTTTCTCAATAGTTTTGTTGGACTCTGTGGGGCTTTGGTCGCCAGTGTTCATGTAGGTTTTGTCTGCTATTTTTAATGCCTCATTTAGGTAGTTCTGGACAGATGTCATGGCTGCACATATGGCTGCACTCCCAAAGCCATGCGTTATTAGACTGAAATGAGTCAGGCAGCCCTGAATGGCAGGATCTAGAACTGGGCTGGGTCTAGCATTTCCAAGAGGAGTCCGGTCCTGAGTGAGAAGATCTGTGAATTCCTTACAGATTTGTCTAAGAGACAGAGAGAACAGAAATCTTCATGAACAGGCAATTTCAAGGGACAACGGAAGATAAACACATCAATGAACATATCATCTAAATACTTTGGGGTGGGGGCACTGTTCTGTGTCCTCAAGGAAACCTGCAAGTTCTCATGGCGAACTACCTGGGGTCTTTGCCAATCCTCCCATCTCACTTCAAAGCAATTTCATTTTTCCAAGGTTAGCTAGCTATTTCCACGGAACCAGTGTTTTGGTTGTTATTTGATTTTGTTTTTGCCAGCATGTTTTTCTCCTGCCCTGAATTCCTACTAGTTCTGCTTCATTTACCATAATTTTAAAATCAATTTAGTGCTAGTTTGGGTGAGAACCTCTTCAGCTGCAGTAACTGATTTGCAATGGATAAGCAGCAGCTGAACTGGGAGTATCTCATTTAGCCATATATACATTGAGCCTCTTCATTGCACCTGAAATCTGTTATCCAGACAGAAGGCATACAATCTTTCTTTAAACTTGGGGAGCCCAGGTTAGAAAATACTTTTGAGGAAACACAAATACAAGGATTTGAAAAAAAATAATTTCGAAGATGTCTTTTGGGAAGGAGAGCCATGACAGTCTGTCTCCAAGTTCAAAACATTCTATCCATAATTGCTGAAAAAGGCAAGGCTTCATTGTAAAATGTACCATCTCATTTCTTTTGCCTCAATGTGCTTAAAGAAACTTTATAAAAAGTTTTGTTGGTTATAAGCAACCTTACCACAATACTCACTTAGCAGCAAGCAGCATGTTTTTTCGGGTACCGATTTCATTCCGTCCTAAATGTGGTCTGGTTAAATAATCAGCTACTGCTTTAGAAGGAAACTCAGTTTCACAGACATAACCGAAATCTCGGGCCAGATGCACAGCTTCACCTACAATAGTGAAACAATTCCAGTCAAACCCAAGCCCAAAACAAACCAACTACTAGGTGTTACTGCTAGAAAAGACAAAAGAATTGCTAGCCTGTTCTCATTTCTATCCGGAAAATGCAAGAATGCCGATAAATTAATAACCAGAATAAAAGTTCAAAGTTTCAGAGACTAAAGAAGCAATCTCTCCTGCACTATCTTCAGTGTTGGCCCATAGGACCAACAATGTTCAATATATAATTCAGATATAATCTAAAGTTCAGCCTATGGGACTTCTCAGCAAAACCTGATCAATTATAATTTTATTTCATAATAAAAATTTTTACTTTATAAAATTAGTCATGGATTACACTCCAGCTTGCCAGATGACTTTGAACTAAAGTAATTTGTTAAATGTAGCCTTTGAAAGGCAACTGGAGTAGGTAGTAGCGGGTTAAGGTTTCCCTGGAAAATCAGGAAAGGTGGATTCAGTTCCACTTTTGACATAATCTCAGTGATCTGGACAATTCTCAAGACAAGTTGCACAGCAGGTAAACTGTATTTTATTAGTAAAAAGTAGGTGGATTCCTATACTAACAAGGAAAAAACCCACTAAGCCTTTATTTAAGGAAAGGTAAAAATATCAGAATAGATATATCTAGCTGGAAAAGAGACTACAAAAGCCTATTACCTTTTGTCTCCAACACTCACTTTAACATGCATTTTTTACTGGCAAAGCTTTCAAGATGATCCAATTTAAGTAAACCCAGTTGAAGACTTTCAAAATTCCCAGTACACCCAAACATGTTGCTCCTTCCACTACCAAAGACCTGTCTATTCAACTGTATGCATAATTGCCCCCTTATGACGGATGGGGGAAAAAATTGATTGGGGGGGGAGGGGAGAAAATAGAATTGCAGGAGATAAATAAGGGCTAAGAAAAACATGTCTCTTCACTTCATACAATCAGTGTAGTATGCTCATATATATATGCTCACAACTATAGCTACTCACACATATCCACCAGAATCTGGACAAAACTAGACCGAAGCAATTCATAACCAGCTCCCCTATACCACACAAAGTACTGAACTGAAGAGGGGCAACTTGAATGGTTCTTTATCCCATCAGGCCTGAATATTCCAGAGAAGAGATCTGTCCAGAATGTTATCTCATTCCCTAAGTCATACTCCTCACTGACTTCCATTAGGCCACCCGGAGAGACTGAACTACCCAGATGACTGGGCCGAGATTGGAGTGTTTGCTCAATCTTTAAACTACAATCCTCTCAGTGTTCCAGTCCATTTTCCCCCTGAATACAATATGCTTGAGTTGAGGTTTTTCTTCTTTTTTAAAAGTTGTATTTGTTTGTGTTCTTGGAAACTTTCCAGGGGTCTTCCACTGAGAGAGGCCCAAGGCCTGTTCCCAGCTCTATATGCCAGAAAACAAGTGCTACAGGCTCAGAAGCACGGGGGGTTGGTTTCCAGATCTGAGGTAGAGGGGTCATATTGAAAAAGAAACTTTAAGATTCCCATCCCCTCCCTGTTTCTCCATACCCTTGAATTCTTCCCCCACCTTGATATCGCCTTATGGACCATAGAGAACACCTGCAATACTCTCTAAGGAATGAACAAAAAGTAACCTCAAAATGACTTTTTTCCCTAACTAACTGCCCCCACCAGCACAACTAAGTACTTAGTTCCACACGCATGAGAAAGAATGGAAAATGCTAAGTCATTCAAGTTTCAATGGACAACCTGGCAAATACTTCTTTTAAAATAATCAGTATAGCCGAGATACCAATATCTGGTCAAAGCAATTAAAATACAGCCTATTTTAGACACTCAGTGCACTGCTTTAGGAAGATTGCCAACTCTAACTAGTAACTTTCTATACTTTACAATTTAGCATATCTAGCATACTTTATATTTCCCAAAGAGGCATCTATTTTTTTCTATCTAACCCTTGCAACTATGGAGGGACTTATTGGGGGTCTGAGGAATAAAATCATTAAGCCAGAATACCGACCTTCTACCAAGGAAGTTAATAATGTCACATTAGCAGCTTTTCTTCTTCCAGCTGGAAGATTTAAACCGATTTTATCCAACTTTTCCCGCAAAGATCGGCCCCCATTCTTGGATTTGGCTCTATGAATGAAAAGTGTGACCAGAATTGAGGTACCAGGTAACCAAAGTAAAAGGACAAAACTGACCTCCTTTCTGTAACTACGTCACTTCCATACATTACAAAAAAAAAAAAATTAGCAGAAACCAACACGAATTCTTAAAGCTAGCAGTTACGGAACACAAAAATCCAGAGCGAAAAACACATGTTTCATAATTCAGAAGGAAAAAAAGGCAATGAGAATTAGCCATTTAGACAACAGTCATGGAAACACCTTAGGGATGGTTTCTATATAGCATGGGAGTCAGATTTTAAATAAATAACAACTTGCTTTTAGACCCATTTTAGCACTTTCTTCTACATTTAACACTTTTCAAAAGGGGAATATATGTTTAAAATTCTCTGGGTCTATTAGAATTCAGTGTTAGATTCAAAGTTACATAAATGTTAAAAATACTCTCCCAGACCTTTTATACAACAACGCCCTACCACAGCTGGGTGTCCAGAATGAAACTACCCAAAGATGGTTTCCCCTCACCTTCTCAACACACCGCCCAATAGGGAAGCATTTAAGCATTCAGGAGAGGAAAGTCTTCGCTGGACCTCAGCTACAGTCACTTTATATTTGGATGTGGAGCTGAGGAGAGAAAGTCTTCCAGGAACAGAGCAAAATACTTCATTATGATTAACCACTGCTCCTAGCATCCCATCCTTCTGACAGGGGAGACCCAAGGAGTTGCTTTTGGTCATTGAAATAGGACCTGTTAAGAGGAAACAACAATTATCAAAACTGTTCTAGAAGGTGTTAGAGCAGAAAATAGTGTCTTCATGCCTAGTGCCTGGAACACAGTCGTACTTAATAAATGCTGGAGATGACAGATGATTGTGATTCTATTATCTTCATTTTATAAGTCACTACTGTCTTACTAAACAAAGTGTGTGCTGGGAGTGGAGGAAGCTCTGGCCAAGGAAGCCAAGGTGTTTCAATTTCTAATACTGGTTCTACCACCAGTGGGTTGGGTGACCTTTCTCAACCAGATATTTTCA
This sequence comes from Pseudochirops cupreus, assembly GCA_028627135.1. NCBI lineage: Eukaryota > Metazoa > Chordata > Mammalia > Diprotodontia > Pseudocheiridae > Pseudochirops > Pseudochirops cupreus. The sequence continues at coordinate 201,266,855 of CM053581.1, read as the reverse complement.
CCATTTTGGACCTTAATTGTATTTCCAGCACTTAGTAATAGGCAAGTGCTTAATAAATGCATTTATCAATAAAATGCAAAAGTTATTAACAGAAGACTGGGAATATTCCCACTTAGGGATTGAGAATTAGTCTTTGAATCTAAGTAAATGTCAGTAAGCAAAGCAGACAAATTCAAATCACATGTAGTTGGCAAGAATTCGCTAGCAATATTGATGATCTGGTAGCTGCCTTGATTATCAGCAAACTAGATCTTTTTTAATTGCTTGTTATTTCTATTCAAATCAAGCTAATTCCCATATACTTAAAATACTTTTCAAGTTGGTTCCCAAAACTATTCAGATGAAAAGTGAGGTACTAAGAGAAATAAAAATTTTATCTGCCACAAAAACCTGTCAACTTGTAAGACTTTCAACCAGCATGTTCAAAATTTTAAACATGCCGGAAAATAAGTTATTTCCACTTTCAGGTTTGAATAAAAATTTTGGTCAAACTGAATTGAAAGTTACTTTGCTATTCTGAAAACTAAAGTGTAGTAATAAATCATTTGTACTCAAATTAATTAGCAACATTTTAGCATCTGGACAGAGTCAGTGTAAGTTTCTGATTCAGAGGGCCAATAGAGTGGTATGTAATTCACTCTCTCCTCTATAGATGAGCCAGAATACTAGTAGCCCTGTGGTAGAGCTTAGCAATAGCCAGTCAAGCAATAGAATTTCCACCGCACTATTGTACAAACCACCCACAACCAATTTTCTTATGCAGTGTTCCACCAATATTCCTCCCTCTAGTTCCTTCCAGTTGCAGCCATTTGCAAGAGGGAAGAAAGCAGTCCCCATTACTGTATTCTGAGGCTAAAACACTTGTTTCAAGCAGAAAAGTAAAAATTGAAATCTCACCTAAACTTACAGGCATGTTTGGAAACCTGCCTTTTACTACAATGTCTACTTCTTGGGGCTTCTGCACTTAAATAGATTAGTGTTTCCAACAACACACATTTGAATGAATGCAGAGACCATTAAGACCCAAAGACTTTTTCACTTTCCCTAAGTGAAGGGATAGGCTAAGAGAGAGGTAGGGAAGGCTAATTAAAATTAACGCACCTTTCCTGATGACTGTCTGGTCATGCAACAGCAAATGTTGGTCTTCCACATTCTAAAGGAAAGAGGAGACAGTTTCTATTTATAACAGTAAATAGAACCAACCTGAGGAACTTTAGAAAGGACAGAGTGGCAATCCTGTCTCCGCCTGAAAAATCCCAACCTGCTCCCCCAGTTTCCCTCTTACAGCTGTCCCAGACTGCTCTCACCTGGACATCTTCCATTTGATGGGCCATGTCATGTAAGCCCAGGTTTTCCACCAGTGCTGGATCCAGCCCGTGGCTGTGGGGCTGCAGGAGTAGCTCCGATCGTCTGTAGGTTTCCCTCCTTGCTCCTGGAGCACCGGCGTCCAGCCCTGAGAGGTGAGGGACAAGGCCGGGCCTCGAGTGGTGGCTCAGGCCAGCTGGCTCCTGGTTTTGCCGGCTGGGCCAGGCCTGTTGCTGGCTGGCTGCCGGCGCAGGCTGGTGCAGGGGGTTGATGGAGAACGGGTCGCCCAGGTGGGAATACGGGTCAGCAGACTGAGAATAGGGTAAGGGTTGGTAGGGCGGTGGGAAGTAAGGAGGCTGGAAGTCGGAAGCCCCTGAATGTGAAAGCGGTGGGGCTGCGGGACTGTAGAGGTGCTGGCTGACTGCTGGGAGGTGGGGAAGGCGGGGGTTCCCATTGCTGTTCCCATCGTGCCTATCCTATAAGAAAAGTGAGAGAGAATGTAGGGTAAGAAGGAAAACCCCGCTTCTGCGAAAATACAGTCAGCACGATCCTCCCTCCCCATCCCACCACTCTATACTCTTCCTCCAATTCCAGTCCCACCTCAAGCTTCCCCCTCCCTCTCCCTTTTTTGTCCCTGATCAGGGTCGTGGCTGTCAGGACACCCCACCCCATTCAAACGCAATCAATGAATAGGAAGGCGCGGGGCGCTCGGATCTTAGGGAGCCAATAAATTCCCTAAAAGGGGGCGGGAAAGAGGGATATTCGGAGGCTGTCCAAGGAAAAGACCATGGAGCTTTGAGCACGGGAAGGACATGCAACAGGACAATAAAGAATAACAACAGTAAGAACGTCTCTTAATCGCTGGTTCTCAACCCTCCCCTTACTTGCGGCGTGTGACTTCTCCGCCCGGCATTGAACTCACTCCCTTACTCGGGAGAGAGACGAAGTCAGTTTTGAGACCTAGCTATAAATTAAATGGGTAAACAGAAGTGTCTTCCCCCCGCTCCGCCCCCCCCCCCCCCACGCCGTCCTGGAACCAAAAACTCCTCTTTCCCAGTCCCGCAGAAGGCTCCAATGGTGCCAGACCCACCGCGCGGTTCTCCATGTCCTTCCGCCACCGCATGCGACTCAAGATCGCAAATTAAGCAGGCAGCGCGTGGAAGCAGGCGGGGACGGGCAGGAAGGCGGAGAAGGCGTTTTTTCCTTCCCCCAGGACACCTCGCGGTGATGAATTAGGTGGAAGGCCATTTGGTTTGGAGAAAGGGTCGCAACTAGTGTTACGCGCCTACAAGCCCAGCCAGCAAAAAACTCGCCACATCGCGCAAATGCCGCCGGGGCTGGGAAAGGAGATGATACCCACCACCGTAGCTTTATGCCGAGTTACGAGGTATTTAGGGTCAAGGTAGAAAAAGAATGTAATGCAATCGAGGCAGGACTGCAGAAGAAAAAATTAAGAGGAATAAATCCCATTCGTTTGGGTATAGAAAGTAGATATTTATTCTTTTTTTTTTACATTTTCCTGGGGTACTTAGACTAGCCCATGGGCAAAGGCCCAGAACTTTTAGCCCCTCTGTACTTCGACCAGCGAGTCTTATCCCGAAGGCCAAGCAAATAAACAGTTGGGACTCGGAAGCATCTGGGGATGGCGCAGCCTCCAGCCGTCTCAAGAAGCCGTTTTCACAGACGGCGGGAGCTAGAGCAAGCATCAAATTTTTCAGCTGGTGGGTTGGGGGTAGGGAACGCGGCACTTCATCCCGGATTCAGACGATCACCATCCGGCGCCCAGTATTCCGAGCTCGAACCGTAAGCTACGGCATTGGATTCTCCTGAGGACCCTATTCCCGATACCTTTGGGGTATCGGTGGTCATAGGAGGGGAGCCTGGAGAGAAGGCATCCTCCCCCTAGCGGACAGAAACGAGTCCTGCAGAAGACAGAGTAAGTCCAGTTACTCTGTCCCAACTTGCTGTCCCTGATCCCCGCTGCCTGTCCCACAGTGCTAATGAGACGTTCGGTCCGGTTTAGGGTTCTCCCTGAAGCTCAACGCAGCGCAGACCTCGCCTACCTCTGTGCGTCGTCTTCCTCTTCCCGCTCGCCGGCTTCCTCCCTCTCCCTCCCACTCTGAGAAGTTCCTAGCTCAACCTGTCAAACAGGCTTTTTCACTCTAGGACGCTTACGGCCTCATCTGTCCTCCCCGCCCCCCTCCAATCCCTTAAAGCTTAATTTTTTGTTTCCCTAAATTACGGACTAAACGTAGGCTAAGGCCCCTTATAAGTGTCAATAAGAGAACTGGTGGTCATCGACCTCTCTTTATTTATTTTATGACTTCCTACTTGCACCAACCTAGAGTCGGAGATAACTATGAAAAAAAAAATTTAAGGTTCCCCCCCCATATAAACTTAGGAGAATTTTCACTGTCACTTTCACCTCTCTGATCTCTGGGTGGTGATGGGTTAAAAGTAAGAATGCCCAGGGACGCGTTGAGGCATACGGGTGAAAACCGCGAGCGCCGGGACTTCTAAGTGTGGCAGTGGCCCATTACTTGCAGTTAGTTCACCATCCCCTCCAGTTCATTCTCCCCAAGAAACCTTTAGTTTCCTGCCCCTATTCCTACAATCGAAGTAGCCCATTCTCGTACTCCAGGCGCGCGGAGTTCGAACTCCAGGAGCCTAGTTTACCCAAGTTAAAATCCGCCCGCGGGCGCCGGGTTCCCCCATCCCCGCCCCGACTGCGCCTTTCTCACCTCGCAGTCCTCTTCGTACTTGACGTTGTCGGCTAATTTCCACAACATGGCGTCCGGAGTACCCCAAAATAATCGCCAAGATCCAGGATCCCCCCACCCCCCAGGTGGTAAATCCAAAGTTGGGGTCACGGTCGCTGGTTCCCCGCCCCCCAGACTGACTGGGCTGGGCTCTCTGTCCCCTTCAGATGGACTGCATGTGAAGCTGCTTCGGGGAGGTACCGATTTCTTTCTCTCTCTCTCTCTCTCTCTCTCTCTGGAATGGTCAAGGATCTCTGCCTGTTCCAGCACTTCCCCCGCACCCAGCCAGCCTTAATGGGAAGGAAATTAACATAACTCCTCCCCCGGGACTGCACTGAAGGCCCAACTTTGCGAAGACACTTAGCCTAAGCAGCCAGTCACAGGGGCCTGACCGGGCGGGCCCCACCCAGAACTCCTCCCTCACTCTCTTTTCTCCAGCGCTGTGCTCTTCGGCCTGGCGCCGAGCCAAGACCCACGCACAGAACGGAGATAGAAGGGTGGGAAGGGGGTGTAAAGAGCGGAGCCAGGGCGGCGGAGTGCGGAAACAGCACTACTAGAGGAAAGCCAAACGCTGAAAACGCGCCTTTCTTAACACTCCCAGCTCCTACCCAAGCATGCTTTATTGATTTTTGGGTGGGGTCATTGTTTTGGTGAAGAAACTCGGGAGTAAAAAACAGGGTAACTTGTTAAGAGAGTGGAGTGGCCGAAAAACACAGTCCGAGAGAGGTGCATAGTGAGTGGTTACTACAGTTAGACCTCCAGCCGTTTTGAAGGGGACCAGGCTTGCCTGCTAACGGTAGGCAAATACTCTAATGCACCATCATCACCGCCAGCTGTCTAATAGCAATTCACTTTTCTATAGCATCTTAAGATACTATTTCTTTCAAATTCCAATGCAAGGATTACCACATTACTTTGTCTATTCCAGCCTTAAAAATGAGTCCGTCGGTACATGTTCACTTTAGTTTCCACGGCCCCTGCTCCCTTCCAAACGCTCCCATGCTCGTTTTGGCGAGGTTCTGTGTAAGGGACTTGCCTCCTACCTTCCATAGGAACGGCAAAAAAACGAAGTTTGAATAATCGATCGAAATGTGGCCCCAGAAAGGAAGAAAAAAAGGGACAGAATACTAAAGAAAAGATGTGGGAACCCTAGCAAGTATCAAGTAAGCCAAATTTCCTTGACTTCCTTCCACTTAAAGGGGCTAGACAGTTTAGGGGAAGAGGAATAGATTGATTAAAATAAGCATTCTAATCGAAATTATTGCAAGTGAAGGAGTCGATTAGCAAAACAGGCAACACTGCACGTCTGAGTTATTTTGCTTGTAATGGGGCAGTTTAAGGAATAATTTAGCCATGTCCTAGAAGATTTTTCTGAGCATTTTCTTCAAGAAGAAAATGGTTCGGAGCCGTATCGAATATTTGAAGCCATTTTGGGATAACAGGCTAGAATTTGGAATATAATTGCAACGACTCAGTCTATAAACACAACTACAAACGCAACTATTAGGTCTTTCCTATTTTCATTTAATCATACTTTTTTTTTAAAGAGGTGTTTGGTCGTTTGCCCTCTCAATGCATCTGAAAGGCACAAGATAACCGGCCATTGTCCGAGAGAAGTCTTTTCAAATGCTGAATTCCAGCGGAGGACAAGACCATTTCGAATTCATAGGCTTAGAAGAAAATGTTCAACGAGTAAGAGTCTCTGAGAGATTATATTTTAGAAATGACAGTTCCTTCTTCTCCCAACACAGGCACCTTTCTAAAAATGCCCACTGGGGCCCTTAATGGAAAATCCCTTCCGAAATATGGCGTGGGAGCAGGGAGCAGCAGATGAACAGCAGAAGGCCTCAAATAGATTGAGAGCTGGTACTGATGGAAGATGGACTCCCCCGCCCCTTTTTAGGCTAGCAGACCACCCCCCTTTCAATCCAGTTACTCCGCCTCCAAAAACACACCCCCATTCCCGACTAATAACTGGAAAGGCAGGGTTCAGAGGCCCTCCTTTCCGCCATATAAGTTATTCCACTATAAAGACACCTAAGAACCCCTACCCCTGAATCCCACTAGACTTTTCCCATTTTTTGGTAGATTCTGCTATAGACTCGGGTCATTTTTCCAAACTACATTGTTTTAAACTTAAAACAAATGTCTTTCCCCCACTGCAAATACACAGAATTTCAGTAAAGGTGGGGGTGGTGAGGGGAACAAGAGTTGGGAACCGGCCTGTGTTCCATAGGGAGACAGTAAGGATTCCAAATTTTTTACATTGCTCTTGGTGTCGTCCCCCCACATTCCCTGGGAACGTCCCAAGTTTTTTTCAAAGGGAGCCAAAAGTATCGAAGGAGATGGTTCCTGCAGAAAATTCTGGTCCTCACTAGTAAGCACAGGTTTCACTGAAGTTTCTTTAAAAATTCCTTTAGGTTGGGAGAAAAGGAGATAAAGAAAGTGGTTTGGGGAATCACTTTAGAGTAAACCCTTAGGGGTCTAAGGGAAAGAAACATCCCGTGCGAAGTATCTGAGGAGACGCGCTGCAGTACCTTCCTTCCCCTTTTAAGACAACTCTCTTGAAAAACCCAAACATGGACTGTGTGCCTACCACGCTTGGTACAGAGAGAGGTGCAGATTATAACTGACAGATCAGGTCGCTGCCCTAAACACCTGGACAATTAATTGCCCTGGCGCTCTATACTTAGATCAGAGAGCAGCTAGTTGAGGACCAAAATGTCTACATACCCCCCTCACCCAAATCTATACCCCGCCCCCTGAAAAAAATGCCCAAATCCGCGTTTCCCAATCTCAAGCACTTTATGTCCATCATCTCTCATTCCAAGTTGTATCCTGATTAGACCAGAGATGGACTAGCACAGTGCCCACTACAGCGGGGATACGAAATGAATGCTTTTTGAATCAAAGGAGTTTCCAATAACTCCCAAGGAAGGGATCCGCTGTCTTAACTTTTCTTCCCTCCTTAATAAGCAGGGAGAAACTGGTTAGCATATTTGCCAGGAAAAGCCTGACTTTCACGATTTGTACTTTCCTACAAGTCTAAAAAAATATCTCCGTCCCAAGTTTACAGCAAAGCTTGGAATGATGCAGTGCAGTCCGACGCTTCGTCCCCCACCACCGACAGCTGCTCCCTGGCGGAAGAAGGCTTCAAGGAGCCCTATACGTTCTGCAGCTTATTGGCCCTACAAACCTTCCTTGCTTTAAGTACGAAATGGCGCTTCTCCGATCTACGGACGTTTTCTTCGGAGAAGCCCTCGGATTCACTTCCTCTAAATAAAATCAGAAAGGAGGATCGAGCTCTGTCCGCTGAGGAGGAATTCCTTGGAGCGCTCGCCTCCTTTTTATCCGGGGCACAATCCTCGCCTCGCGGTCTTCGCACCCGAGGCGGGCAAGAACTAGAGAGATTGAATCCCGCTTCAATCTTGCCGAGTTCGGGGCGTCGGCTGGGACCCCTCCAGAGGAGTCCGGCGGCCGCACTGAGAGCCGAGGCAACAGCCACACCCCTGGGTTTGGGTAGAGTTTCTTTCCAATTTAACTCTCTGACCCACACACAAAACAACGCGAACACAGTATCACAACCTCCTTCCAGTCGCAAAAAGTCTCCCCTCTCATCACCATCGGTGCAGGTGGAGGGGTCTTAGAAGAAAAGGAGCAAGAAGCAGGTGGGGGACAAAAAACAGGAAAGCGCTCGAAGGAAAATTTCCTTCAAACAGGTGTGCGCTCCAGCCCAGGCCCGCTGAGCCCTGAGGGGGCGAACGGGCTGAGGCCCCAGCGCGCCTACCCCTGCGGGGGGACAGCCGGACCCGACTGACTCCGGGGAGACTGCCTTTCCTCACCAGGCAATTGGGTGCCGGCTGCCCAAAAGTGCTGCCAAACTGCGACACCCCACATAGACCCCAGGGCAGGGTGGAAAGAGCTGGCCCCAGGGTACCACTACCTTCACCTGATCGGCCACCGATTCGTCGCAGGTTAGGTGTGTATGTAGTTCAGGGACAGAGAATTTGGGACAGACATCCAAGACAACTGAGGCTGGAAGACTCCGGGCCCACCCTTGTTCCTCAGTACCCCCAGGAAGTCAGCCCAGACTGGTCTAGGTTCTGGATCGTTTTGCTTGGGAATCTACTCCCCTCCTTCCCAATCTTTTCCCAAGCCAGTAAAGGGGGGAAACCCAGGGCCGCTGCCCCAGCCTAGGCCCTCCGGCGCTTGAGCGTTCGGCGCCGCTCCCTGTGAGCAGTTAAAGACACATACTTGCCAATTGAGTCTCCCCAGCAGAGCCATTCAGCCTCCCAGTGGGGAGTCGAACTCCTGCAGCAGCTGCCGCTTTAACTGGTCGACCTGCCACTGCCAGAACCCCACACCTGGAAGCCAGGGCCGCCCGTCAGGTGCGCATGCGTGCTTGGAGCCTTTTCCCCACCCCCAACCGCTACCCCCCACCATCCCCAAGAGCAACAACATGCACACCCAACCACACCCAACCCACTGACCCACCTGCACCTATCTGGGTTAAATTCGTCTAAGATACTCAATTCAGGTTCATATTTACATCTACTGGTTATGCACGGCATGTGGGCCTGTCCACATGCACAAGTCTGAAGTACACAAATTTACCTGAGAATATAGACAGATCTACTAAATCATAAGAAACATACGTGCACAAACGTTTACTCAGTATGTAATTGCATGATTTGGGATTAGTTAGAGTGCTCAGCCTGGAGTAGGGATTCCCGACTTGTATTCAAGTACAGCCTCAGATCCGTACTTGCTCTGTGACCCTGGGCAAGTCACTGGATGCTGTTTGCCTCAGTTCCTCATCTATAAAATGATCAGGAATAGTAAATGACGAGCCACTCCAGTATTTGCCAAGAAACCCCCAAAAGGGGTCATGGAAAGGCAGACACAAGTGTGATGACTGAACAGCAACAATTACATGATTAGATGTATGTTTATATGGTATGTTGAAGTAGAAAGATGGCCAAACACAAGCTTAGTGATCATCATTAAGGTCCTTTCAAAGTTCCTTCATCCCCAAAATGAGAATACGGTAATAATTATCTAGTTCTTAGTGTTGTAGGGGAGAGCACTTTGTAAACTGTAAGGAGCTTATTGAAATGTTATCTTGTCTCTATGTGGTCACACATTTATCCATAAGCTATGTGCTCTCATGAAGGGTCAGTTTGTGGTAGAGGATGGAGAGTCACCTCAGAGGAGCTAAGAAGCTCTTAATGCAAGGCCTTCTGCCATACTGGCTGTGTGCCCCAGCTGGGGGCAAGTCACTTAACCTCTTGGTGCTCTAAGCAGCTAGGACCAGAAGGTGAAGGTTACTGCAGCTAAGTGGATTAATGAACCTCTAATTCAAAAACTGGCTGTGACCCTGGAAAAGTTACAACCTCTCCCAAGCAGTTTCCTTATCTACAAAATGAGAGGTACAACTTCTAAGATCTCTTCCAGCTCTGAGAGATTTCTCTGGACAAATGAAATCAGAGGCATTCACAGACATGAATATAAACATTGTCAGATACACTTACTTAGGTCCATAAACACCTGGGGAAACCCATTGCTGTGGAAAAATATGCACTAACTAGGCACATACTTTTATTCATATGCATACTCTTCAGAGTCTCTCTCTATATGTGTTATAACCTCACAAACATTAGTTTGTGTACACATTTGTGTATCCACACAAAACAAAAATATGTACAATAATAATTGCATTTATATAGCACAGGCACTGTGCTTTAAAAATCTCATTTTTATCCTCACAACCACCCTGGAAGGTAGGTGCTATTATAATCTCCATCTTACAGTTGAAAAAACTAAGACATATAGAGGTTAAGGGACTTGGCCAGGGTCACACAGCTGGTAAGTACCTCTTTTCCCAGCACCACCTAGCTGCCTCTAGCTGAGGCGTGCATCTTTCATCTAGTCACACAGACACATATACACATACATTCTCACAGAGAACAATATGCACACAGCTTACCTTTCCAAGGTGGAGCCACATTTAAGCTCCTTTTTTGGCAGCCCCCAAGGAACCTTCTATCTGACAGCCTCCAAGGACATCTTTCCTCTAAAACTGGATATCTTTGATCAGAATTCCCCTTTGAGCGACCTAAGCATCTTCCTGAGAACTCTGGCCTCTGGGAGTCCAAAGCAAATAAGGCCCAACTTCTTATTTGATTTTTCTCTCTGTCTCAGGCAGGAAGACTTCCAGGAAAATGATTACTAGGGGAGATACACCAAGGTTAGGTGGGTAGGCAGACAGATATGCCTACACTAGAGGTAGCTGAGTAGCCCAGTCAGCATACATCTACCTGCATACCCACCTCCAAAGTACCTTCCAGTGTTCCTGGAGGGAACAAAAACCAGAAGGAAGCTTCACAGAGGAGCTGGTGCCCACACGGCACACTCCTCCCACTGCTCTCCTTGTCTTAAGGCCTGGAGGAGAAGTCCTGACCTTTCCCAACTCATCTACCAACTTCCCACCCAGAGGGGCTGGGAAAACCAGGAAGCAAGACTCACTACACCATTCATCTAGGAGTATGCAGCTGCTTTCTGTCTTTACTTTTATCGGACACCCTACCTCCATCCCAACCCACTTGGCCAAAAATAAAGACTTGCACGAATTTTCTTGATTTTGTATGTATGTGTGTGATATATGTACTATATACTATATAGACATATACACATTGTGTATACTGTGTAGTACATCATAATGTAATATATCTATGTTTTTTTTCTTCAAGACTTCCTCCAAGAATGTAATTAGTTTAGTTATGGTCATTTCTGGCCTTTCTATTAACACCCACTCTTTCAGAAGTGGCTTTTTTTTTTTTACAGGGCCAGTTCTGTAACTTTTCAGTGAATTCACAGCCTTCTTTTATCTCCCTTTGATCTGGATTCTGACACCTAACATGTCTCCAGGCCCTACTAAATTTGAAAGGCTGCACTGAGCCCCTGAAAAGAGTTTCGAAAAGGGTTGGGCAGAGCGTGAGCCTACTGGGCAATCACATGTATTTACTGTGAGAATATCAGTGGAGAAGGTACTGCGACAGCACCAGACTCCTTTTCTTAGAAAGGCTGCAGACAGGGAAAGAGATGATACCATCACCTGGCCTGTCAAGTGAAATGGTTGTAATCATTTAACCCTGCTGCCTGAGGTACAAAAAGGAACGGGGCCCCAGAGAGCTCAGTCAATGATCATAGGACGACCATTTAGATCTGGAAGGGCTCCTGGGGGTCATAGAAATATAGATCCTGGACCTGGAAGGAACCTCACAGTCTAGGGGTTCTTAACCTGGGGACCACAGAGAGATTTCAGGAGGTCTGTGAATGTGCATAAGGGAGAAGAAAATTACACCTTTATTTTCACTCATCTGTAACTGAAACCTAGCATTTCCTTCGATTATCTGTGCAAACAACAAATCATTATTTGTCATCCATAGGTTTTGCTAGTCTGCCAAGGGGAGCCACAATGCAAAAAAAGCCAAAGAATCCCTAGTCCAGTGAGGCCCGGAGAGGTTAAATCACCTGAGCAGGTTAGTAAGGACTGGTGGAAAGGATTTGAATCTGTCCGCCTTACTGCACAGCCCTGGCACTATAAGTTCATTTGTTTTTCCCATGGCGAGCTTTCCCAGCTTTTGTACAGTTTTTACACAAATCTCTCTGATGCAAATTGAATGAAGCAATACACAGGAACACTAAGGACGATAATTAAGGAAGAAACAAACCCCTGGTTCTCTTCTATTTCTCTCCTTCAGATAGTTTCTGAGAGGTTGTATGACTTGATGGGAGACCTGAGTTCAAATCCCAATTCCGCCAACAACTACTGCTGCTTGTGAGTATAGGCAAGTGAATTCACATCTTTGATCTCCAGTTTTGCTATCTGTAAAATGGGAATAACAATACTTGTGCCACTTAGCTCAGAGGGCTCCTAAGAAGAGAGTGCTCTGGAGTGCTTTCTAAAGGCAACTTCTACCTGCAAGGTGAACAAATGAATACCAGACTCTTTTGCCTGAAAGACTAGTGCTCTTTCTACTAAAAGAGGCTGCCATCTACTCTCAGCAAGAAAGTTTATGCCAAAATGACTTTCAGCAACTTGACACTCCTGAAGACATTGGAAGAATCCCCAGAAGGGCTAACATTTGGACTGTCACTGTCTTTCCTTTCTCTTTCTCCTCCTAAGAACATGCCTCTTCTCTCTGCATGATCCCTTCGCTTTCCCTGGTATTTCCCTCTCTCATCCCATACCAGTCTGAGCTTTCCTGAGCTCAATGCCAAGTGCCAGCACCCTGCGTGTAAGAACTCAGTTCAGTGGAGTTTCCTGGCCTGAACAAGAAAGGGGTTTACATGGCAACGGCTGAACACTAGGAGGAACACAGGCAGGCAGCAATCACCACCAAATTAGACAGGAGGGAACAACCCGGGAAGCAAAGGGCTTATTCTTCAGCTCAGAAGAGAATGCTAAAAGAAAGACCAAAACCCTCTCCAAGGCCAAGAGTCCTAACGAAAGACTTTTACAAATAGAAGAGTGAACAATCATTTTTGGAAGTTCTAGTCCTTGTTGACCTAAGCTTCCCTTACATGAAACCAATAAAATGGAAATGAAAAAAGTAAAGGTTATGTATTTTGCCCAAGCAAATTGAAGGTTCTTATTAAAAGAGAAAAAACCTTGAGGCTACTTGTTTTAATTTTGGAGGACAAACGAATGAACGAGTAAATTAATGAGCAACAAAGGCGTTGTTCACTGAGCATAACTTCATATTCAGCCACATTTCCTTCCTTTGAAAAAAAATGTACACAATGACTACAACAGTGTAAACAGCAAAAGAACCAAATAATCAAAATCAAATACTCTGAAATTATAACAACCAAGCTGAGTCCCAAATAAGAGGTATGGGAAGAAGCCTCTCCCACCATGCTTCTTTGAAGAGAGGACTTAGACTATGGGCAGGGAACACCACAATAACAGCAGGCTTTTGTAACATCTTAGTTTTGCTGAACCTTTCTTTCCCTTCTACTCATTATTACTATAAGGAATAACTTTGGGGGGCAGGGTGAAAGAGGGATGCTGCACTGAGAAATATAGGTGCAAAACAAGCAACATCAATGAACATGATAATTTTTTTTTAAAATGTAAATGAAAATAGCGACAGAACATAAGAAATTTAATGCTGAGAAGTAGTAATAACCAAGCCAGGTGGCAAACAAGAGACATGTCCTCCTTCCCTTCTTTGTAGAGGTGGAGGACTAGAGATAAAGAATAGTACATATAATTCTAGGTTTAGTTGCTCTGTTGTCTTTTTAAAAAGTGTCTAGGTGGGGCAGGGAATAGAGCACCAGCCTTGGAGTCAGGAGGACTTGAGTTCTAATTCGGCCTCAAGCACTTAACACTTACTAGCTGTGTGACCTTGGGCAAGTCACTTAACCCCATTTGCCCCCTCCAAAAAGAAAAAAAAGAAAAAAGAAAAATGTTCTATGATGTAACTCTCGGGGAGAGAGAGGAATATATGGGGAAATATGGGATATATAATACATATAAGATATCTGTGTATTTAAATTCCCAAAAGAATTTCCTTCATTTGGATTCCATTGGATATATGGAATTTGGTTAAGATCACAATATGACCTGATGAGCACACATCTATCATATCCGTTCAGTATTACAAACTCCATATGTTCAAAGTGAATTTCCTTCTCCTCCTCCCCAAACATACCCCTCCTTCAAACTTTGCTCTTTTTTGTGAAGGACACTATCATCCATTCAGTCACCCACATCCAAAACCTCCCCATCATTCTTAACTCTACCTTCTCCCTTCCTCCCTCTCCCACCACATAAAATCAGTTGCCAATTCTTATCTTACAACAGTACTTCCACATCTCTTACAGCTCTCAACAAGTCTTGCCTGGACTATTAGAATAGTCTCTGAATTGGTCTTCCTGCTTCCATTCTCTCCCCTCTCCAATTCACTTCTACATAGCGGTCCAAATAATCTTCCCAAGGCTTTGTGATTAGGTCACTTCTCTGCTCCAAAGCCTTCAGGGGCTCCCTATTTTCTCTGGGATAAAATACAGACTCCTCAACCTGGCATTTAAAGGTCTCTACAATATAGCTCCAGTCCACCTCCCTGGCCTTATTTCATATTACCTCCCTGATTACACTCCATTCCCACCAAACAAACCTGTTAGCTGCTCTCTGAATTCATCATTCTTTATCGCTTCTACGTATTTGCACAAATTGTTTACTACTAATAAACTGTACTCCAGTCTCCCAATTGTTAATAATCTCTCCTCCCTCAAATTAACTGTGTAAAAAGTTCTATCCCTTAAGAACTCCCTACTTAACAAAAACTGTTGGGAAAACTGGAAAATAGTAGGGCAGAAACTAGGCATAGACCAGCATCTTACACCTTATACCAAGATAAAGTCAAAATGGCTACATGATTTATTTTTTTTAATGTAATTGATTTGTTTATTTACTTTTAATTTACAAGATTCAGTTTCACAATCCCTTGAGTTTCAAATTTTCTCCCCTCCCTCTTCCCCCTACCCACGGCAGCATGCAATCAAGTATAGGATCTGCAAATATTTTCCACCTTGGACATTAGTCTGGTTGTATAGAAGGGTTGTAACCAATGGAGTGAACAATGGGAAAAAAGAAACAAATCCAAACATGGAAAAGAGCAATAGCATGTAGATTGCTTCAGTCTCCATTTAAACTCTGTTCTTTCTAGATCTTTCTCTGAATGTAGGTATCTCCTGACATCCTGAGACTTGTAGAGTTGTCTTACAACTGTGTGTTGCTGAGAAGAGTCCAGTTTATCAAGGTTGGTTGTCACACATATGATGTGTCTGTGACTGTGCACAAATTTTTCCTGGTTCTGCTCTTCTCACTCAGCATCAGTTCATGTAAGTCTCTCCAGGTACATATGAAGTCCGTCTCCTCCCCATTTCTTATAGCACAATAGTATCCCATTACATTCATATACCACAACTTGTTTAGCCATTCCCCAATTAGTGGGCATCCCCTTAATTTCCAGTTTTTTGCCACCACAAAGAGAGCTACAATAAATATTTTCGTACATTTGGATCTTCCTCCCACTTCTATGATCTCTTTTGGGATACAACCCCAGAAGTGGTATTACTGGGTCAAAGGGTCTGCAATTATTTATAGCCCTTTGGGCTGTAAGTTCCAGATTGCTCTCCAGAATGGTTGTATCAGTTCACAGCTCCACCAACAATGCATTAGTGTTCCAATTTTTCCACATCCTCTCCAGCATGTATCATTTTCCTGTTTTGCCATCTTAGCCAATCTGACTGGTGAGATGTGGTACCTCAAAGTTGTTTTGATTTGCATTTCTCGAATCAATAGTGATTTAGAGCATTTTTTCATATGCTTATAGATATCTTTAATTTCTACCTCTTAAAATTGCCTGTTCATATCCTTTGACCATTTGTCAGTTGGGGAATGACTTGTATTCTTATAGATTTTACTTAATTCCCTGTATATTTTAGAAATGAGGCCTTTATCAGAGACACTGGTTATAAAAATTCTTTCCCAGTTTCCCACTTCCGTCTTAATCTTGGTTACATTGGCTTTGTTTGTAGAGAAACTTTTCAATTTAATGCAATCAAGAGTATCCATTTTTGCATTTTATAATGCTCTCTAACTCTTCTTTAGTCATAAAGTCTTCCCTACTCCATAAATCTGACATGTAAACTGTTCCTTGCTTCCCCAGATTACTTATAGTATCTGTCCTTATACCTAGATCATGCACCCGTTTGGACTTGATTTTGGTATACAGCGTTAGATGATGGTCTATATGCCCAGTTTCTGCCATACTATATTCTAGTTTTCCCAGCAGTTTTTGTCAAATAGTGAGTTCTTATCCCCAAAACTGGGTTCTTTGGGCTTATCAGACAGTATATTACTATAATTGTTGACTACTGTGTCTTTTGTACCCAATTTATTCCATTGATCTACTACTCTATTCCTCAGCCAGTACCAAGTAGTTTTGATGCCTGCTGTTTTATAATACAGATTAAAATCTGGTATGGCTAGGCCACCTTCCCTAACATTTCTTTTTATTAATTGCCCAGATATTCTGGACCTTTTGTTCTTTCAAATGAATTTTGTCACTATTTTTTCTAGCTCTATAAAGTAATTTTTTGGTAGATTGATTGGTATGGCACTAAATATGTAATTTAATTTAAGTAAAATTGTCATTTTTATTATATTAGCTCAACCCAGCCACGAGCAATTGATGTTTTTCCAATTAGTTAGATCTGATTTTATTTGTGTGGAAAGTGTTTTGTAGTTGTGTTCATATAGGTACTGGGTTTGTTTTGGCAGATAGAGTCCCAAATATTTTATAATGTCTACAGTAACTTTAAATGAGATTTCTCTTACTATCTCTTGCTATTGGACTTCATTGGAAAT
>CM053581.1:201176645-201249849 GCA_028627135.1 Pseudochirops cupreus | reverse complement strand
TTTAAATGAGATTTCTCTTACTATCTCTTGCTATTGGACTTCATTGGAAATATATAGGAATGCTGAGGATTTATGTGGGTTTATTTTATATCCTGCAAGTTTGCTAAATTTATTTATTGTCTCAAGAAGTGTTTTACTTGATTCTCTAGGATTCTCCAAGTATATAATCATATCATCTGCAAAGAGTGATAGCTTAGTCTCTTCTTTGCCTAATTTGATTCCTTTGATTTCTTTTTCTTCTCTAATTGTGATTACTAACATTTCTAGTACCAGATTGAATAAGAGGGGTGATAGTGGACACCCTTGTTTCACCCCTGATCTTACTGGAAATGCTTCTAGTTTATCCTCATTACATATAACACTTGCTGATGGCTTTAAATAGATGCTACCTATTATTCTAAGGAAAATTCCATTTATTCCTACTCTTTCTAGTGTTTTTAATAGGAATGGATGTTGTATTTTTTCAAAAGCTTTTTCTGCATTTATTGAGATAATCATATGGTTTCTGCTACTTTTGTTGTTGATGTGACGGATTATGCTGATAGTTTTCCTGATATTGAACAACCCTTGCATTCCTGGAATAAATCCTGCCTGATAAAAGTGTATTATTCTCATGATGATTTGCTGTAATCTTTTTGCTAATATTTTATTTAGAATTTTTGCATCTATAGTCATAAGAGAAATTGGTCTAGGTACATGATTTAAATGTAAAGATTGATGCTATAAGCAAACTAGGAGCAAAGAGTAGTTTACCTGTCAGAAATATGGAGAAGGGAAGAATTTATGACCAAACAAGAGATAGAGAACATTATGAAATGCAAAATAAATTATTTTGATTACATTAAATTGAAAAGGTTTTGTGCAAACAAAGCCAATGCAACCAAGATTAGAAGGGAAGCAGAAAGGTAGGAAATAATTTTTACAACTGGTGTCTCTGATAAAGCCTCATTTCTAAAACATATAGAGAACTGGGTCAAATTTCTAAGAATATAAGTCATTCCCCAATTGATAAATGGTCAAAGGATATGAACAGGCAATTTTCAAAGGAAGAAATTAAAGCTATCTATAGTCACATGAAAAAATGCTCTAAATCACTATTGATTAGAGAAATGCAAATTAAAAGAACTCTGAGGTATCATATCACACCTATCAAATTGGCTAACATGACAAAACAGGAAAATGATAACAGAAGATGTGGGAAAATTGGAACACTAATGCATTGTTGGTGGAGTGTGAACTGATCCAATCATTCTGGACAGCAATTTGTAACTATGCCCAAAGGACTATAAAACTGTGCATACCCTTTGGCCCAGAAATACCACTTCTAGGTCTGTATCCCAAAGAGGTCATAAAAACAGGAAAAGGACCCATATATACAAAAATATTTATAGCAGCTCTTTTGTGGTGGCAAAGAATTGGAAATTGAGGGGATGTCCACCAATTAGGGAATGACTGATCCAAGCTGTAGTATACAAATGTAATGGAATACTGTTGTGCTATAAGAAATGTTGAGCAGGTAGACTTCAGAAAAAACCTGGAAGACTTATATGAATTGATACTAAGTGAAATGATCGGAACCAGGAGAACATTATACACAGTAATAGCCACATTGTCCAATGACTGACAATATGTTTAATATGAATTTATAAATAGAGCCTATATCAGATTGAATGCTGTCTTGGGGGGGGAGGAGAGATGGAAGGGGAGAAAATTTAAAACTCAAAATCTTATGGAAGTGAACATTGAAAACTAAAAAATTAATTATATAAAAACAAAAGTTCTATCCCTGTGATAGAATAAAAGCTTCTTGAGGGCAGGGGTTATATTTTTAAAATTTTGTCTTTGTATCTTTAGCACATAGCCCTGTGCCTTCCACATAGGTAATGCTTAATACATGTTTGTTAAATTAAATTTCCAACTAGGAACCATTCACTAAAAGTATCCTATGTGCAAAAAACTAGCAATTACACTGTCCTCTAGGATACATTTACAATCTAGTCATTCACTGTAGAATTTTGGCATCTGTGGAAACTGGAGAGAAGGAGATATGTTAGAAGGCTATACAATAATCCCAGGAAGAGGGGTGACTTCCTGAATTAAGGTCACATCTATGAAGCGTAGTAATGGAGGCAGCTGAGATGGAGTGAAAACATTGGTTTTGGAAGTCAGAAAACTTGGGTTCCTGTTTTGGCTCTGCTACTTAACCCCAATGTGAGGCTGGCCCCTTCAATTCAACTCTCTAGGCCTCAGTTTCCTGATACATAAAATGGAAATTTGGGCTAGGTAATCCCTTAAACTCGTTTTCAGCTCTAAATCCTATAAAAAAAAACCTAGCTAATATCATTTTTTTTCCTCTTCAAAATGTCTAGGTCTTACCTGTGTGTGAGCTTGGCTAGAACCAGTCACATTTTCATACTAAAGGTTCAAGCCTTCCATCTCCAAAAACAGCCCTTCTTCCATGTCATTGAGAAGATGAAAGTTTCTGCAAACATTATTATGTAACTCAGACTTATTGGAAAGTAGGATTTTTAAAAAACAACTTCCCTTGGTTTACTTATAAGTCCCACTTATATCTTGGTAAATCACATGTAGAGCACAGAAAAATAATAAAATGGTCTTTTTTTTTCATTGTATAATTCTAGCTAAGTCAGACAGGTCTTTTAATCTATTCTCCCAAATTACCTTGGGCTTGTTGTATAGGGAATTATATAAGGTAAAACTTTCAAAGGATTTTAAGTGTCTCTTCTTCTTTCATTCCCTCCTTCCCCACGCCAGGAAAGGGGAAATAAGATCGCTGGAAAGAAGCTTTAGAATTCAAGGCCTCTTGGAGAACATTTAGCACAACCTACTTAATTTTTATTTTCTATAAGAAACTAGTAGTGGTTTTTTTTTCCTTCAGTGTACTCCAGCTCTAATGAAATCATCTGAGGATAAAACTTAAGACCCACTGTATAAGAGTTCCTACCGTACACAGGAGCTTGAGCAGAAGCCACAGACCACTTTTCAGTGGCAGGCTGAAGGTCCCAGTTCCCAAGAGAGAATTGCTGAATGGCCACAGATGGCACAGAACTTTTTCAGAGCCATCTAAAGCCGCAGGTTGAGTAGCAATGAATTCCAGGGCCAGGGTAGTCCATGAACCCTGAAACTCCTCCAGTATCACTGCCTTTTCAACTAATGCCTTTTCTTCCTTGTCCACGTTCCCCTAAATCTCTGTAAAACTAAGGATCAATTAGGACCTACTACCAGAGATGTTCATGTGAGATAGCACCATCCCTGTGGACTCTGTGGGCTAGCTACCATCATTGCACAAGCTCCCTAATTTGTCCTGTGCAATGACAATATCCACACATCAAAGTGGAGAGTCTGTTACTCAGTGCAAAGGCTGGTAAGGTTCTGTCAGAGGCTTCTGATCAAGACAAGCAACCACCAGGGGGCCAAGCTCCCAAAAAGCTGCTTGGAGTTGGCTGATGTTACCAGGTGTGATGGCAAATTTCAAAATTGCATCCTGGTCAATATTATTGGATAAGATGATCCTCTCGAGTCAGCTGACTTTTCAGTGGCACAAAGCTGTTAGCATAAGCTTTTCCTCAAATTTTCTTCAGATTAATGATGTAGCTGTCATCAACCTTTCATTTATATATGCATGTGTATATATACATATATATGTGTGTGTGCGTATACATATGTGTATGTATATGTGTGTGAGTATGCACACATATACACACACTTAATATTATATACTACACATATGTATATATTTTTTCATTTGAAAATCCATGATAGTGCCACCCAAGTGTCGTTTCTGTAGCTAGGAATTTAAGAACATTTTCTTTCTTCGTCTACAAGATATGTGGGGGTATGAACACTACGAATATTTCACTTTAAAGTTAGGAAGGAAACCAAATATAACATCCTATGTTCTTGAAGGTATGAAAAAGGCTAATCCACTTGTTTTACATGTGAGAAAATGAAGGCTTAGAGAAGGTATGACTTGTCCAAGGTCACAAAACCAGTCAGTGTCAGAGCCAAGATTTGAACCCAGGTCATCTGACTACAACTCCAGTTCTCATTCTACCATAATAGGAGTTGTTAACCATATTTGGGCAAAGGATCCTTTGGGCAGTCTAGTAAAACCTGTGAAACACTTGTTAGCATATTTTTTAAAAACATGCATCCCTGGAGGAAATGCTAGATTTCAGTTAGAGGTTAGTAAAAATAAATAAAGACATTTTTTTCCCTCGTTCATTTCATGGACCCTTGAACTATAAAGAAGGTCTATGGACCCTAGGTGAAGAACTCCTGCATTATACCAACACCAACCTGCCACTGCCTATTTCTAAATGGTTAAATCAAGTTTCAAAGAATATATTGATTACGGTAGCTCAGTTTGTGCAATTCCATAGACCTTGGGGGAAAAGCTTGCCCTTAGTAAATTTTTTTAAACTCAGTTTAACCCAGGTGAAATGGGACTGGACTAGACACTAGACAGGAGGCCTGTGTTCCTGTTAGGTTGGTTGTGTCCCATACTGCCTCTCTATTGTAAGGAAACTACTAAGTCATGAAGCTCAAAGAAATGAGAGCCACAAATATTGTAATGACATTTACAATCAACCAGAAATGATCGGTTTACTAGGCAAACCCTCCATCTGCCACATCCTTTTCAAATTTAGGCTATCATTCTGAAGACTCAGCAACTTTACATGCAGAATCTGCCACGGAATAGGACAAAAGAAGGCAAATGGGGACCAGAGGGACAGCCAGAGACAAAGAGCCTTAAGAGAGCCCTTCTAGACACCAGAGTCACCTCCAATGAGACTTCAGGACATTTTTCTAAATGGAGATTTTTTTTTTAAAGGAGCGAATCCTACCCTATTTGTTCCTTCAGATACCATATGCATGGATTAGTCCTAAATCCAATGATCATATTAGAAACATGTAGGGAAACTAGATATTCTCTGATCCAGCCAGCCCTGGTGATTGCGCCCAGACTTTCGATATACCATTGTCACTCAGAGCCTTCATCTCCTTGGGGGATCATGAGATACAAAATTTATCATCCTATCTAAATCATGGCGGTGTTATCTCTCAATCCCTAAGATATTCTCCTTCCTTCCTCAATGTTTGGTGCCTGGCTCCCAGTCTTTCTCTCCTCCCTATCTCCTGCCCTCATATTGAAGAATTTCATCAGACATATCAGTGCTTCTTCAGCACCCTAACTTCCCATCTCCTCAGTCCACTTGGTTCTTAGGATCTGCTCTTGCTCCATTCTACCTCGGCTGCATAGAGGTAATCATATCCTTGATCTCGCTGTTACCCACAAATCCAACCTCAAAGTTCATCAACTCTGAAATTCATTTATGTGATCCTAATCTTGTCGTTCCAACTTTCCCTTTGCTTGACAACCTCTAACCCTGCTCTTCCTCGCCTAAACTCCATTCCCTCTACCTCTATTCTTTCCCAAGCCATTGTGTCTTCACCAGTTATACTCTCCTACCTCAATTTCTTGATAAATCAACTCAATTCTACTCTCAAATGCTGCCCTGACAAAACCCAACCCTGGATTACTCTCACCATCCTCCTCTGTTCCTATCTACTTGCAACTGAACAGAACTCTAGTAAATGATAAATTAATCTCAACTGGGCTTTCACTGCAGCGACACAAAAGCATTCTACTGCTCTTTGAGGAGGCAACCTTTCTTGCCAAAGTCAACCACTCTACACATATCCTTGACCTCATTTACTCCCATCTTCTCTAGCAGATTGCTTTCACTATCACCCCCCACTCTCTTTATCTTCAATCTCTCCCTCTCTATTGACTTCTTCTCTGCTACCTACAAAAATGCCCCAGACTCTCTCATACTTAAAAAAAAAAAAATTCCAAAACCCTAAAACCAAAAACCTTCATTTAAACCCTGCCATCTTTGCCAATTTCTATTCTTTATTTGTTTTCCTTTTCTCTGCTAAACATATTAAGAAAGTTGTCTGCACTCTGTGCCTCTACATCTCTTAATCTATTCTAAACCTTCTATAATTTGGTTTCTTTTTTCAAGTTACCACTTCCTTCAGTTGCCAAATCCATTGTCCTTTTCTCAGTCCTCAGCCACCTTGACCTCTCTGCAGCATTTGACACTCTTGGCCCCCTTCTCTTGGTTACTCTACTTTTTCTGAGTTTGTATGAGTGTCTTCCTCCAATTTGTCTAGTCCAGGGGTGGGGAATCTGAGGTCTAGAGGCCACGTGTGGCCTTCTAGGTCCTTGGGTGCGGCCTTTTGACTGAGTCCTTTTATTAAGGGGATTTGTTCTATGAAGTTTGAATTCAATCAAAGGGCCACACTTGAGGACCTAGAGGACCACATCTGACCTTGAGGTTGCAAGTTCCTTACTCCTGGTCTAGCTACTTCTCAGTCTCTCTTACTGGTCCCTTCATTGAGATCACATCAACTCACTGTAGTCATTCTCCTCGACTCTGGCTCAGCCATCTTCCCTTTTCTCTCAATTTTATCTCACATAGTGATTTCATCAGTTCTCATGGGTTCAATTATGACTTTCTGATCTACTTGCCTAACCCTGACCTCTCTTCCTTTCTCTAGATTCTTACCTCCACCTGCCTTTTGCCTATCTTAAAATGGAAGTCCTAAAGGCATTGTAAACTCAATATTATCTTTCCCCAGGATTCCATTATTTTCTCAGTCACCCAGGCCTGAAATTCCAGTGTCATCTTCTACTCCTCACTCTCACTCACCCAACATATTCCATTCATTACCAACTCTTGTCATTTCTGCCTTGACAGCATCTCTTAGATTGGTTCTTCCCACTTCTCCCCACTCACATAGCAACCACCCTAGTTCAAGTCCTCATCTCCTCTTTACTGGACTATTACAAAAGCCTTCTAATTTGTCTTTCTGCCTCAAGTCTCTCCCCACTCCAATCTGCTGCCAAAGTGATTTTCCTAAAGTTCTGGTCTGATTTTGTCAGGTGCCTTCTCAATGAACTCCAGTAGTTCCTTACAACCTTCAGGATCAAATATAAAGTTTTCTATTTGGCATTAAATTTCTTAATAACCTGCCCCTTTCCTGCTTTTCCAGTTTTTTGTCCATTTTTCTTCTCTGCGCACTCTAAGATTTTGTTTTTTGTCCTACTTGCTCTTCCTGTTTCTGTGGTATCTTCTTGCCTGTCCCCATGTCTGGAATACTCGCCCACTTCATCTGCACCTCCAATTAGTTTCCCTGGCTTCCCTCTAAGACTATTCAAATCCTGCCTTCTGAAACACATTTCCCTCACCAGCACCAAGGACAGGGATGTACACTCAGTAGGTGCTTAATAAATACTTACTGAATTGACTTTCCTACAGAATTTGTACCTCCCAGAGTTAGTAGATTAGACCACACAAACTGCAGAGGCAAAAAAGGCTTAAGTTTCATGCCCAGGGCCACAAAGGTAGTAACAGTTAGAGGTAAGTATTAAAAGCAAACTTTTCCCCATGCTAACTAAGCACCCCTAACCCTTTAACTTCAGCAATATATAAGAAAACAAAGAATATTGTACAATGTGGGGGAAAAAAAAGCACTGCACAGGATTTGGAGTCAGAGGTTCTGAGTTCAAATCCTAGCATGTCATTTACTCTCTGTGAATTCAGACAAGTTCCTCTCTGTGTATCTTCTGTAGAGTATGGACCCTCTCTAAATCAGAGTCCATGATTTTTATTTGATTCCGTCCCACTTATAATCTATGATCCTCTCATCGTTATGGCTCTCCTATATGTGTGTAGCTAGTAATATTGCTTTTGTAAATGTATTCCTTGAACATAGGATTTCATTGGCATAGGGAATATCCAGAGGAAATTCCAATGCAAGAACCTGCTCTTCAATTCATTTACAGTCATAGACAGTTAGTTGCCTGTGGCACTGAGAGACTAAGTGACTTGCCCAGAGTAACTCAGCCAGTATGTTTAAGAGATAAGAACAGAGGGCTGGGTTTTATTTTCTAGGCCAGCTCTAGTGACTATATCAAAGTAATCTCCCGCAGGTGAGAAATATAAAGAGACCTACTGAGGGACCACGATGTGGCAGAGAGAGCACTAGATTGGGGCTATCTGAGTTTTCTTTCTAACTCAGTATGTGACCCTTAAAATTGTTTCAAGTCTCTGACGTTAGTTTGATTATCTGTCAGTCTGTCCCACCTACCACACCTGGCAGGGGTTGTTGTGAGGTATTATAATGGGGTAATAAGCTTGAAAGTGCTTTGGAAAGTATCAAGCATTAACCAATGTAGAACATTATTGTCTTATCTCTTATTCAATATTCTCTGGGCATTTAAGCTTGGTGTCTGGTAGTCAGTCAGTCAGCAAACATTTATTAAGCCTTTTCTACTTTTCAGGTACTGAGCTAAGTGTTAGGAATGCAAAGAAAAATGGAGGAGACGTCATGCAAATCTCTATTACATACAAGAAACATAGAGTATAGGGGGGCAACTAGGTGGCACAGTGAATAGAGCACCAGCCCTGAAGCCAGAAGGACATGAGTTCAAATCCAGCTTCAGACACTTAACTAGCTGTGTGACCTTGGGCAAGTCACTTAATCACAACTGCCCTGCCTTCCCCCCTCCAAAAAAAAAAAAAAAGAAACACACGGTATAAATGAAAGGCAATTCTAGAGAGAAGAGGGGAAAGAATTAGGAAAGGCCTCCTCCAGAGGATGGGATATGAGCTTAGTTTTGAAGGAAACCAGGAAAGCTAGGAGTCTAAGGTAAAGAGGGAAGAGAACTCCAGGCATAGGGCACAGCCAGTGCAAATCTATGGAATCTGGAAAAGGAATATATCATGTGTGAGGACATCAAAGTGCCTGGAGAGGAGTAAAGTGTAAGGAGACTGAAAAGGCAGGAAAGGACCATATTGTAAAAGGCTTTATAAGCCAGAAGAGTTTATAGCCTATCCTGAAGGTTTTGGGGAGATATTACTACCAAGTGACGTCTTGCTAGATTTTCAGTAGGTACTAAATTTTTGCAGCCTGCAATATTTTATTCCGGTTTTTTTTTCTGGTTTTGTTTATTTTTCCAGTTCTTTGCACATACACTACATTGATCCCAAGTCCAGGCTCCTCCTCTATAATTTCTGGCAGACAATGGCCTAACCCAAAATTGACATCATAAACACTTCCATTTCCACAAACGAATCAGCAAGATTCACCCTTTTTTTCTATGCTTACTCATTAGTGCATTATTAAGGTATCCTCTTTACAGCTAGGAGCAGATAGAACAGGGATGAGAGGTAGCTCACCTTGTTCCTATTAAGTATATTTTGAAAGCTTTCTATTCTGTGGTGGTTGATCATGAATATTTGGTATGGTGACACTATGAAAAAAAAACCATTGTCCTTAACATTTTTATGGATTGTATTGCCATCACTATCATTTCCTTCCTTCTGCAGCCTAGGTGGCCTAGAAAGCTTGATCTCCCAAAACTTAAAATACTAAGAATCTTGCAGTAAAGAACTTTAAAGATATTCACAGGGAATCCCTTCTTTTTACTGGGAAGGAAACTGCTGCCTTCATTGAGAAAGTGACTTGCCCCCGGTCACTCTAAAATAGCTATTCTTTTAAAAGAAAGACAAAAGCAAACAATTATGCAGCATTAGGGGTTACACCTGCAGAGTCCCACCCCACTCCCAGAGCAGTTAGAAAATGCAGATGTTAGTCTTCAGGTAAAGTCCATTTAATTCATACACATACCCCCTCTCCCCCAACCCATCCATCATAATAGAACTTTGCCGTTTCTGGTGGAGGAGGGAGCTTCTTTGAGGCAGCCCAGAGCAAAAGTAGTCTCCTTAAACCTTGCTTAACAGAAAATGAAATTGATTACCCTGGAGTGGAGACTGAAGCATCTAGAAGCTCAGTGCATATTTTAAAAAATTCTACTAAGTTAGGAAAATTATAATAATGATGATGAATTTCTAACTTATGGCAGTTTGTTTTTATCATTTAACTTCCTGTTATTCTACACGTAATAAAGGCCAATTCAAATGAATATTTCTACATACAAATAACAGAAAAATGATGATCTATAGCATTTTCCAAAGTGTTTCCTTCTCATATCATTCTTATATAATCATTATTTATAGCTGATATTTTGCTTTTGCAAAAATGTTTTACTTATATTACCTTCTTTGGTCTTTGCTACTGGGTAAAGTAGGTGCTATTACTGCCCCCATTTTACAGACTGGAAAATGAGATTCAGAGGCTGTGACTTGCCTAGGGCGATACACCCAGTATTGGAGATTGAATTTGAACATGGCCTTTCCCAATGCCAAGTACTGGCCACTAGCCGCTACACCAGGCTGCCTCAGGTATGTTAGTTTTCATCCCAAATTAGGAAATCGGGCTGAGAGACGACTCAACTTGCCTAAGGTAACACAGTGGATAAGGGGGTTGGAGAGGATCTCTTTGAGTACCAAGTCCATCTGTTCTCTGTACCAGGTCTTGACAAAATGTCAGTCGGCAAACATTTATTAAACACCTGTCATGTACCAGATAGCATGCTAAACTCTGGGAATACAAAAAGAGACAAGAGATAGTCCCATCTCTCAAAGAGTTCATGGTCTAGTGGAGGAGACTACATGTAGACAATGATTAGAACCCCTCCCCCCCCCCCACAATAAATTGGGGTTAGTCAAAAGAAAGGATG
The DNA here is from genome assembly GCA_028627135.1 of Pseudochirops cupreus. Taxonomy (NCBI): domain Eukaryota; kingdom Metazoa; phylum Chordata; class Mammalia; order Diprotodontia; family Pseudocheiridae; genus Pseudochirops; species Pseudochirops cupreus. The sequence goes on along the minus strand of CM053581.1, from coordinate 201,239,174 downwards.
TACTAGAAGTAAGAGGGATCATCTGGAAAGGCTTCTTGGAGAAGGTGGGATTTTAGATGGGACTAGAAGGAAGAGGGGCAGAGATGAGGGGGGGAGAACATTCCAGGCTTGGGGAAAAACCAGAGAAAATTCTCACAGCTGAGAGATGGAGTGTCTTGTGCATTGAACAGCAAGGAGGCCAGGGCCACTGAATCACAGAGTAAATGAGGTGTAAGATCACTTGTGAGGAGTGAGAATACTGAAAGGGGGAGGGGGCAAGGCAGATTATGAAAGACTTTGAATCCTGAGCAGTGAACTTTATATCTGATCTTTGAAGGGATAGGAGCTACTAGGGTTTATTGAGAGGGACTGGAAGTAGGAATGAGGTGGTCAGACCTTCACTTTAGATGGCAGCTGACTGGAAGATGGACTGGAGTGGGGAGACTTGGGCCATGCAGACCAACTAGCTGGTTATTGAAATAGTCCAGGGCTGAGATTATGAGAGCCTATACCAAGATGGTAGCAGTGTCAGAGGAGAGAAAAAACAATTTGAAAGACATTACTAAGGCAAAATCAACAGGCTTTGGAAACACATTGAATGGTGGGAGCAGGGTGAGAGAGAGTGAAGCATCCAGGATGAACTAATGGCAAGTCAGGGGGCTGCCAGATCCAGTGGAATTGCAAGGCTCTCTGGGCAAGAAGCTGAACGAAGCCCTCCAGTTCCTTTTCCAATTCACCACTAAAGGTGATCCTCTAAGTGTGTTGTAAGTCAGGAAAACCCCCTATTAGCCAAGAAGAGATGTGGTCAGAGCTTTGTAATGCCTCCTCAAACAACAGTATCAGTGTGCAGCCTAGAGAACCTTCCATGGGAGTTGAAACTTCATAGGAAATATTTTTCTCTACTCATTGTGTCTACCCGGCTAGAGAAGGCAGATCTTTATCAAAACCCGTTTTGACAGTATTACAGCTAAAATGATTAATGCTGTTACTCACAAACTCTTAAGTAATTACCAGGAGGTGAAGAAGCCTCTAGCCTCCTTTGCAGAACGTGGGGGAAGCAGGTTTGGTCTGTTACTGAAATGTATAAGATTTTATTTGAACTGGAGAATAACTAACCCCCAACTACTTTAATATTGGCTGTACATTTTCAAAAGCATATTCAAGCTCTCTGGCTACCTTCCTAGCGGTAAATAAAGCTGTGGCTGTTAACTTTCATCTTACTTTTTTTTTTTAAAGATTTTTCTATGGCATTTTGTGGTATTGTCCCCACGTTATGGGTGAACAAATTAAGGTCATTCATCCATACTTACCAGCCCCCAATTCTGTTCAGATTTAAACTCTTAGAGTGGCTAGGTGGCTAGGTGGCGGAGTGAATAGAACACTGGCCATGGAGTCAGGGGGACCTAAGTTCAAATCCAGCTTCAGACACTTAACAAAAAAACTAACCATGTGACCATGGGGAAGTCACTTAACCCCAATTGCCCTGCATTCTCCCCTCCAAAAGGCAAAAAAAAAAAATTAAACTCTTAATTAAACCAAAGATCTCTTTTGTCCCCGCTTCCCTGTGTCCCCCACCTCCCCTGTTAGTGGGCAGGAACACGGTTTTCATTCTTTCCATCTGCCCACAGAAACCAGCATTTCTTACTCTTGCTCTGACTTAGTGAACTAAATTCATTCAGAAAAAATGGAAGCCAGATATGTCTATAAAGGACCTCCAAAGAGTCCACAAAGTCTTCTTCTATTCTTTGTTGTTGTTCAGTCATGTCTAACTCTTTTGACCCCGTTTGGGGGTTTTCTTGGCAAAGACACTGGAGTGGTTTGCTATTTCTTTCTTTAGCTCATTTTAGAGATGAGGAAACTGAGGAAAATGGAGTTAAGTGACTTGCCCAGGGTCACATACTGTTTGAAGTCAAATTTGAACTCAGATCTTGCTGACACCAGGCCTGCATACCTGTCCATTGAGCTACCTAGCTGGCCAATGAAATCCAACCCTACTTAGATTAAGTGTTTGTTTCATTGAAGATAATCCCCCTTGCCTGCCTCAAATAATTCCATTTTTTCTGAATGAATGCCTTACCATTTGACCTGCCACTGTCTCCTAAAGTCTCCCAGTCCTTCCTCTGTGCCCCTGTCACCTGACTTACTTATGTAACTAACCTAGCCATTGATAAGTATAAGGTTTGCAATATACTTAAGTGGCAGTTCCCTCATTTGTTCCTCACATGAAGCCAGAGGTAGGTGCTAAACATATTTTGGAAACTTGTCCAGGGTCAAGGATTACTCTTAAATTTACTCCATCAAATATGCACTAGTGGTTTAATGCAAATTCCAGATTTGGAGGAAGACACTACTTACTAGCTATATAAACAAGTAGTAGAATATAAGCTTCCTGAGGGCAGAGACTGATTGATTCATTTTTGTACATTGCCTGGCTCCTAATAGCCACTGAACAAATACTTGTGGAATTCAATTGACCAAGGCCCCAAATGCTCAAAGCCTCACGTTTCTCACCTATAAAATGAAGAGAATACTGCCTCCTGGTGTTGTTTTCCCAATACCATGAACTGTTGTTACTTTTATTATTGTATTTTAACATTCATGAAGCACTAAGAAGCAGCTCTGATCTGTTTGAATCATGAATGAACTCCTTGGATACTCAACAGGATCCTTGATTTTTATCAATGTAGCTTCCTTCCCCCAAAGAAATCCCAGCTCATCTTGGCCATACCTTTCCCTAAATCCTCCAGGGACTCCAATGGGCTAGAGGCCTTCCTCTGCTTCACATCATATCTTAGGAATTCCAGTGTAGCATTGGAGCTGTCCCTGTTTCTCATTTTTCCCTCAAATAAGCCTCTCAGCTCATTTTCTCCCTCATGTCACTACTGTTCCAGTAGTCCCAACCTACATTTCAGCAACCGTGCTTTCCACAGAGTGATCAGTAAAGAACCTTCACCAATTGAATCCCATCTGGCATCTATAGAAAAGATGCCAGAGAGTAATCAAATGAAAATAGGCTTAAGAGTTCCAATACTGGTCCTGTTGATTATTGCGAATTGCTCTTGTGACTGGAATTTTTACTTCATGGCACAAGACCAAAGAACCATAGGATATGAATATAGAGCCACACTCTCACAGTTGGAAGGGAGCTCAAGGGACATTATTTAGCCCAAACTGAGCAAGCATGCAGAGGGTGTCTTTTCCTTGTTCCCTCCCTGGCCAGGGGATCCCAGAACCCCATCTCAAATGGACAAGGGCAGGAAGACATCAACTACCATCTTAAGAGCTTTCCATGGTCCCATCTCTGGGCCGTTTTCTCAAGGCTCAGACAAAATGGAAATCAACAACAGTCTTCCTTCCATTTGGCCTACCACTGACTCCTAAAGTTTCCAGGTACTTCCTCTGTGCCCATGTCACCTGAGCTACTTATGTAACTAACCTAGGGATACTTGGGCTTTGCCATCTGGCCTATGGTGGTACCCTCAGAACTTTGAAGACTTTCCTTCTATCCTGTAGCTGAACTTTCTTCTTTGTGTTGTTTCCCCTTGGAATTAGAAGCTATCTTGATTTTTCTATTTGTATTCCTAGTGCTTAGCATATATTATGTGTTTAATGAATGTAATTTGTACTTATCCACATCCAGGCACCTCTCGAAAGTCACTTTGGGATAGGTCTCACTGTTCGAATATTAAGTCAATGTCTGCTTCTCTGCACCTTTCACTTTGGGGTCTTGTGAGCCCATACTCACCAAGCATTTCTCCATTGTACTTCGGGTTATTTTTTCCTTACAAGAAAGGCAAATGGGCTCAAAGTGAACAATCCAGAAACAAGACACAGGCTCCCCTAGACTGGGACAAAGCTGCCCTTTCTGTTACAGGTCATCACTAGGACAAATGGGCTGAAAGTGGAACATCTTGAAATAAGGGAAGGTCCTTCCGACTCAGACCCAATTCACAAAAAGTTACCTATTTTTTAAATTGTAAAGTTTTTACACCAGCTTGAATGATAATGGAATGGGTAAGGCCAGTGGTATGATTCCGCAGCAAGGGAAAAACTGACAATACAACTAACTACCCCCATTCAGTGACTGGTTTCCATTTCAATATGCTAAGCACAGGGCTGGTTTCAAAACTCAAACACCCAAACTGAGTCATTGACTTTTATTGCAAAATAGTTAGCTGCTAATTAAGTAGGAGTGAGTGGCAGGGAGGGCCTTCTCCAATTTATTATTCCTGCTTTGAGCCAAGAAAATATAAACTGTGAACAAAATAGATCCTTTTTTTGGTGGGAAAAATGCCCATTTGGAGGAAGAATATTGTGTGTGTGTGTGTGTGTGTGTGTGTGTATGTGTGTATGTGTTAGAAGTGGGTGGAGATTGAAGGTTTATCACAAGTTTATCTTCCATACAGAGAAAGTCAAAGAACAGAAGGACAGACAGATATGTACAGAGGTGCCCTGGCCTTTTACATACGCAAAAATTCTTCCTTTCTTTATTCCTAGCTAGCTGCTTGCATAGCAAGGGTTTTTCTAGAGTGGTCCAATCTGGCTCTTCCTCATTTAGCACTAGCTAATGTTTTGCCTGCCTTCAAAGTAATTTAGAAAAAAACAAAACAAAACAAAACCCCACATTTCCCAGCAGCAGCACCCGCCCCCCGTAAGTCAATGTTATGACAACCAGTTTTACATATGGGAAGGCAGAGGATGGGAAGCTATCCCCTTTGGAGCTCCCCAAAGCCCAGTGTTCTCACTACAGTAGGACAGGGAGTAGAGAAGGAAGGGAGAAAGGGGAAGGGACTGGAAATGTGTTCAAGGAGAGAGGACTGGAGTGGGAATCTGCAGTTTCTCTAGTTCTCTGGTTGTATATACCCTCAGGGAATAATGCTAAAATGAGGTTTTTGAAAAAGCCCAGCAATTGGTCACCCTTACAATGGTGATCACACCCTACCCCACCTAAACCAAAACTTCAGTTGAAAGAAAATTTTTCTTACCCTTCCCCCAAACTGAATCATTGTTTGAGGCCCAGACCCTAAATTTTGCTTTTAGCTATCCTCTCTGATCTGCCTAGAGCAGGCCGGTTCCCTTTACTTTGCCTTTTCCTAAGTACATGGGGCACCTTTTACCAACCCCCCACAATATTGCTGAATACACTTGTTCTGTCTTGTCCTCAGTAAAATATTTTATTCATTCATTTATTATTCAATCTGTGCCTACTCTCGTGTGGGGGTGCCGAGGAGATAGCTGATGTCCTATCTAGACAAATAGGAGAATGTGATATGAACACCAAGTCTTTTAACAAACTTGTTAAATGCTTGCTAAGTTCCAGAAGGGTAGCTAGGTGGCACAGAGGATAAAGTGCCCGGCCTGGAGTCAGGAAGACTCACCTTCCTGAGTTCAAAACAGGCTATAGACTCTTACTAGCTATGGGATCCTGGGCAAGCCACTTAACTCTGTTTGCCTCAGTTTCCTCATCTGTAAAATGAGCTGGGGAAGGAAGTGGTAAAGAACTCTAGTATCCTTGTGAAGAAAATCACAAATGGAGTCACTACCGAAAACCAAACAACATTTATTGGAAACAACAAATGCCAGAAATTGTTAAGCGTTGGGAACAAAAAGACAACCAAAAATGCTGCTCCTCCCTTTGATGAGCTCACATTCTAACAGGGGAGACATCATGCAGATTGTGTACAGACACAAGCAGACACTGTAAACAGAAGATAACTCTCAGAGGTGAGGTACTAGCAGTAGCAGGAGGTGGGGGGACAGGAAAGGCCAGGGAAACCAGGAGAAAACGAGGGGGAAGAACATTCTAGGTTCTCCCTCTAATATACATTTAACTTTCTAGGATAAGAGGAGGTGGAAAGGACATGGAGTCAGTGGGGAAGAGGATGGATTTGGAAGAGAGAATGTCACCAGGGATGGACCTCAAGACTAGCAGGAGCTGGCTCATGAAATGTGAGCAGGGAAGTAAAGCCCAGGTAGACTGAAAGGTTAGGAAGGGTTTTAAATGCTAAGCAGGTTTTGTATTTGACCCTGAGGAAATAAGGCACCAGTGGAGTCGGTTGAAAAGAGAATAACATAAAACCAGCCTTTTAGGAATCCCACTTCAGCAGCTTCAGTGGAGGTTGGACTGCAACGGGGAGAGATTTGAGACAGGGGTTCGAAGGCACGAGGGCCTGCAACTGGCCGGCAACTGTGAGGAGAGAGAAGGGGCATAGAGAGAAGTGCTGTGAAGGTAGAAAGCGCAAGACTTGGCACCAAGCTGTATATGTGGACTGAGTACAGGTGAGGATAACGAGGTCAGAAAACGGATCACCAGTAATGTTGTTCTGCAGTGGTTTTGGTTGTGTTGGACTCTGGGATCTGACCCCATTTGGGATTTTCTTGGCGGAGATACTGGAATGATTTGCCATTTCAGATGAGGAAACTGAGGCAAACAGGGTTGTGACCTGCCCAGGGTCATACAGTAAGTGAAAATGGCAATGTATTTGGATTCAGAATCTGGATTCAAAACCAAGCTCTACAACTTACTTCCTGTGTGGCCCTTGGCAAGCTGAGCCAGAGCAGACTGGTGGCACAGAAGACAGGGCACAGAGCTTGGGATCAAAAAAACCTGAGTACACACCTTGCCTCAGAATTTTACCAGCCGACTCCTAAGCAAGTCATTTACCTTGTTTGCCTCAGTTTCTTAATCTGTAAAGTAGGGGATAATGATAGCATTTCTTAGGGTTATGAGAATAAAATGAGAGATTTGTAAAGTGCTTTGTAAACTTAATGCATCATATAAATGGTACTATAATGAAGTTATTTGACCTTTCCAGTCTTCAGTTTCTTTATCTCTAAAAGGAAGGAATTGGGCTAAAGCCTTTATGGTTGGTCCCTTTCACCTCTGTGATCCTAAAACTACCCAACATCTCTCAGCCTTTCCCTTGGCAATAGGGTAATAATAACAGTCATTATGTGGGAGAAACTCAACTGCTTCATTGTGAGCTAATGTATGTAAAGCATTTTTTGCAAATCTTAAAGTACTATGTAAATGTAACCTATTATTCTGGGGCATAGAAATTGCTTAAGACTAAGGAGAGGCTAGGAAGTAGAACCCACCTGAACTCCAAAATGGGCTCTTCCTTCTCATTCAGCCTACAATGCACTAATTCCAATCCAAATCACCCCTTATTCTTTTTAAAATAGTCTCATTGATATGTTTTGCTTTTTCATTATAAACATTTACAATTTACCCCAGCTTTCAAGAGAAGGTCTCTAGTAGCAAAGTAAAGCAGTTAAGTAAAACTAGTAGGAGTGACCAATCTGAAAATGCTTTTAAAATTCCACATTCTCCTCTATTTAAAAAAAAAATAGAACTCTCTAGTCTCTCTCTACCACCCTCACTTCATTGTAAAAAAAAAAGACAAATTTCTTGTATGTCTAGAGGGCTTATTACCATTTCCATAAATACATATACACTTTACATATGTGTGCATGCGTGTATACACGGATACATACCAGATCTTTGATTTCTCTGTTTAAGGAGACAATGAATTCTCTCTTAATGCTGATCACCACCTGCTCAGCAACCGAGAATCTTAAAAAGAATTGCCTAGAGCAGACTCTTAAAGGTTATGTGATTTACCTAGTCACACAGCCATTCTATCAGAGGCAGGACTTGAACCCAGAACTTCTTAAGGCCAGCGAGATCAGTTTTATATTTATTTTGTCATGCTACCACTATCCCATTCAGCCATAACTAAGTCAAAAACTTGTGAAACTTTATTTTTGCAGGAAGTACGGAAACAAACATTTATTAGGCATCTACTGTATGGAAGGCACTGTACTAAGTGATTTACAAGTGTAATCTCATTTGATCCTCACAGCCCAGGGAGGTAGGTGCTATTATCATTGCCGTCTTACAAAGGAGGAAACAGTACCACTGCACTTTTCCTAATGAGCTCCAATGGGCTTTTGAAATAGCTAGGAACAGCGTTTTTGCTTGCTTATTGAGACAATGGCAATCGCTTTCACTTGGAGAATATTGTTCAGTAGTTTTCAGTGTCCAGCTCTTAGTTGACCTCATTTAGAGTTTACTTGGCAAAGACACTGGGGTGGTTTGCTATTTCCTTCTCCAGCTCATTTTACAGATGGGGAAACGGAGGCAGAGTTAAGTGACTTGCCTAGGGTCACACATCTAGTAAGTGAGGCTAGATTGGAACTCAGGAAGATGAGTCTTCCTGACTCTAGACCCGGCACTTGCTCCACTGCGCCACCTAGCTGCCCTTGCTCATAGGAGGGGATTCACAGATGTTGAATTGAAATAAACATATAAACCAGGGGTGGGGAACCTGTGTCCTCCAGGTCACATGTAGCTCTCTAGGTCCTCAAATCCTTTAACAATGGTTTGGCTGAATCCAGACTTCACAGAACAGATCCTTGGGATTTGGAGTCAGTCAAAGGGCCACACTTGAGGACCTGGAGGGCCAACATGTGGCCTCGAGGCTGCAGGTTCCCCATCCTTGGTATAAACCAATAGATCTTCCCCTTCTTGGGGAGGAGGTATCACTGTCTATTTAGGTAGGACTTTCAAAGCAATATAAAGACACCTCAGTGTAGTGGACAGAGAGCTGGCAAGACCTTGGCTCATGCCTTTCCTCCAATGTTTACTGGCTGTGTGACCCAGGCAAATCACTTAACCTGGCAGCACTCTAAGCAACTCTATTCTCCGACAAGGTGCAGGCTTTCATTTGCAAAGGTAATAAGCTCACCTGGGAGTTCCTTAGACCAGTGAAATCACAGATCTAGTCCCTATTTCTGTCCTTTCAAAGAAATACATAGTAAGTATATAAAGACTGGCAAGATTAACACAGATTTTAGAATAGGAAGGGACTTGGGGGCCATCTATACTAAGCTTCTTTTTACAAATGAGGAATCTGGGGACCAGAGGCATAAAATTGTACCTAGGATCACTGAGATAGAGAATTAAGCCAAAATTTAACTGAGGTCCTATGACTGCAAACCTACACCTCTCTCCATTATAACATGCTGCCTTTCTACAATGCAAACTGCGTCGGGACTTTAGAACTGCTGTGGGGGTTGGAAGAAGGACTGAGTCTGATTTCAGAGGAACCTACCTTCCCACAGGAGAGTTCCAATTGAGGACAAGAACTCTGAAAAGCCAGGTGAGGAGAAACTAGTTTCCCCAATATTAGGACAAGGCGAATATGGAAGTGATGATGATATTAACAAAGTTTCTTTGCCGGATCCAAATGGAATGCGGCCCACTTCCCTGGACTCTGTCTCCTGCCTCCTTCTCTTCCCCACCATTCTCTTTAATCCATGGGCTATTTGGACCTGGGACTACAGTTGATTTTCTAGTGTTCATTATGCAGTAGAGGTTGAAAGTCATGAGGATAATTGGGGTATTTCCAGAAAGGTATGTCCCCTTCCCATGTTCCCATGGGGTATTGTCATCAACACATTCTTTGGCTACTCCAAAGCTTTCTCAATCCGTGTTTAGAGCTTGCTTCCTGGGCCAAACTCACCATGTCTGACTATCTGGAGGGTAAGAAAGGTGGGAGCAAGAGTTCACAGAGACAATAATAGCTAACATTTATGTAGCGCTTTAAAGTTTACAAAGCACTTTACTTACCTATGTTATCTTATTTGGTCCTCACAACAACCCTGTGAGACAGTTCTAGTGTTATTCCCCATTTTACAGATGAGGAAATTTGATAGCTCTAGTGCTGTGGATCACAGTTATTTGAGGCAGAATTTGAACTCAGATCTTCTAAGTCCAACACTGTCCACCGTAACACAAGGTTACCTGGCATTCCCTGGGAGTCTGCCTTTTCTCCCTTCATTTTGCCCTTTTCCTCTTATGTCTTATCCCTCAAAGTTGCCAGATAAAGACATTTCATTCATTGTTGTTGACAATCATTTATTAAATGTCTATTCAAATTGCAAGATTTTGTGCTAGAAAGCGACTTAGAGATTATTTAGTGACCAGCGGTTCTCAACCTGTGGGTCACGACCCCTTTGGGGGTAGAACAGGGTCGCCTAAGACCATGTGAAAACACATATTTCCTATGGTCTTAAGAACCAAGACATCCCTCCTCTATCCATCTCCAGGCGGGTCCGCCCACACGCAGATACGCCCACATACGAGTATTAAAGAGTCATGGCATTAGGAAGGTTGAGAACCACTGCTCTAGTCCAATAGATTTATTTTACAAATGGAGGAATTGAGTGCCAGATAACCGAAATGATGTTTCTGATTTCCATGTTTTATTGATGCTCTTTCTTTTCTTTCTCTTTCTTTCTTTCAATATTACTGTCCTCCAATGATTCCCTTTATATCCCCAAAAGAACTATATATGTTCAAAGAAAAGCAAATCAAGGGGCAGCTAAGTGGCACAGTGAATAGAGCACCAGCCCTGGAGTCAGGAGGACCCGAGTTCAAATCCGGCCTCATACCTAACACTAGCTGTGTAACCTTGGGCAAGTCCCTTAACCCCAACTGCCCTGCCTTCCCCCCTCCAAAGACAAAATAAAACATCCCAACTAATTGCTTGGCCGTTGCTGAAAGTTGGTCCCATTGCACAAAAAGGGTCTACCACTTCTGTCGAGGGGTGAGAGACGCACTTCACCAGGAGCCCTCTGAAGTCACTTGTTCCATGCATTGATCAGGTTCTGAACTCTTTCAATATTGTTTTCTTTTGGGTTGTGTGGCCACTGTTTTCTTGGCTCTGCTTACTTGACTTTGGATGAATTCATGCAACCAAATCCCCCCAAGTCTCTCTGAAATCTGTACAGAAATGATTTCTTAATGATGCAAGAATATTTCATTCCATTCATTTGTTAGACCAATTATTTCAACATTCCCTAACTGATAGACATTTGCTTTCCTAAATTTAAGTTCTGACCACCACAAAATGGGCAATTGATTTTTTGAAAAATAAATGGGAACTTTCCATTATCTTTAATTTCCTTGAATTTGTGCCTAATAGTGATATTACTGAATCAAAGGATACATATCATTTAATGATTTTTAGCAAAATTCCAAATTGATTTCCATAACAGACCCATTCACAGCTCCACTAACAGTACATTAACTAATGGTTCTGTCTTCCTACAGTACCTCCGGCACTTCCTATTTTCCTATTTTACGTGAGATGGCTTTTCCAAATAGCAGAGTCTAGATTCAAATTCAAATCTTGTCTCCAAATTCAGTGCATTTCCCACCATACCTTGCTGTTTGTCTTGTGTGCAAAGTACTGTGTTATACTCTGGGAGAGGTACAAAGGTACGTAAGATCTGATCTGTTAATTCTCTCAGCAACCTTGTCATCTAGGGAGAATTAAGGGATATGCCACATAGATAGAGAGATTGAGAGAGAGAGATAGAGACTAGAAGGGAAGCCTAGAGCAGGTACATGGTGAGGAACCAAGGATTGTTTTAGCCTAGGAATTCAGAGAAAGCTTATTTGAAAAGAAAATAAAGAATGGAAACTGCTGCATAAGGGCAGAGATTATTTCTTCCTCTTTGTATTTGTACACCTAGCAGAGTAATTTACAAATAGCTGAATAAAAAGTATCATCTGAACTGGGACACAAAGGATGGGAAAAAATTTTAATTTAATTTATTTTTTCCGGGGGGGGGGGGGGGGGGGAATTTTTAAAGGAGGAGTTGGAGAGGTGGGGAGAAGGGAGAGGAGAAACCCTTCCAGGCAGGCATAGGAAAGGGCATGGACAAAGCCACAATCATAGTACATAAATACACTAGATGTATACAGGGCCAAACTATCACAATATGGATGAGTTTTATGAGGTAAGGTTAGGAAGATAAATAGGAGGGCTTGAATATCAAGCCAAAATTTATCATATTGGCAGTTAGTCCTTGGCAGGTTTGGGCAGAAGAGTTGAGTGATTAGAAGAGCACCTAAGAAAAATCAGTCTAGCGGTAGAAGGATGGATTGAATAGAGAAGGGATTGGATGCTGTAGGTTGTTACAGTTGTCCAGGATCGTGGCAATGAGAGATAATAGAATTTAGAACTTGAAAGGGTTCCTGTCACCTAATCTAACCTTTTTATTTTACTGACAAGAAAATGGAGAAGGGGCAGGTAAGGAGACTTTGCTAAGGTCACATACGCTGTTAGTAGTGGGGTTCAACTCTTCCATTCCAGGCTTTCCAAATCCATTGTTTTTTTCCTACCCACCATATTGGCTTAAACAAGAGTAGTAGCAGCGGGATTAGAGAAGAGGGGTTAAAGATTAGAGACTCTTAAGAACAGGTGGAATGAATAGCATTTGGTCATTGGATTAACAGAACAGGAGATTGAAGAACCAAAGACAGCGTCATATGATAGAACGTTATTTTAGTCAGCGGTAACTTCTCACATTTTTCTGTGCAGAGTTCCTAGATCATGGAAAATATGACATGAAATTACTTTGTATTTACCTCATGCTATATTTCATACTTGCTGCATATTTGTACTTGTTTCTGCTGGTAGAATGCAAGCTCCTTGAGGGCAGGGATTGTTTTGCCTTTGTCTTTGTAACACCAGGACATAGCACAGTGCCTGGTATATACTGGCTTTATGTCCTTACTATGTATTAAGAATTGGGGATTCGGAAACATAAAGGAGACAATCTCTGCCCTCAAGGAGTTTACATTCTTTAGGAATTTAATAAAGCCTCTTTAATCAATTAATTGTTGAAGCAGTGAAGACTAGGCAACATGGGAACCCCTGTGTAAAATGTTGATACTTATTGCAGAGAAACCACTTCACATGGTGTGACACAAGACCATTCCTAGCTCACCAGCAACAAGGTACACCATTCTATCCCATTTTTTCAAGAAATCCTGTGTCCTTCTGGTCTTCAAGTACAAAGACAATAATAGCAAGGATGGATAGCGAAATCTGTGGCCAGGTAGCTCTTTCAGCACTTTGTGTCTGTCTCACCTATTCAATCGCAGAATCACAAAATGGTAGACTGGAAGTAGCTTCTAAGCAGGGAATCTAGTCTAGGTCACACATGAACAGAATCCTTTCTACAACATCCCTGACAAGTGACCATCTTACCTCCAGCTGAAGTTCGCCAGGTATGGGAAACAATAGCAACCAATGAAACATTCACAACACCCACAGCAACTGTAAATATGGTGGCATAGTGCTCAATCATAAAATATAACAGATTCTCCATATAGAAGACAGAAGCAAAACATTTACTCTGACACCAGAAAACCAGATCCCAAAACCAGAAATCCATCGTAACAACGTAGAAGTTAATGCACCACAATGCATTACCATAACAGAAACTCACTACCTCCAGAGGCATTCCAATTGAATATAGTCAGCTTTAATTTTTTTTACAAAGTTTTTCCTTATGTAGGACAATAATCTGCCCCTGGAACTCTGGAAACAAACAGAATAAAAAATCTTATCTGTCTTCCACCTGCCAGTCCTTCAGCTACTTTAAGATGGCTATCATTATCCCTACTATGTCTTTTACTTTTCAGGCTAAAATACCCCAGAGCCTTCAGTGATCATCATCTCACGCTTATCATATGCTATCTGTGTTTTAGTCATCCCCCCAGGTGTCTTGTCTTATCTCCTCCACTCTCTGCAGAAGGAATTGAGTCCTGGTTTGAGTCACTGTAGGATAATCCTGGGCAAGTCTGGACCTCTCTGAACTTTCATTTCCTTAGCTATAAACTAGGAATAATAACACTTCTATCATCTATCTCAGAGGGGTAGCAAATGAGAGGTGAACAGCTGTGGTATGGGAAAAACACTATGCTGAGAGTCACAACACCTATCTTTGTTACATACTCGCTCCATGGGCTTGCCCAAGTCACTTAGGCTCCTGATCTGTAAAATGGGAATCCTATTACCTACCTCTAAGGGTTGTGAGGAAAATGCCTAGAAAACTGTAAAGCGCCATTGACATATATGTGAGTTATTATTAAAATGGTTGTGAAAGTGCTTTCTAACTGTAAAGTATGATAGAAATACTAAGAATTATGGTGGTAATTCATTATGTTGGTCACAGGCCTAGGCACAATGGACAGAGTGCGTAATTTGGAGCCAAAAGGACCTAGCATTTACTAAATGTGTGACCCTGGACAACTCAGTTAAACCTCCCTTGGCCTCAGTTTCCTTATCTACAAAGTGTTAGGTTCCCTTCCAGTTCTGAATCCTGTGTTCCCAGCTGCACAACAAATATTTGTTGAATGAACCAAGAGAGCTAAACTAAGTACATTGCTGGAGAATTGGGCAGCTAAGTGGTGCCATAACTAGAGCACTGGCCCTGGAGTCAGCAGGACTTGGGTTCAAATCTGGCTTCAGACACTTAACACTTACTAGCCCCCTCTGACCTTGGGCAAGTCACTTAACCCCAATTGCCCTAACTCCCCACCTTCCCCTCCCAAAAAAGCAAAAAAAAATCTTTGTTAAGCAGTTTAATAGACCAGTGATCACATCAAGGGGAACAGGAATCCACAGAATGTCCTGCCTTCCTTTTCCTGACCAGGGCAGAATTTCCAGTTACCAAGAGAAAACTTGGAGTAGAGATCACAAGCTCTGCTGAGGAAGGACACAGCCCAACCATAAATCCAGAGTCAGTACTGAAAATGGGGGAGATAACTTATGGAGGAATAGGACTCACAAGCAGTTTCTTTCATAGGCCCCCTGGATACTGAAGATTTCTGGAAATGTGTGAAATGGTTATTTATCAAGGGTGTGGGGGTGTGTGGCCTCTAGTTTCTTTTCCAATGGATTGTAATCTTAACTAGTCCCATGGTCTCCAGATGGGTTCTCTCCACTATTCAAACCAGAATCAAGAAATCTCAGGTTCCCATTGAAAAGTGAGGTCCAATGATCAATAAGAAACTAGACTGAAAAGTAAAGAGAGGTTTACAATGAACCCTAACCCTAATCCTACTGATCATGTGATGACAGTCACCAGCACCTGGCCATCCTACAATCAGAACCTTGAAAAATAGGTGGGGTTTCAGTAGGGAGCCCAGACAGTGCTAACATCTGTACATAAAAGTATTTCATTTGCCTAGAAGGAAAGAAAAAAAGGGTGGGGGAAGAAGCCAACTGTAGCAAGGAGATCTGGATGCTATGGGAGACAGACTTGGAGTTAGGAGACGAGGATGCTACTTAAAGGAATCGTAGAAATCAAGTAACCCATGTCCTTCAGTTTTTGAAAAATGTCTTCTTTAAAAAAAATAGTGATCTCTTATTTTTATATTATCTTCATTTCCCAAAAGATCTTAACTCAGGTACCTAGGTAGCCAAACCTTATAACAAAAAATAAAAAACAATAGTAGTTCAATAAAGCTTATACTTAAACCAAATTTGATATTATACTTGCAGTGTTCCATACCCATAGTGTCCTAACTCTGGCAGGAAAAGACAGGACCTCTTTCATTTTTTAATAAATACAGGGGAAATTATTTCCATTGGTAGCATAGCTATTAACTAACAGATTCTGGATCCAGGTCCTCTAACTCATGAGTCCAAATTCAGTGCTTTTTCCAAAGTATATCAATGGCTAGTGGTGTGACCTCGGGCAAAGCAATTCAATCCAACTTAGCAAAACAAACATTGCTTACTTAGTAAATTTTTGAGCCCCTGGAAGAGACAATCTAAAGACAAGACTCACCTCAGCCTTCTTGGAGTTGATAATCTAACAGTAGTCTCTACTCCAGGCCTCAGTATCCCCCACTGTAAATAAGGGCATTGAACTAGATGAATTAAATGGATCATGAATTTAGAGTGGAATAACATCCTAGAGGTCATCTAGACCAGCTCCCTCATTTTAGAGCTGAGGCTAATTATCTGAGACCACAAACTTATTCAGCAAAGCCAGGATTCCAAAGCCTTCAGTCTCTACCATTCTGTGATTTTTGTCTTTTTTTCTATATATACACCCACATCTAAGTGTACATGTCTCCACAGATAGAATATAAGCTTCTTGATGCCAGGAACCATTTCATTTTTGTGTTTTGCCCCAAAACTTTGCACAATGACGTGTGTGTGTCTGTATGTGTATGTATATATAGAAATATATGCATATGTACATACATTTATGTATATACACATATAAGGCATTTAGCAAATGCTTGTTGAATGATTGATTGATGATTTAAAATTCATGGATCTCTTGCTATTCGCTTTCAAACTGACAACTTTCATGAAATTTTCTCTTAAATCAAAATTGATTTAACATTTAATAAGAACTTACATACACATAATCTTATGTTAAAGGCCAAAGACAATTTAAATGGATAGAGTTGATTTCAATTTTTACCAACTTAGCAGGAAGCTCCTATATCCAGAATTTTTTCTATTTTTGAGTAGTGAGGGTGACAACAGCCTGGGTGGTCAGGGGGGAGGGGTGTGGTCTGGCTTTCTCTCAGAACAAAGAGATGATCAAAAATATGCAGTTACCACATAATGGCCACAAGGTGGCAAAGAGAGCCAACGTGCATTCTCCCAGCCGTGGTAGAAAAACAACCATCCCCGAGTGGAAGCCGTGAGTCTAATGGAGATTCCTGGAGAGTCCCCAAGAATTCAGGAAACAATAATTATCTCCCAAACCACATGCCTGTTTTTCCTCTCATCCCTGATTACCAGCTTCCCAACCAATATTGGATGATTCATCCATAATGACAGGTAGAATCGAAATGTTTGGGAGCTGGAAGGGACCTCAGATATCATCTAATCTAACTACTCCAAACCCAAGCAGTCAATGAAGATTTACATAGGCATGTCTTTTCCATTTCTCATCACCATAGATACCACCATCTTCCCAGCCCCAAACTGCCAAGCCTGAGAACAATTTGGAGAGAGAGAAGGTTATCTAAGAAGAGTTGGGGGGAAAAATGCCAGGTCCTGCCAGTTGTCTCTCACTGCTGTTTTAGGATATTCCTCCTCCTCCCCTTTTTTTCCAGACATCCTTCAGGCTAGGTATTGGCCCTGGGCAAAACCTTCAGGTCTTTGCCTTCCTCCCTACTCTTTTCATTTTGATCTCTCCTGTTCCCATTTCCACCCCATCGACCCTGGGGTCATTACCCTGCCCCAATCCTACCTGCCCTTGGACACCCACAGTGATAAGTAATAACTAGCATTTATATAATGCTCTAAGGTTTTGTGGTTATTAAGTCATTTTAGTCAGGCCCAAGTCTTTGTGACCCCACTGGAGTTTTCTTGGCAAAGATACCAGAGAGGTTTGCCATTTCCTTCTCCAGCTCATTTTACAGGATTAAATGACTTCCCCAGGGTCACTCTGGCAGTAAGTGTCTGAGATTGGATTTGAACTCAGTTCTTGATTCCAGGTCTAGCATTCTATTTACTACATATACCACCTAGCTGCCCTCCCTTACAGGTTTTACAATACATGTCGTTTCATTTGATAACAGCCCTGAGAAGCAGACGCTATTATTCTTATTTCACAGATAAGGAAACTGAGGCAAAGCATGTGAAGGGATTTACTGAAGGCCATATAACTGGCATGTGCCAAAGGCAGGATGAGAAATCAGATCTGACTCCAAGTCCAGCTTTATGTGCTGCACCACAGAGCTGACTGGTCAGCCCACTTAGTACCTATTTACTGTACAGTAATTCAGCACTCTTGGACTAGCCATTCATTTATTCATTCACTTCTTTTAATTAGCATTTGGGCTATGGTAATCCTTAAAAAGATCTATGATTTCATCAATGTAAGTGCTTTCTTCCTGGATTACAACCCCTCAGGACCTGTAGCAGATAGTTTAGAGTGCCAGGCATGAAGTCATCATGCCAGGCATGAAGTGCCATCGTGAAGTTCAAATCCAGCCTCAGACACTTCTTAACTGTGTGACCCTGGGCAAGTCACTTAACCCTGTTTGCCCAAGTTTCCTCATCTGTAAAATGAGCTGGAGAAGGAAATGGCAAACCACTCCAATATCTTTGCCAAGAGAACTCCAAATGGGCTCATTAAGAGTTGGACATGACTGAAAAAATGACTGAACCACAACAAAATGCACTCCCCCAAACTTTACCAGGTCACCAGCCTTCTGACAGTTGAGCCTTTTCACATATAGTTAAATTGGTCCTGGGAAGAAAGACTATGTATGTTATGTAGGCTATCATTGAGTCTTGAGGCAATAGGAGAGGCTGGGGTATGCTCATAAATGTTTAACAACCAGATCTCCAAATAAATGTACCACAGGACATTTCTTTCAAGTTTAATCTGCACTGTTAACATTTTCTTTTCCACTTTCTCAAGTCTAGACTATCATCAGAATAAATTTGGTCTTGATTTGAAGGTTTTTCAATGTCTGAGGTATAAATGCTCACATTGAAAACATTTGGCTCTTGAGAACCCAGTAAGACCTGGGTCCAGCACATCCCTAGATAGAGGGGAATGAATAGTGATTTTGTAGCCAGAGGACTTGCCCCAGCAAGTCCCTTAATCTCTCAGGGCCTTTATTTCCTCATCTTTAAAATGATAGGATTAGATGGGATGAACCCTAAGATTGCTTCCAGCTCTCCATCCTCTCCTCTCCTCTCCAGCTTGGTGAAGACCAGTAAAATTGTTTATGATACTATCATAGGCTTCAAGAGCTCAGGGTCCCTTCTGCCTCAAAGGGAGGTCTCAGAGTGGAAGAGGAATGTCAGCATACCTCCCTAAAATATGTGACTTCCTCCTGTCCAACATGGATCTGGAATAAGATGAATGAATTTGTCAGATAACTAGAGTTTAACTCCTTAGGTACCCAAATGGTTAGATTTTAATTGTTTCCTAGGATAGAGAAATGTATGATTCAGGTTAGAAAGTGTTCCAATTCAGAGTATGTAGGACATAATTTACCCTTGTGTTAATGGTCCAATGGCCTCACCATGAACTTATTTACTGTGAGGGGACTTCCTGTAGGAGTGAACAATGTCCTTGGAACTCTAAAGACATCAATGAAAATCCTACCTCAGATGTTTACAAGTTTGTGGGACTCTAGGCAAGTGACTTAATTATCAGATTCAGTTCCCTTATCAATAAAATAGCGATAAGAATATCCCTAGCACCTTCTGTACAGGGTTGTTGTGAGGAACAGATGAAATTATGTATATAAGCTTTTATGAACTCTAAAGTGCTAAATAAATATGGATTATTATTGTTAACCTGTTAACAGGTGGTGCTGTGTGTGAATAGAGCCAGCCCTGGAATCAGGAAGACGTGAGTTGAAATCAGGCCTCAAGATGCTAGCTAGCTATGTGACCCTGGGCATGTCATGTAGCTGTTGGCCTCAGTTTTCTCATCTGTAAAATGAGCTAGAGAAATGGCAAACCACTCCAGTATCTTTACAAAGAAAACCTCAGTTGAGGTCCTGAAGAATTGGACAGATTTTATTATTCCTCTTTTGTAACACACACACACACACACACACACACACACACACACACACACACACACACACACACACACACACACACACACACACACACACAGCTGTAGCTTGACCTTCCACCCCTGAAAAGGCATCAAAAGACCAAAATTCAGTCTAGGTCCTGGCTACAACACTTCAAGTCAGGCAGTTCTTCAGTATCTATCAGACACTTTCTATGTTCCAGGGCTGGGGATACATGACAGTCCCTTCCTTTGTAAGGCTCTCACAGTCTAATGGGGGAAGGAAAGGTAAAGGGAATGAGCATTTCTATGGCACTGACCTTGTGCCACACTCTGTGCTAAGCACTAGGGACAGAATGAAAGGTCAAAGACAGTCTCTGCCCTCAAAGAGCTTACAGTCTAATGGGGAGACAACATACAACCCACTTTGTGCGAACAAGCTGTATACAAGATAAATTGATAACTAGAGAATCATAGACTTAGAGCTGGAAGAAATCTTAAGAGTTAATCTGGTCCACAAGCAATTTTTACAGAGGAGGAAACTCAGAACCAGAGAGAAGGGAAGTGACTTCCTGAGGGTCCCACAGCTAGACATTGGCAGACCAGAGATCTGCCCTGAGGCCCTGTGATGCCAAATCCAGTCTTCTTTATGCTATACCATGTCCCTCAACCGACTCTGGGCAAGTCACTTGTGATTTCTGAACCTCAGTTTCCGCATTCGTAAGATGGGGATAATTGTTCCTGCACTTCAGAGAGTTACAAGGAGGAAAATGCTTTGTAAACCTGAAGGCACAGTACAGATGTGACCTATGATCATTATTGAGAGAAGCGGCATAGCATAGAAAGAAGATAGAGTGCTAAATTTGGGAGCAGGAAGGCCTGCATTGGAAGCCTACTTAAGTTCATTACCATCAGCACTACTTTTAGCTACCTACCTTCCTCAAGGTTGCTCTGAAACTCAAAAGAGATAATAAATGCAAAGGGCTTTGTGAACTTTAAGGTGGTGGATAAATGTCAGATATGATTATTTTACCTCAGCATTCTTGGATCACTGCACTGTCCTCTCTCATGGTCATGTCTCTTTCCTGTGGTAGCAAGTTTATTCTCCTTGCCCCTGTGGTGATTTCTCATACTCAGTGATGACTCAGTGGCTTTGCTACCCACCCACATTTAGCTTCTTTGTGACATACAGTGGATAGAGGACTGGATGGAGACCTAGGACTTGAACCCTGATCTTCTGACTCTGATGGCTGGTAGCCATTATGGCCAAGGGCAAGTCGAATCATCTCTCTGAGCCTTAGTGGGAATATTTAATAACAACAACAACTATGATATCATATCTAGCATGTATATAGCACCTAAGTACTTTATAAATATCTCATTTGATCCTCACAATAAACCTGGGAGGTAGCTTTATCCCCACTTTACAGATGAGGAAACTAGGCAAGAGAGACAAAAAGTGATTTTCCCAGGGTCATACAGCCCATAATTGTCTGAGGTTGGATTTGAACCTAGATTTTACTGACTACAGGCCCAGAACTCTTATACATTAATGCCATCTAGCCATGTCACAGTGCTATGGAAAAGACCAAATGAGAGAATGAATAATACAGTGCTTTGAAAACCTTAAAGTGCTGTAAAACTATCAGCTGTTATTATTACTTAACTTAATGGCTGAAATTTGTTGGTAGAGTATAAACTCCTTGAGGGCAGGCATTGGATATACATACACACACGGAATTTCCATATATGCATTATACTATGTGTATATATATATATATATATATATATATATATATATATATATATATATATGAATGCGTGTGTATGTATGTGTATAGATAAATAGCGTATAGAGATTCAGTATGTGGGTTTATGTGTGCATTTATCTCCCGTCATCTAACAGTGCCTCGCACAGAGTAGGTTCTGTGGATGATTATCTATTAATATTATTTGAACCTAGATTTATGGCCTTTAATAAGAATTGGTTGAAGGGGCGGCTAGGTGGCGCGGTGAATAGAGTACCGGGCCTGGAGTCCGGAGGACCCGACTTCAAATCCGGCCTCAGACACTTAACACACACACACACACACACACACACACACACACACAAAAACTAGCCATGTGACTTTGGGCAAGTCACTTAACAGCAATTGCCTTACCTTCCCCCCTCCAAAAAGAAAAAAAAGTGGTTGAATTGATTTGTAGAATCACCTGGTGGCTAAACTTTTGTTGACAGGTCTCTCCATACTTTGTTTGATTGTTCCTCAAATGCCAGACATCTATCTAGCCTTTTCCCAAAGTCTCTGCTCTGCTAACGTAGCCTTATTTTTTTTTTAATTTTCTTATTCTTTTTTAAATAAAATTTATTTATTTTTAGTTCTCAACATTCACTTCCACAAGATTTTGAGGTGCAATTTTTTTCTCCCCATCTTTCCCCCACCCCCACTCCAAAATAGCAAACCCACTGAATATCCCTTCCTCCAATCCATTCTCCTCTATATCTTCCCCCATCGCCCCCCTAACTTTCTAGCAGGGCAAGACAGACCTCTATACCCCAGTGCCTGTACATCTTATTAACATAGCCTTCTTAAGAGCCCAAGGTCACCTAGGCCATCATGAGGCAATTGAGAAAGACTATAGAGTTACAGTGATTACTGCCACATAACCATCAGCTCCAGTCTAGAGTTATCAACAGCCTTCAAGGAGGAAACACTGCCTCCTGGCATCAGCTGGCTGAATGCCATTGGCCAGAAGCATCAGCCAAGGGGGTGACTCAGGCTTGGCACTACCAACTCCTTTCTCAGATGCCCTGGTTCCTTTTCTCTTTGAAGGTTGTTGGCAGAGCTCTGGCTTCTCCCTGAAACATCCGTGCAAAGACCTTTTCAAGTTGTGCCCCAACGGGAGCGACGCCCCGTCTCAGCCCTGAAGAAACACTTGTTACCAAAGGAATTCTTTAGCAGTATTTCAGGTCTTGTCTCTGCAGAGAGGAGATGAGAAATTGACAAACAGGCCTAATCCACGCCTAATCCTCCCTAATGCAAAGCTGTGATCGCACATGTTGTCCTGTGATTATATTTCTTTGGCTGCTTATTTAGCCACTTATTAGAATATACCAAACCAACTGACTTTGGGCAAAGGGGGAAAATATGGAGACAAAGAAGAGAAGCAGAAGAAAGTTTCCCGGGTACAAGAGCATGTTTTAAGAAAAGGAAATTTTTAAAAGATGGGCTTCCCGTAGGCTGAAGAGCCTGCTGCCTGGGCCTGTGAAAGAGATTCTACAGCAGAGCAAGCCTTCCACAGGGAGGAGTGGAGGCAGCAGCTCCTTTGCATGATAGGACATTTCGAAATGGCCTTTTGGAGAAGTGTTGAAAACCAGATGTGGGGGGTGTGTGCTAGATATATTGATAACCAAATGGGAGGGAGGAGGGTTCAGCAGATATGCTGACATGATAACCAAATGGATGTGTATGGGGGGGAGCAGATGTGCTGATAACCAGCTGGTGGGGGCAGCACCTGGGGTATTTAAAATCTTGATGTAAAAAGAAGCTGGGTCCTGCCTTCATTCAGCATGAGAAAAGAGCCGCAGAGGCAGCACCAATGGATAGAAAGAGACCATGGACGGGTGCAATGTTCAGTCATTCCAAAGGGACCTTTTTAGGCAACTATCGAAAAGATCCATTTGGTGTTCTTTTTTCTGGAGGTAAGGAGGGACCACAGGTGCAGAATGGTGTGTGGGGTGTGTGTGTGTGTGTGTGTGTGTGTGTGTGTGTGTGTGTGTGTATGTGTGTGTGTGTGTGTGTGTGTGTGTGTACACACACATACATACATACACACATACACAATGCTTTTATTTAAGTTGATTTTGCTTAATTGGATTTCTGTTACATGTGAAGGTTCACTGGGGAAAGAGAGAAAGTGAAGGGGCCCATTTAGAAATGATTGGAATAAAACAGACAAAAACAACAAAACCTAATATAGGGGCAGCTAGGTGGCGCAGTGAATAGAGCACCAGCCCTGGAGTCAGGAGGACCTGAGTTCAAATCTGCCCTCAGACACTTAACACTTACTAACCATGTGATCTTGGGCAAGTCACTTAACCCCAATTGCCCTTCCAAAAAAAAAAAAACCTAATATAAATGACCCATTTCATTAGGATATTTGTAAGAATCTGGATTTGAGTAGCTATCCTCTCCCCACATAAATTCCTGGAGGACAGAAACCCTGTGTTATTAGTTTTCCCCACACCCACACCTACCATATGTGACATAATTTTTAGTAATCTCCTTGGTGCTATACACACAATATTTATACAAAACAAAATGTCAAATTAATCCCTTCAGCTTATACTCACAAGTTTTCTAAAACTTTATAACACACACTTATTAAGTACCTACTGTGTACAGAAACATTGTACCAAAGGAAGAGATGCAAAGTTTAGTTGTCTTCATGGCTCCTGTATAGAGGGGATAGGACAGCAACACCAACATTATAGATGACCATACTACACAATACGTTTCACAAAGAAAGTGTTTTAAAGAGCTGCAGAACAAAGTGTTATAAGGGATCCAACTCAAGAACAAATTAATAAACATTTATTAAATACCTACTGTGTGCCAAGCTCTGTGCCAAATACTTCAATTCAGAAGAGGAGATCATTAATCAGAGGTTTTCAGAAAGGGCTTTCTGAGGGAGGTGGGGTTTGGGTTGGGTTTTAAAGTGTGGGTCAGAATTCAAAGGGTCAAGAGAGATCAGAAGAACATTTCAATTGTAAGGAACAGGTAGGAAAAAGATAAGGAGGCATGAGAATGTAGGATATATTTGGGAACAGGCCTGTTTGGCAACAGCCTAGGGTTCATAAAGGGAAGATATTTGAGCTGATGCTGAAAAGGAAAGGTGGTACAAGATTGTAGAGGGCCTTGAATGTCAGACACAATCTGAACTTTGCTCAGTAGGCAGTTGAAAGCTACTCCACTTGTCTGAAATAGAACCCATCATCTCTCCCCTCACACCTTCCCCATTTCTGGCAAGGACATCACCATTCTTTCAGTTACTCAGGTAACCCTCAGAGTCATCCCCAACTCCTCACTCCCTCTAACCCCAAAAGTCACTAAATCTGATGATTCTACCTCCATAATATCTCCAAAATATCTCCTGCATCCAATCCTTTCTCTTTGCTCATGTCACCTCTCACCCGGATTATAACAACGACTTCCTATTGGGTCTCCTTGTCTCCTCTCCCCTCTGTAATCCATCTACCATGAAGCTGCCAGTGATTTTTCTAAAGGATAGGTCAGACTATATGTCACTCCTCTACTTAATAAACTCCAGTTTATTGTCTCAAGGATTACATACAAACTCCTCTGTTTGTCATTTAAGGTTTATTATAGTCTGGCTCCAACCTACTTTTCCCATCTCATTAGAATTGAAGCTTCCTGAGAGCAGGGGATACTTTTGTTTATAACTGGTCTTCTCAAGATTATTGCAATACCAGGTCCATAATATGTCCTTAATAAATGCTCACAAATTGATTAGACATTACGACCCTTCATGAACTTTACAAACATAGCCCTTCAGGGAAGGCTAGGTGGCACAGTGAATCGAGCACCAGCCCTGGAGTCAGGAGGACCTGAGTTCAAATGCGGCCTCAGACTCTTAACACTTATTAGCTGTGTGACCTTGGGCAAGTCACTTAACCCCAATTGGCCTTCCCCCCCTCCAAAAAGCAAAAAAAAATTAGACCTTGATGGTCCTCATATTTGATAATCCATCTTCCATCTCTGTGCCTTTGTGCTGTCTGTCCCATAGATCTGAGATGTACTCCCTCCTCCCCTGTCTCAGAATCATGAGTGTCCTTCAAAGCCCAGCTCAACCACCACATTCTACATGAAGCCAGTCCTGGTACTTTTTACTCTTGGTGCCTCCTTCCCCCAAACGACCTCGCATTTATTCTGTATATTTTCATATATGTTAGAATATAGATAAGACCATAAGTGGTTTGAGGGAAAGTGTCCTTATTGTCTTTTTAGCCTCATGGCTTGGCACGCTACCTGGAACAGAGTGCTTTTAGCTTGATGGATAGTCAGGTTTTGGTTCTAACCACATGGCATAAGCAGATCTATGCATAAGGAAGATAAATCCTGCAAATAATATGTTCAGTATTTCTCTACTGTTTTGCACTATAGAATGTTCAAGTGCTATGGGAGTTTCAAAGTGGAATTGGACTTCCTGGAGCAGGTGGGCCTTGAGCCAAGTGTGATACAGTCTCGATAAGTGGACGTTTCCTAGATAGAAAATGACAAAAACAAAGAAAAGAGCCTGGAACATGGATGATAAGTCAGCAGAATGATAGGCAGTTTGAATGGAGTGATGGTTCTTGGAAAAGAGTCATGGGAGATGAGACTAGAAAGACAGGGTAGGGCCAGCCCTCAAGAGCAGGAGTTCTTAACCTCATTTGTATCACGGTGTCATTGGCAGTCTGGTAAAGTCTCTAGACCCCTTCTTAGGATAATACTTTTAAATGCATAAAACAAAATTCAGAGGATTACAAAGGAAAGCAATTATATTAACTCAGTTACCAAAACATATTTTTTTAAAGTTCATAGACCACAGTGCCTCAAATATCAGCCTGAAGAGTTTAGATATTCATATTAAAGTATAGTCAAATCCATCCAGGCTTCTGTTCTACTTGTTTTTTTTCTGTGTGCTCAATTCCACTTTCACTGTCACATTCCCATCTGGTAATGAGTTGTTTTACTTCTCTTTGCTATCTTTAGGCTCCTGGATACAGTCACATGTTTGTTTCCTCAAATGGAGAGAGGTCATAGGACCACAAATTTAGAGCTGGAAGGGACCTCTAAAACGTCTTAGGTCCTCATTTTGCTTAAGGGAGGACTGAAGCCCAGAGAAGTTTAACTTTCCCAGGGTCACATAGGTAGAAAGTACCATAGGATATAATGTCAACCAAAAAAGCATATGGGACTTGAGCTTTGCTAGGTAAACCTTATTTAGTGGTTTGGATAATCTTTGCCAAGAACTTACCTTGAGGCCCCATGATGAAACATGCTACCACCTTCTGAAAGGGAAGTGATGGACTGAGGGCAGATTGAGGTATACATTCTTTTTGGACATGGTCAATGAAGGAATTTGATTTGCTTGACTATAAGATTTGTAATGGGAGTTTGTTTTTCTTTCTTTCTTGGTGAGAATGGGGGGGAGGTGGCAGGGGGATAAGTAAAAAAGAAGATTCTTTTCATTGAAAAAATTATTTTAAAAAAGAAAAAGGGAAAAAAAGAGTTGCTACAACATCTCAAGCAAATTTAGAAGTGGAATGACCCTTGAAGAGGTGTGTTTTTAGTCTGTCGAGAACTAAAGACTGAGGTTTAGTGAAGATAAGGGAAAAAATGGTTAAAGATAGTCTATGTTCTCTGCCCCCATCTCCCAAATAATGAAGTTTCCCAAGTACTTGGTGCCTGGCACATAATAGGTACCTAATAAATGCTTGTTTATGGTTTGATCAATCGAGTGCTGTTGTGTAGGAAGAAGAACATGATTTGTAGATTTGTAGAAACATGTGCTCCCTCCCCAAGTACAGAGGATTCTAGAGGTCTCATGCATGATTGGATATATGAAAGGAATCCTGGAAAGGGTCTCCATAGGAATGCAAATTGAAATCCTTTTCCTGAGTCTGAATGAACAGGAATCATGTTTTTCAAGTTGCAGAGCTTACATGGAAGGCTGGCCAGTGTCCTAGGTTAGAAGGGAAAGATTGCAATTACTTTACAAAAGCCTAACCAAAGTAACTAGACAAAGAGTAAATGCTCTCTCCTTGGGTCCAGAAAGAACATTTGGCTCTCCAAGATCTGGAATTATTTGCAAACTGCAGTCTAGTTTATCCAGGAGAAAGTAAAACCAAGAAAGGAAGCAACAGGCACTTTTTAGACAATGAATTAGAAAAACAAGTTTCAAACTCTCAAGGTCCTCTTTGAATTCAGGATTGATTCATTGATAGTGACCCCCCAACAAAACTCCATATATTATGGCTCCTGGCAAACAAACTCCAAATCCTCCTCTCCCAACAAGACCATCTGTAACACTATAATTATGGAAAACAAGATTGTGAGAAGCGGGTTGGGAACAGTTGAAAGACAGCTCAACACGGAAGAGATTGGATCACAGGTCTGGCAAGAAGAGCCGAAGAACCTGATCCTGTTGACTTCACAGGGTAAGCTGGATTCCGCAGATCCTCAGCTGAACCTCACTTTAGGGGGCTGGAAAAGTAACTGCAAGGTCAGATGCAAAAAGAAAGTATGGAATGATCCTGGAAGAAGGTCCATTTTAGTCTCTTAGGAAATAAAGATGTAGATTAAGTAGGACAAGAAAAAGTGGTTAAAGATGGTCTGGTCAGCTTTCCAAGGCTAAAGTTTCTCTCCTCTGTGACTTTGACCTTGCCAAAGTTTGCCACTAACGTGACTGTCCAGAGAACAAAATTATGAACATTGGTTTGAAGTGAAACCTCAAAGAAGGGGAAGTGCTGTGTATAGACCTGACTTGGTATACAGAGTGACCCCCTGATGACAGGAAGAGCAGGAAATTATAGGCAGAGGACTTAAGTTAAAATTCTAGGTTCTAGTGCTTAGTAGTCATATAATTTTGTGGGAGTCACTTTCCCTTCTCTGACATGCATTTTCCACACCCACACAATAGAAGGGCTTCATTACATGATTCCTAATCTATTTCTTTAATTTTTTTTTTTTTTGCTTTTTGTAGGGGAGAAGACAGGGCAATTGAGGTTAAGTGACTTGCCTAAGGTCACACGGCTAGTAAGTGTTAAGTGTCTGAGGCCACATTTGAACTCAGATCCTACTGACTCCAGGACCTTCACTGTGCCACCTTGCCACCTCTCTTTTCTTTTCTTATTACTGAAACTGAAATACACAAAAGAAACATTAAATATTGAATAATTAAAATATACTGAATATTGAAAGACATTGAATAATTAAATATTGAAACACACAAATAAGAAAAGAAAAAAAGCATGTCATATGCACAGCAGAATGTAAGAGAGGCTTCAAAATACATAGCAATAAATTTCCATTTCAAGAAATGGAAAGCAATACTACCTGTTATATTGAGAGCTGTCCATCTTTTTTTTTTACTTTCTTGCTGTTTTCTTTTGTTCTCTGCTGTGCACTTTTTACTTTGTTCTTTTTCCCCTCCTTCTTCCTCACCCCCTCTTCCTTCTCCCCAGGCTACAATTAAGCATGGATATGTTTAATCTCTTTTAACTCTAAAATCCTAAATTTTAATTTGTGGTGAGGAAGGAGAAGGAAGACTTAAGAAAAAAGCACCTAAACTAGGAACAAGACCTGGAGCCTAGGATGTACCTCAACATATGGAAGAGTTAGGCATATTAGGCACCAAAGCCACCTTGATTGATCCAGTGAAATCTGATAGGAAAAGGTGGCTTGACCAGACCAGGTCAGCACCAAGTGATGTTGTGACTTTCCCAAACTAAGTAGCAGAGTCTGTCTGCATTTGAACTCAGATATCCTTATAGCAGTACGTGCTCTTTCTACCTGGCTATACTACTTCCTTCTTGTTCTGCCACAGCAATGACCAAAGAACTTGACCAGTAGGGTTAAATTTTATTCTTCCTGGAAAGTAAGATAGAGACATGAGTAGGGTCTGGATCTGACATTTTACTGGCATGGGGAACTCCCAGAGGAGGAATCTCTCTCCACTAATGCAAGTCTGCCTTTTCTCTTCACTTTCTGGTCTCAGTACTGTCTAGATCACCAATAGGTTAAGTGACTTTCCCAAGGTCACGTTGCTTGTATGTGTCAGAGGCAGGACTTGAACCCAGGTCTTTCAGCTCTCTAGTTAAACATGGCCAAGCAGGAGTTCAATATAGCTTTGTTTCACAGACGGGGTGACTGAGGGATGGAGAAATATTGTGAGTTGCCTGCCCAACCTTTGCCATATTGTCACATAAGCACCAACTTGAGATAAATTTCACTATCATGTTCAGTTTGGCATGCATGTTCTTTCCACATGCAAAGATGTCACAACAGCAGTGCTTCATTTATTCATCAGTGTGGAAGGTAAAGGGGGTGTACATAAGTAAATTTTAACCATTTGGGACAGAAATCTTTCTAAAATGTACTTTATATATCCTTTCCCACCATCTGAAATCTTTTAGAGGTTATCATAGTGCCTGGCCCATAGTAGGTGCTTAATAAATATGTAGAATGATTGACTATTTTTTTTTGTGATTCAGACTCATCTCTACAAGCGTGTGGTGCCCTGTTACGGTACTGTTTTGTCTACTTTTTCATTTATCTGCTTCCTTCTCTTACCTCAAGCTTTTCTTCCTGTTTTCTAGCCTGCCTCTAAGAACCCCCACCCTCCTCACTCCCCAGTTCTCCTAATCCTTTTAGCTGGTTGCTTCTATTCTACCGTGAACTGGGAAGCCAGACCAGGTGTTAAGAACTGGAATTTCACTTAAGGTCCAAGGGTTCTCGCGTCTGGCTTTCATGCAGGGAGACGGTGCTCACTTGCGCGCATCTTGGATTCTGGAAGAGTTGAGGTCCACAAAAAGTGCAACCTTTGTAGGATTTGTTTTGCTTTTTTTCCCCTTCGATGGAGACTAGCTGTGTTAATCTCCTCACAATTTTTGTTTTTACTCACACTTTCTATAATTTCTTTTAGCCAACCTAACCATAACCAAACAGCCTTTGAAAATCCAGACTGTTAGAAATGATATGTGAGGGGTGGCTAGATGGCACAGTGAACAGAGCACCGGCCCTGTAGTAAGGAGGACCTGAGTTCAAATCCAGCCTCAGACACTTAACACTTATTAGCCATGTGACCTTGGGCAAGTCACTTAACTCTAATTACCCTCCATTCCCCCCTCCAAAAAAAAGCAAAAAAAAAAAAAGAAATGATATGTGATCTTAAATTTTGAGCAAAGCTAGTTTCACCCTTCCAAGGTCTGTATCAGTTGATTTAATTTATAAAATACCATATTATTATTGATAAGCTGATACCAATTGATAAAAATACTATCTATCTATCTATGAAATTTCTTAGCAGTGGTACTCATATCTCTTCAGTGCTCTTAGTACACCCTGCTCCTCTCTTTGGAGAACCAGAAGGCAGAGCAAAGAACTTCCAAAGCCTCCATTTAAATAGAGCTTCCAAGGCAGCCAATCCTTTGTTTGCCACCAGCTGCAGACCTTGGACTGACTCTGCCATGCTCTATCAATGGTACCTTCTTCTCCTTCCCTTTCCAGCTTCTTGGTGCGTTCCATTTCCTCCTATAAGTTTATAAGCTTCTTGAGGGCAACGACTGTTTTTTTCTTATTGTCATCCCCAGCACCCGGCATAGTAGGTGTTTAATGGATGTCTATTGACTATTAGACTCAGTCAAACAAAAGAAATGGACATATACAGGCAGTTAGGTGGTGCGGTAGATAGAGCGCTGGCCCTGGCGTCAGGAAGACTCCTCTTTCTGAGTTCAAATCCAGTTTCGGACACTCAGCAGCTCTGTGACCCTGAGCAAGTTTGTCTCGGTTTCCTCCTCTGTAAAATGAGACTAATAATAGTGCCTGCCTCATAGGGCTGTCATGAGGATCAAATGAGATAATAATTTTACAGTGCTCAGAACACTGTCTTCTCGTTGCTGTTGCTGTGTTGCTCGGTACCATCCAACTCTTTGTGACCCCACGGAGCATACTGTCCATGGGATTTTCCTGGAAAAGATACTGAAGTGGTCTGCTAGTTCCTTCTCCAATAGATTAAGGCAAACAGATTAAAATAATATGCCCAGCATCACACAACTAGTAAACGTCTGAGGCCAGATTTGAACTCGAGTCTTCCTGACTCCAGGTCCAGCACTCTTGTCCACTGAGCCATGTAGCTGCCCTTTCCAGTGCAGTGCTTGGCACATAGTAAATCCTATGTAATATTAGCTGCTATTATCATTATCATTAATTATTAATCATGATCATCCTAATACTGTGTGGGGAAAGTACATAAATAGAATCCTAGTTTTTTGCCTCCTAGTCCAGATTTATCCAAGGACAAATAGTCACCTAACCTTTCTGAGCCTTATATTCCTTATCTGTTAAAGGAGATTTTTCTAGTCCTAATGTCTTTAACCATACCATAAATTCTTAGAATCATTGAATGTGAGAGGTCAACATTTGGTCCCTACCTGCCATCTAAACACAGAATTTTAGATTCATAGATTAAATTCACCAATTCATTCATTAGCGTTGGCAAGGATTTCAGAGATCATCTAGTTTAACATCTTTATTTTTTGTCTTTCAAGTCTTCTCATACCTTACTCTTTGATCCAGTGACACTGGCCTCCTGGCTGTTCCATGAACAAGACTCTTAACTCTGAGCATTCTCTCTGGCTTTTTCCAGTGCCTGGAATGCTCTCCCTCTTTCACTTCAACTGTTGACCTGCCTGGCTTTCCTTAAGTTCCAACTAAAATTCTACCTTCTCCAGGAAGCCTTTCCCAAATCCTTTTAATTCTAGTGTTTCCCCTCTGTTAATTATTCCCTATTTATTCTGTGTATAGTTTACTTTGTATGTATTTGTTTGCATAGTATCTCCATCATTAGATTGTAAGCTCCCTGAAGGAAGGGACTGTATTTTGCTTCTTTTTGTACTCTCAGCACTTAGCACCGTGCCTGGCACATAGCAGGCTTTTCAGAAATGTTTATTGATCAATTAATTGAGATGAGGAAACTGAGACTCCAAGAGTGACCTTTCCAAAATTGCAGTCTTTTAGTGGATGATCTGGGATTCAAACCCAGGTCTCCCATTTCCTAGGTCCGGCTCTCCACAATGCTACACTACTTTTCTTTCAGGGTCTGAACTGTGAATCTAATCATCTTTTAAAATGTGGAGTTATGTCCTCATCTATACCTCTTGACCATTATGACCAAGATGAATATAAGAAAAGCTGATGAGTAAAGAAAATAATTGAAATACTTGTCTGAATTGATGAAAAGTAAGCAGAACCAGGAAAACTATATCCCATGACAACAATGTACATGAAAAGAACAACAAAAATACTGAAATTGATGTTTTGAAACCATAATGCCCAAGCTGGGTCTCAAAGAGGAGAGAAGAAAAGGCTCCTCTTCCTACTTCTTGCAGGGGTGGGAGTCCACGGGTGAGGAACATTCATATAATATCAAACTTTTTCCGGGTGTTGAATGGTTTTGCAGAACATTTTTTTCCGCTTCCTTTTCCTTTATTCTGTGTTATAAGGGATTGATCTCTAAGTGGGAATAGGGAAATAAGGAATATGGAAATGGGGGCTCAATGAAGGTTGTCAGGAAAATGTAGATTATGTAAAAACTATCAACAAAAATATTTTTGTAAGAAAAAATAAATAGTGTGCAATATATTCTTCTTAAGAAGGCAAGGCTGGGTGGTGCAGTGAATGGAGCACTGGCCCTGGAGTCAGGAGGACCTGAGTTCAAATTCTGCCTCAGACACTTAACATGTACTAGCTGTGTGGCCTTGGGCAAGTCACTGAACCCCAATTGCCCTACCCTCCCCCTTCCAAAAAAAGGAAAAAATAAAGAAGAAGGCAAAGAACAATTTGTGACTGAAAATCTTGTGGAAATGAATGTTGAAAACTAAAAATAAATAAATAAGCTGATTACAAAAAAATTAGCAAGTACCTAGCATAAACATAAACATATAGAGTTTATATATATGTATGTATATGTACATATATATGTAAAGAAGGCAAAGAAGGTGCTCAGAGGAGAGAGTTAGGAGAACACTATGCACAAAGTAACCGAAAAAAGAACACTGGTAGACCTGCAACCAGACTCTGAGTAATAACAGTGACCGGTTTTGGTCTGAGAGCACAGAGATGTTTGCCACCTCCTTTTCTGTAGATGGAGGACTCCAGAAAAAGGAATGTTGCATACACTGCCAGGTGTAGTAGGTGAGTCATTAGTTTTATGCAATTTTTTCTTTGTTATAAAAAAAGGGGGGAGCTCAGTGAGGGAAAGCCAGAAATGCCTTTAAGCCTACAACAAAAGCCATAACTCCTCTCCCAGCTCTGTTAGGACCCTCTGGACTTGACCACCATACCACCTTTCTCCCCTACCCCCCCCCCCCTTTAAGCTTCCTTTGAAATTTTGTCTTCTCTCATCAGAATGTAAACTCTTTGAGAGCAGAGACTATTATTCTCTTTGCTTATATTTGTCTCCGCAGCACTTAGCTCAGTGTCTGACTCATATAAGTGTATAATAAATGTGTATTGACTGACATCAATAAAGTAATTTTTTTGAAGTTCAAAATGAGTAAATAAAATCTTTAAATCTCAGCCTCAGACACTTGACACTTAACTAGCTGTGTGACCTTGGGCAAATCACTTAACCCCAATTGAATTGCCTTCCCCCCCTCCAAGAAAAAAAAAATAAAACTTTAAGTGAAATAGAAAAAAAGCAAGGCAAAGAATTACAGAATTTTTTAGAAAGACTTCACTCCAAAATGAAAGTATTTTTTATCTTTTATCAGTAAGGATATGGGCTAGGGCTATAACCTGTTATATGCCCCAGAGGTGATTGGTGATTATTTGCAACATGCTAAAACATAGTGTGCTTCAGTGACTGTTGTCTAATTCCTTTTCCCCAATGACATTCCCTCTGCCACCTCCTCATTATCCAGACACACCAATATCCAGTGTCAATAGCCCCATCTTAAAGGCATGGCTTTTTATTCAAACTCTCTCAGGTAAATCCATCTTTTCTTTCACGTGGCCAAAAAGAATGCTATTTTTCATGGCCACACCAAAGGGTTTTTCCTACCTGGAAAATACAAGACCTTCAATCTATCTGCTTGTGATCCTTTCATATGCCACAAAGTATCTAGGGAGGGGCTTTCTTCCACCCACATAAGTGTGGTGTTCCCATCTCATGACTCCTCTTTGACCTACTCTGGATGCTAATCTCTCTGCTCATCATTGCTGGACTCTACTGTGACTCTGAAAGATTTTAATGGGGCTTTTCCAACAATTTCAGTGAAATAATTAAATCCTGTGAGTCCATGTTGGTACCCTGAGCAGAATATCTTCTTTGTAAGCAAAAAGTTAGAAGGCAGAGAGATCTCATTGAGTGAACACTGAAATGGGAGTGAGAAAACCTAAATTTAAATTTTTTTTTCTTTTTGGAGAGCAATTGGGGTTAAGTGACTTGCCCAAAGTCACACGCTTAGTAAATGTGTCAAGTGTCAGGCCCAATTTGAACTCAGGTCCTCCTGACTCCAGGGCTGGTGCAGTCAGTGCTCTATTCACTGTACCACTTAGCCGCCCCACTAAATTTAAATTTTAATCCCACTATTTTTTCCTTATCTTGTACATATTACTTCCCTGCTCTTCATTTACCGGTAAGCACTGTTATGGAGTTCTCTATCAAGACCCCAGGAACTTCATCATGCTGCATGACTGAATCAGCCTTGTGATTCACACCTCATCGGTACTCCATCCCTCTGATTGAAGGTCAAAATGAAGAGCTTCTCAGAGAATCTCCATCTAAGGAAGCTGTTGAGGCGAGAGTCATCTCTACATTTCCCACTTATCTCCTACTTCTTTGGATTTCTCCATTTTTGACTTGTCTATATCACACCCCAAGCCAGGTATCTTCCCCTGCCTCCCTCATTTTCAGCTTCCTTTTGTGTGTTTCTCCCATTAGATCATAAGCTCCATGAGGGCAGGGACTAATTTTTTTTCCCCCATATTCGTATTCCTAGATCTTAGAACAATGCCTGGCACAGAGCAGAAACTTAATAAATGTTTATTGATAGACCAACTGACTTTGGGCCTCACTTTCCTTATATGTAAATTGGGAGGGGGTGCTGATTTAATGAAAGTCTAAAGTCTGCCCAGATATAGATTCTATGATCTTATGATGCTGAAAACAAGAGCATTGGTGTGGCAAGAACAACAGAGCTAAGTGGGAACCAGTGCACCCCTCAGACACAATCTTTCCAATGAGGACTTCACATGGACTAATACTAAGACAAAGAGTAGCCAGACAGTAAGGGCCTGAGGACCACTAGGCTTTATCATGTAACTTGCCAATGGCATCTTAAGTATCACTAGACCTTTCTATCCTCTCAGGAACTGAGATCTCCTGTACAGGTTGTCTCTCATTTTTAGAAAGTGAGCTTCTTTTTTATTTTTTTGTGGGGAGAATGCAAGGTAATTGGAGTTAAGGGTCACACAGGGTCACACAGCTAGTAAGTATGTCCAGTGTCTGAGGTCATATTTGAACTCGGGTCCTCCTGACTCCAGGGCTGGTGCTCTATTCACTGCGCCACTTAGCTGCCCCAGAAAATGAGCCACTTGAGAGCAAGGACTGTCTCACCTTTTTATTTCTATCCTGAAAGCACTTGACATATAGTAAGTGCTTAATAAATATAAGGGCGGTTTTTTTTTTAATTAATTTATTCCTTTACAAAAACCTCTCCACTCAAGAGGAAACTAATGTAATATGGGTAAGGACTCTGGCATTTCCATCCAGGGAGATGTTCAGGAAGAGATAACTAGCCATCTGCTTTAGTAGTTATCTCCTTGAAAATGCCATCTTCTCATCAGAAAGCATTAATTAAACACTTACTACATGCCAGGCACTGTGCTAAGGCCTGAGGATACAAAGCAAGGCAAAAATCCCTTCATCAAGGAGCTCACACTATGCAAACAACATACAGAAGTTCCTATAAGATATATCCAGTATTAAATGGGAGGTAATCTCAAAGGGAAAGGCACACAATATGTTGGGAGGAAGGGGAAGCCAAATGGTGGCTAAGAAAGACCTCATTTGGAAAACAGGACTGGAACTGAGTCTTGAAGTCAGGGAAATCAGAAGGAGGGAAGCTGGAGGTAAGGAGAGAGAGAACATTCTGAATGTGGGGGGCATCCAATGAATAGGTAAAGTCAGGAGAGGGAGTATCTTTGGAGAGGAAAAACAAGGCCAGTGTCCCTGGATCATAGATAATGTCTGTGGGGAGGGGAGTTGAGTCTAAGGAGCCTGGAAAAGTACCAAGGACCCAAGTTGGGAAAAACTTTCAAAGGCCACCAGAGGATTTTATAGTTAATCTGAGAGGTAAAGGCAAGGGGGGGGGGGGCGGGAGACACTGGAGGGGCTGGACCAGATCCTAAGACCCTAGGATCATAGATTTAGAGGTGAAAGGAACCTCAGCAGCCAACTAGCTTAAGTTTTTCATTTTACAGATGAAGAAACTGAGGCAAGAAGTTAAGTGCCTACAGCAATACATAAAGACAAAGATAAAATCTGAACGCAGATCCTTGAGATCCCTTCCATCTCTGGGACTTGAAGATTCAATGTGTCTGCTCCTTCTCTTGTGTATCCTGGCTTTTAAAAAAGGGGAAAAAATATCATAAATAAATGAACAACTCAATGTGATGGAATAAAGGGTTGATGGTTTTTGACCTCTTAAATATTGACATGAATTTTAAAAACTGGTAGATGTTTGACTTCTGATGGAGCAATGTGGTACACAGGACCTTCCTAGACTTCATCTTAAGGAGTTCTGAACTCAAATCCACATAAGATGTCAGCTATATGACCATGGGCAAATAATTTAATTTATAAACCTCTACATTCCCAGCTGTGAAATGGACATAATATGTGTAGGGTTATGATAAACAAATGGCAGGCTATTATGATGGTATCTATGGTCAACTCTCATTCCCTTCCTGCCTGTGATTCTCACTTTCTGACCTCACATGGACTGGACTAATACTAAGACAAAGAGTAGCAAGATAGTAAGGGCCTAGGGACCCCTTAGCTTTATTATGTGCCTTGCAAAGGCATCTTAAGAACCACTGGATCTTTCCATCTACCCAGGAATTGACATCACCTATACACATTGGCTCTCATTTTTAGAAAGTGAGCTTCTGGAGAGCAGAGACTGTCTCACCTTTTTAATTCCATTCCTAGATTTTAGCAGAGCACTAGGCTCATAATAAGTGCTTAATAAGTACAGGGCTTTTAAAAAAAATTGTTCCTTTACAAAGGACTCTCCACTCAAGGGGAAATGAAAGTAGTTCAGTAACAAGGCCTATCCTTATTTCAGTGCCACACCCCTCTGCTGATATTTTCATTATCTCCCAAGCCTTCTCAGTTCCTCTTAGAAGGTGTTTTCTCGCATTAGGTTAGGGATTATCTTGCTTGAATCCCCCTACTTAGCACTGTAGTTGACACATATTAAGTACATAACAATGCTTGTTGCTTTGAATGGCTACTTTATGAAGACAATTTGGCATGGTAATGTCAATATTTTTAGAGATCCCTCATCTCATCCCAGTATTCCTCAAACTAACACATCCATCCATGCCCCTTCACACCTTACCTCAATAGACAGGGAATTGCTATGGTCAAAAAAAAAGTATTGCTTAATGGCCCAAATTCTGCCAATGAGCTCTTTCAACTCAACTAGATTGGTCCACAAATACACAGGAGAGCCTTACACTGTGTCTTTCTGGTTTACTAGGACCTTACAGAACTCAGGCTTTGCTGAGATACACTCTGAAAGCCAGGTCGACCTACCTACCAAGATACATCAAGGAGACTTAAGAGTAGAAAGCTTAAAGATTCTAGCTTCCTGTTAGACTTTAAGATCCAAGTGCTGGCTTGTATTATCATTTAAATATGCAAATTATGTGTTAGAGCCTTCTTTTTTAGATTGAAATATTTAAATTCAATTCAAAGTCAAGATTGAAGGGGAATCTTTCCAATCCATTTTGACTCACTAAGAAACATGATAGAGATAGAGTTAGTTTGTTATTAATTCATTTTTTCAGTCATATCCAACCATGACCCCAGATAGAGTTAGAGAAAGGTGGAACGAGAAGTTGGGGTGGGGCTTGAAAGAGAACTCAGAATTAAGGGTGGAGAGGAAAAAAAATTCTAGTATTGGAGAATGGCCTGAGCAGAGGGGTATAAAAGGAACCAGATTTGTGCAGGCCCTATGGGCAACTTTGGGAATTGGGAATGTAATATCCAGGCATCATTTTTTAGTTGTATAAGCCAGGCTAGTCACTTAACCTCTAAATGGGCAACCATAGTTACACTACCTGCTTTTATGTTCTTGTGAGGACAATGCTTTGTAAGTGTTACAGTATTATATTGATATGAGATATCATTATTTTAGTGGTGGTGTCAATACCATCAACCATAAGGATTTTATTCCTCAGATCTGGGAGTTTTAAAGTCTTACTTTACAATCCAGTTTTACAAATGACCACATTCAGGTCAGGGAGAGATTGGGTAATTTTTCCCAGTGCTTCCCAGGTGGAGGAATTGAGCAACCATTGTAACATATGCTATTTGTCTTAGCACAAAATAAAGAGCTGTTGGTCACAGAAAATGGATTTTTTTTTTGGTCATTGGAAATGTGCATTTGTAAAAAGTATATTACAAAGTATATTGCATACTGCTCCTATCTTGTCCAGTCCTAATACTGACTAGTGCAAGAATTCTAGGGAAGGTACACTAAGACTTAGCACTTAGCATAGCACCTGCCTAGCACATACTAGGCACTTAATAAATGCTAACTGACTGAGACATTAAAAAGCATCATCTGGTAGCTGGGCAGTGAGAAAGGAAACAGAACTGTTAAAAAGTAAACACAAGAATTCAAGAGAAGTCTGGCTCCAATTTGCATAGCAGTAAACTGATCCCCAACTTTTGTGGCCTTCAGACTTATAGTACTCACTATATTATAGTGAAACACGATAATTAATGTTCATAATGGCAATCCTTAGCCATTGAAAAGACAAAGTGAACTCCAAACTTCCTTTGCTTTAAGCACATCAGATAGAAATCTTGCAAATATGTACATCCCTGATTCACAGACCACGCTGCATTCAGGATCAGAATGATCCAAGTTCAAACCTTCATCTCAGATCCTTACTAGCTGTGTGACCTTGAGTAAGTCATTTAACCCCTCAAACTCTATTTCCTCATATGTAAAATGGGGATGGATACCTCACAAATATGTAAAATGTATAAGATCTCATTTGATTATCATAACAGCCCTGGGATTTGAGTCTCACATTTCTCTCACATTCATCTTTCTCCTCACACACATACATAATTATATCTAAAATTATACATATATTTTTATGTGATACTTATAGATACACATACACATATCAAACTTTAAACTACATAAAATTTAGCTACCATCATTATTAAGTGTGTGAGATCATGCTCTGATGAATTCTCATCAGCAAATTTCATGGATCATTTGGAAACTTATATGATATTTTAAGACTTGCAATGCATTTTATTTATATATAGGTAGAAAAAAATTTCTTCTACCAATGTAGGAAGGTGTCTTAAAAAAAATTATGGCATTAGAGAGTTGCCAGAAAACTGAAGGGTTAAGTCACTCATCCAGGGTTTCACAGCCAGAGCTTTTCCTGGCTCTCCTTCTGAGAACCTGGAAGATGCTTAATAAATGCTCATTGGAGAAGCAACCTTGTATAGGGTACAGTGAACCAACTTTGTAATAAGAAGGACCTGATCTCAAGTCAGTTTTATCTCTGACACATACTAGTTGTATGATGCTGGGAGCCACGTAATCCCTCAGTGCCTCAGGAAATTTTTTTAAAATTTCAAGTTGCAGAACAGGGGCAAATCTGTACTGATAGAGGGAGTGTGTCAAAGACTGGAAGTTCCTTACACCAATAAAATCACAGATCCAATCCAAATAAACTTTGATTAAATCGATCCCCAAATCATGAGGTATGTATCACCCACCATTACACAGATGAGGGAACTGAGGAGGCTCAGAAGGGCTGACATGACTTGCCCAATCCACAGAACTGGAATGAAATACCCAAGTAGGTCTTCTGACTTTGGTCTAATTCCCCTTCCCCTATATATCATTAGGACTGTACTACAATCCTACTCTCACACTGAAGATGATAAAATGGGATTTCCCATTAACGACAGCTGAAGTGGGAGGTTTTTTCCAAACCCTGAATTGCCCTCCTCTAAGTCCTTATTACTGTTTAGGGATTAAGGCTTTGATGGTTTTTTTCCTCCCAAAGTCTTGAAGTTGCTCTAACTAGAGCCTGGAAAAATCAAGAAAGTCATTACCATAATTTCACACTTAATATTACCCACCCACGTATAGTCTACCCCATGTGCCTTATAACCTACACTCCAGCTGAACACACAAGCCCTATGTTAGAAAAATGCTGTAATTTCCCATTCCATAGTACGTGTGCTTGGGCCTCCCACACATTTCTAACAACTCACTAGCATTTTCCCATCCTTCTCAAGCATTTCAGATCATATCAAGGTTTTATGCTGAATAAGATATCAGATACATCCAGATCCAGAAGGAAATATGGAGAAAAGGGGCTAGGGTTTTATAACTGAAGGAAGGGGACACCCCCCTATCTTATTTCTACCTTTTAAAATTATTATATTCATTGAAGGCCCTGAATAACACCAAAACATGAAAGTCAAAGAATGTTTTTTCATTGTCTTGCCAAGCTAGCAGGTAGCCAGATTCAATTTCAATTCAGCTAGTAGACCTAGAAAAAAATAAAGCTGACAGCCCCTTGATGGAAACCTCAAAGATTTCTCATACATACAACTTACATTTCTATGTCCCTTTAAGATTAACAAAGCAGTTTCCTCATTTCCTTACCACGAGGAAGAGAGGAGGAAGAGAAATGACTCGCCCATAAAGCTAGTAGCTGTTAGAGTAGGGATTTGAACATGTCTCCTGACTCCACCTCACTACACTGACTCTAATTTACATGGAAGTCACTGAGGACAGGACTAGTGTTCAGTTTCTCCTATTTTGGGGAAGAGACTTCCCTTGCTAACAATTTCCAAGATTTTAAGTTTAGGTGACTGCTATTTTCAGATTCTTTTCCTCCTTTCTAGAGTAAGTAGATTGGAGTCAATTATCTCTGAATTCCAGAACAAGAAAGTGTCTAGTTTTGCTTTCTGAGACTTCCCTTGCCCATTATTTTTAATAGAAGTCACTGGGTCTCAACCAGATAAGTGTGTACCTGTCACTCCCATTAGAAAATAAACCTTGAGGGGTGGCTAGGTGGCCTGGTGAATAAAGCACCAGCCCTGAAGTCAGGAGGACCTGAGTTCAAATCCAGCCTCAGACACTTGACACACTTACTAGCTGTGGGACTTTGGGCAAGTCACTTAACCCCAATTGCCCTCCAAAAAGCAAAAACAAAACAAAAAAAAGAAAGCAAACCTTGAGAGGGATTATTTTATTTCTGTCTTTGTAGCCCCAGTGCCTAGCAGTGTCTGGCATACAGCAGGTACTTACAAAATGCCTATTAATTAATTTTCATCTGAGTACTGAGCTTTCTCTTCAAGGGCAATTTCAATGAGACCTGTTGGTTCTCAATGGGACTGTCTGTATAGTGTGTAGGATAATCCTAATGAATGGGATCCTAGACCAGACATCCAAAAGCTTTTGCTGTGGCTTTTCATGTCTTAGTTTATACTCTGAGGCTTCTGGTACTTTCATTTTGGGTTGGGTTTTTTTTTTGGAGGCAAACAGGGTTAAATGACTTGCCCAGGGTCAGACAACTAATGTCTAAGGCTGGATTTGAACTCAGGGCCAGTGCTCTATCCCCTGCATCCCCTAGATACTCCTGCTGGTCCTCGTAATATCTGAGCTGCCACTATTACACAAGATATCTATCTATAGTCTTACATCCTTATTCTCCAACTGACCAATCTCCATGGTCGTCCATACTCTCTACAATGCCTTCATGCCATTTCTTGATACGACTTTTTTGATCCAATATCACAGCATCCTGTTCTCTCATCCTTTGGGGCATAGAACGCTCTCCCTCCTCATCTCTGCCTCCTGGCTTTCCTAATTTCCTTCAAGTCCCAGCCAAAATCTCACCTTCTATGGGAAGCCTCTTAATTTGAGTGCCTTCCCTCTGTGGAGGATTTCCTGTCTATCATGTAGATAACTTGTTTGTATACAGTTATTTGCATGTCCTTGGAAGTAGGGACTATTTTTTGCCTTTTTTTTTGGCATCAGCTTATTCTTGTTTGTTTTTCATTCTCAAAGGGGACCGTGGCATCGGAAAGGTGATGACATCCATGACTTGCAGGTGAATTGGATTTAAGTGAGAGAGGGCTGTACACAGTCATCAACCCCCATTTTCTCCTTCGGAGCCATCTGGGTCCAGTGGCAAGACATAGATCAGGCTGATTGGAGATGGTCCCCTTGGCATCTGCAGTGCTTGGCACATTATCTGGCACATAGTAGGCATGTAACAAATGCTTACTGACTAAGGCGGGAGGGTCTGTCTGGACTGGAGAAGCAAAGCAGAAATGGAGGACGGAGTATGGAGAGGAGGGCTGAAAAATCCTGGTGATCCTTCTATATAGTTATTCTGGGATTGAACACTCAGGGGTCTAAAACTAATAAATTGAATGAGTTTGGAGAGTTCCAGATGCAAAAACATCTTGACTGGGTGGGAAAATGGACCAAATTGAATAAATCTCATAGGGACAAATATAAAGTTCAGCATTTGAGGAAGGTAGTTAAAGAACCATGGGGAGCAGTTAGGTGGCACAGTGGATAGAGTGCTGGGCCTAGAGTCAGAAAGACTCATCATCATGAGCTCAAACCCAACCTCAGACACTGACTATTTGTATAACCCTGGGCAAGTCACTAACCCTGTTTGACTCAGTTTCCTCCTCTGTAAAATAAGCTGGAGAAGCAAATGGCAAAGCACTCCAGCGTCTTTGCCAAGAAAGCCTCAAATGAGGTCACAAAGAGTTGGACACAACTGAAAGGTGAACTGTAAGCTCAATATAAGTCACTACCTGAGCAGATCCTCGACACTCTCTGCCTTAATTAGGTACACCTAGTGAGACGCTAGGGCCAGAACTTAATGGCCAGCCTTCTGGGTATGAGTCTCTGCATACCCAGATAACAGGTGGGCTAGTCCTCAGATAATGTACAGTCCACAACCCAGTCTCCTTTCTAAGCCTTTCTAATATGTTAGGACCTTGCCAGAGGCTATGGTATATTAGGACATACCACATAGTCACCTCTGACTCCTTGAGGTATCCGAAGAAGAATTTAGTGGAGGCAAAAAATTGTACTGGACGAATACCATCACATCATAGGCTTTAGAAGGAAGGGAATAAGCTTTTATTAAGTGTTAACAGTGCACTGTGCTAGGTACCATGCAAATATAATCTCAGCTGAAACTGAAAGGTGGGTGCTATTTTGATCTCCATCTTAGAATTGAGGAAACTGAGGGAAACAATGGTTAAGGAACTCACCCAGAGTCACACAGCTAGTAAGTGTCTGCTGCTGGATTTGAACTCAACTCTTCCTAACTCCAGGCCCAGTGCTCTATCCCCTCTACCACTTAGCTGCCCAGATTTAGACCTAGAAGGGAACTCGTAGATCCTGTGATTCACATCAATCTCCTCATATGATAAAATAAGGAAATGGAGGCCAAGAGAGATGAAAAATATTGCCCAATGTCTTGTAGGTGGCAAATGGAAAGCCAGGCTTCAGACTTGGACTCTGTGGTTCTTCCCATAACACCATGCTCTATCACAGTTAAGAAATCTGAATTTTTCATGATACCAGTATGGCTATTCTAGTTAGCCTACTGTTTTTTCTTCAGCTCTATACCTCTGTATATATTAATGTACCAAGGAGAAAGAGTCATGAGTTTGCAACCAGAGGACCTATACTTACATTCTGGCTTTACTATTTCTACTTAGTACCTCTGTGAGTATGGGAAAAAATCACTACCTGTCTAGACCTTAATTTCTCCAACCATAAAATAGACAATATGAGTTCTACAAGTCTTTTCAGCTCTAAATCTATGATCCTATAGATAAAAATAGGGATAATGACTGGACCTATGATTTCACTAGCATAAAGAACCCCTCTTTTTCCCTCCCAGTGAGGAAATTCTCTCTACCAATGCAGATCAGCACTTTCCTTACAAAGATCTTAAGAGAGTTGCCTAGAACACTGA
Organism: Pseudochirops cupreus; assembly: GCA_028627135.1. NCBI lineage: Eukaryota > Metazoa > Chordata > Mammalia > Diprotodontia > Pseudocheiridae > Pseudochirops > Pseudochirops cupreus. The sequence continues at coordinate 201,194,736 of CM053581.1, read as the reverse complement.
AAAGTTAAGGGACTTGTCCAGGGTCACATAGTCAGGATGTATGTATGAGAGAGAGGACTTGAACCAGATCTTCCTGGCCTCAAGGGCCACTCCCTGACCACTGAACCATACTACTTCTCTTATGAATGATATTTAAAATAATTTATATTTCTATAACTCCTTAAGATTCACAATGTGTTTTCTTAAAAAAAAACCCTTAGAAGTAGATAACCTATCTACTATGACATTAGTATATTGGTAGTATCATGAGTAGTATGAGATAAAGCTATCTCCTGTGGGTAGATATCCTCTACCCATAGGTTTTACAGAAAAGGAAACTAGGGCTGAAAGATAAAGTGACTTAAGAATAACAAGAGCTAGGTTCTATTGTCTCATTTCATCCTCACAAACAGCTTGGGCGGGGTGGTGTAGGTATTATTAATTATTATTATTGCTCATTTTACAGATGAGGAATCTGAGGCAGAGGTTAAGTGACTTGCCCAGAATCACACAGCTGCTAAGTGTCTGAGGCTGCATTTGAACTCAGGACTCCTTGACTCCAAGTCCAGCTCTTTATCTACATCTTCACTTAGCTGGCACATGATCCCATAGATAATAAATGGAGAAGCAAGAATTTGAACCCAGGCTTCCTGGCTTGGAGTCCAATCCTTTGTATACGCCATGCTTCAAGCTCTTTAATTACCAAGATGAGGTTGGAAAACAGACCATAAGGACTTAAGAGAGTGAAGGAAAGGAAGTGGGGTCATCTATTGTAGACAACCTTCTCAAGGAGTTAGTCACAAGAGAACCAGGATGATAGCTATTGGGGACTGATAAGATGACTTGAAGATATTTTTGAGGATGGGGGAGACTTGGGAATGTTTCTAGGCAATAGGGAGTAGACAGGGAGTAACTGAAGTTTAATAAGAGAGTAGTGGTCAATCTGCCAGGAAGACACTCAATATCCCTGTGGCCCTGGGTAATTTACATTCTTTCTTAGTCTCCATTTCAGAATCTATAAAATGGAGATGATAACAGCACCTACCTCACAGAGTTATTATGAAGATAAAATGAGAGAAAGTATGTAAAGTGCTTTGAAAACTTTAAAATGCTATGTAAATGTTAGCTATCATCATAAGAAGCACAGCTGATGTGAAGGCCATTTGTACTGGACCAAGGGGAGGCTCTAACTACGGAGTGTCCGTAAAGTCTAGATACATAGGAAATCTCATTATGTGTATTTTCAAGAAATGAAATAAAAGAAACTTTCAACAACAATTTTATTTAATTAGCACAAATGAGATTTCATAGGAAGACACAGGAGACATAAGAAATCTCATTAATTAATTACATTAATCTCATTAATATGGAAAATAGTCCCCAATAGCTAATGAAAGCTTTTATTCCATATGAAACTGTCATGGCTAAAATGTATGCTAATTGAATAAAATGTTGTTGAAAATTCCATTCATTTAATTTCTTGAAAATATGTATAGTTAATGAGATTTCCTATGTGTCCAGACTTTAGGGAAACCCTGTAGAATTAACCAGCCTGGTACAAAGTTACTGCTTTTTGATCCCAAAGACCTGGATCCCTGCTCTGCCATTTTCTACCTGTGTGATGGTCATGGAAAAGTCATTTTCTACTCTCTAGGCTTTGGTTTTCTCATCTGTAAAATTAGGAGGTGGGATTAGATAAACTCCGGTTCTTCTTAGTTCTGAAATCTAAGCATCCTAATGAGTCCTGTGAGGTAGGTAGCACTGTTAACTTTTACACATCATTAATGAGGTCCAGAGGAGGTCCAGAGAAGGTCCATAACTTGCCAGATTTCATTGGCTTGTTTAGAGGCAAAGTTAATGGGTACCACTAACACAAATGGGGAGGAGGTCTCTTGTGCTTAAGCTACAATAGGGACCAATTCAATTCAGCAGACATTTATAAAGTGCCTACTACTGGTAGGCATTGAGGACACAAAGCTGTCTGGGGCCTGAAGGAGTATTCTACTGGTCATAAATAAATAATTTCCATAGGGAGAGGGCATTAACAGAGAGAATCAGGAAAGACTTCCTGCAAGATGTGGCACAGGAACTTTGCTCTGAAGGCAGTGTTGGTTGTAGAAGTTTCCTAGCCTGGCTTCCTTAATGCCCAGGGAGAATTTTATCTACTGTCAGGTCTGCAAGACTTCCTGTCATATAAAAGGAGTAGCCAAACCGAAAGGAGAAGAAATTTACTGGCACATTAAGGAAACCTGCGTGGGCTGGTAGTAGTTGCATTTTCTTAGGATACAGATGGGGTTTTTATAGCTTCCCCCAAACGCATGTCCATCCTCTTCTTCCTTGGTAGCTAAGGATTGATTTTACAGGGAGAGGTGAGGAAAGGAGTGAGTTGTTCGCTAGGGTGTGCACCTGTGCAAAGGCAGGAAGCTGAAGAGGGAATGTAGTGTATGGTAAAATAGCTAGAAAGCCAGTTTAACTGAAACATGGTGTGTAAAAGGAAGTTGTAGTAAAGTTACAATGGTACGTGGGAGCCATAGGTCCAGGGGCAGTTGCAAAATCAAACGTGGAGTATTTCATCTTTATGAAGTGCATTAAATATTATAAGAAAAGGAGTTTGCCCCAGGGTTTGCTTTAGATTGGATTGGCAGTTAAAATCCCATTAGGGTTTTCAGCCTGGGTTGGTGCTTTGCTTTCTGCTTAGCCAATAGGCTTGGCAAATGACTGGTAAATGGATTTTCTGCTTCTCAAACACCTTTATTTCCTATTTAATCTTAGAACAAGAAGGAGGAAGATTTGCAGCAGTTACTCATGAGACTATTGCCAACCTGTTTTAGGAAGTTTACATGAAAGCTTCTGATTGTATGTGCACCTTGACTTCAGACTAAAGTTTAAAGGATTTCAGAGAACTAATGGTAAAATGTGCATCCTACCTCTCATCCAAGAGGTAAACTATACATGCAGGATGAGGCATTTCTTTTCCACCAGAATCAGTGTGGATGTTTTTCTCAACTGTACTGCTTTGTAACTGGGGGTGGGGTAGGGAAGTTCTATAGATGTGGGGGTAGAGAGGAAGTGGGCATAAGAGAAAAGTACAGCCATTGGGAAGTGACAATAATTTTATTTTTTAAACAGCCATAGAAAAGTTGAGACTTTGTGATACACACACAATATGAACCTTCTAACGCTAGCAGAGCTATAACTTACGGACAATGATTGTGTTCAGCTAGTCCAAAATAGCCTTCCGGCTCATACTGAATCCTAGAATTCTAGGACGTTAGTTTATTAGGGATAAGGATACTACCTGCAATTCCTCCCAATACAGACTGATATCTTTCTAATGGGCTTTTTATTCTCCTCCTTCTCTGAAGCCTTTGATATTGTGAATCGCTCCCTTCTTGTTGAAATTCTCTTTTCTCTAGGTTTTGGGGACAGTACTCTTTCTTGGTTCTCCTCTTATTTATCTAACTGCTCCTTCTTAGTCTCTTTTGCTGGGTTTTCATCCAGGTCATACCTACTAGCTAAGGGGATTCTACAGGGCTCTGTGGAACAAAGCCCTTTTCTCTTGTTACTTCGCTTGGCTATCTCATCATCTCTGCTGGACCTCTAGATTCACAGCATCTCCAGCTGACTTTCAGACATCTCAAATTGGATGTCTAGTAGACATCTTGGACTCAACATGTCCAAAACAGAACTCATTATCTTTTTCTCTAAATGTGCTCCCTTCTCCCCCCCCACCCCAACTTCCCTATTACTGTTGAGGACACCACCATCTTCCCAGTCCCTCACAACCTAGAAGTTTTCCTCAATTTCTCTATCTCTCACCTCCCATACCTACTCCATAGCCAAGGCCTATCTAGATTTCATCTTTTCAAGATTTCGAATATACCCCTTTCTCTCCTCTGATACTGCTCCCACCTTAGGGCAGCCCTTCATTAACTCACACTTAGACTGTTAAAATATATATATTATATAAAAATATAATATTTTAAAATATATAAAATAAAATATACCCCTTGAACTCTCCTTGAATCTTCCCAGGGAAGGCATTTGCCTGAGGTCATGGGCCTTAAGTTGTGGCTCTAGCCTTCCTTTGTTCCAACAGTCCCACCCTTGATGCTCCTGTTCCCACCCTAGAACTGGCCGGCCCACCATTGTCTGTGGTCTCCAGGTAGCCTCCTGCAACTTCCCACCCTTAATCACTCATTACAGGAGTCTGACCTGTCTGACTCCTGAAGACCCTCCTCAAACTACCACTCCTAGATTCTCATAAACTTTCTGTATATAACATCCCATCTTCCCTCCATATGGTGTGAGAGCGTGCTATAGCACAGACCTAGCACAGACTTACTCTGTAACAGACTTTCTCTGGTCTTCTTGCCCAATGCAAGTGTCACAGATACCTAGGCTGCTTAAGAGTCTACCCCAATATGGCAAACTTTCCATAAACTTTGCTTTTCTTTAGCTGTGAGAAGACTTGAGTTGAATTCTTTTGGCAGGACCCAGCATGTTGATATTTTGGGGTCTCCAGCAACCCTAACCCTAACCACATCATTTTTGTGGTTCCCTGACTGGGAATTGAACCGGGGCCCCCAGCGGTGAAAGTGCCGAATCCTAGCCACTAGAAAGGGAAATTGTCCTTTATACTTTTTGTGCCTGTTTTGGTCTTTGTTTGCTTAACCTCTTTGCCAGGTTTATCTTCCCCCAGGGTTCAAGCCATCAACCTCCAGATGACCACTCAGGCTATACCACCGTCTGATTGAATCCAAGTTCTCCAGCCCACTGGATGTGCCATCAGGCATGTCCCAGACCACTCAGTCTACCTTCCATTCAGCCACCAAAGTAATTTTCTTAAAGCTCAGGTCCATGTTACCTCCCTCCTCATTAAACTCCAGTGGCTCCTTAGCACTTCCAGGATCAAACACAAAATCCTCTGTTTTGGCATTCAAACCCTTCGATTACCTCCTTCCCCCAGTTTCATCCAGTGACACCAACTTCCTTGCTGTTCCTCAAACAAGACTCCAGCTCTAGGCATTTTCACTGACTGCTCCTCATCACTGCCTCCTGGCTCCCAAGTCCTGTCTTTTACAGGCAGCCTTTTCCTAGCCTTCCCTCTGTTGATTACTTCATTCCTTCATATATCTTGTTTGTACGTAGGTGTTCGCACGTTGTCTCCCCTATTTGATGTTGATCTCCTTTGAAGACAGGGACTATCTTGTCTTTTAAAAAAATCTTTAGTACTTAATGCCTGGCACACAGTAGGCAATAAATGCTTATTGATTGTAATTAATTCATAGTCTTTGAGAACAGCATGGGGCACTGAGACCTTAAATCTTGGCCACATGGCCAGAAGAAACAGGACCTGAACCCAGGTTTTCAATGCAGGCTTAGAGGCCTGCTCTTTATCTCTTACACCATAATGCCTCTTGGTCAGTTATTCAACAAGCCAATAAACATTTTTTAAGCTCTTACAATGAGCCAAGCTCTATGGGGATACAAAGAAAGGCAAACCATGACGGAATACCTTATTATTCACAACACTCTGACATGCCTCATTTTCCCCTGTGTTGGGTTGATGACGATGACTGCTGTTCCCCAGTGCTTCTCCCTGGAAGTCAGGAGAGTTCTTATAGGAGAAACCCCTTCTCAGATTCTGAATTTGGAAGGGCCCTCCCCAAAAGTACTTGTAAGTCATATGTATGCAGAATCCTCTTTGCAATGAGTAGGTCACCCAGCCCCCACCTGAAGATCTCCAGGGATGGAAACTTGCTAAACCCCAGGGGTGTTAACTCACTACACCTCCAGGAAGGGAACCCACTGCTCACAGGCAGTCCCTTCCAATTTGGGACATTAGTTAGGAAGTTTTTCTCACAACAAAACTAAATTGATTCTAGCTCTTCCCTCTGGGGCCGAGGGGTTTAGACCTAGGATTAGGTCCCTTGGGTGGGTCCAGATTTGATATGTCCCAGGATAGGGCAGTGGTGGAGTGGGGGCAGAGAGGGGAAATGGGAGAAAAGAGCAATACTCGGCCACAAAAGTTCATCAGTGGGTCAGACCAAGCAGAGATTCTACCCAGAACTCAAATCATTGAATCAAGGCGGGGGTATAATATTTAGCCCCACCCTGTCTTTAAGCTTAAGGCTTTGATCTCCAAAGCAAACAGATCAGATAAACTCAAAACTGATAACTTTTACTTAAATTCTGATAACTTTTACTAAAAGTATGACCCACCCTGGGTGGAATTTAAAAAGCAGGTTTGCTGAGGAAGAAGGGATGAGGGAGCAACCACCCTGGATCCTACCAGTTTAGGAGCCTCCATAGACCTAGCAAATGGATCTTTGGTTTTATGATGATAACGTTTTAAAGTTACACAAAAGTTGCAACAAATATAAGCAAAAAAAAGAAAGAGAGGAAAGAAAGGAGAAAGGAAGGAAGGAAAAAAAAGAAAGGAAGAAAAAGAGAGAGGAAAGAGAAGAAAGAGAGAAGAAGGAAAGAAAGAAAGAGAAGAAAGAGAAGAAAGAAAGAGAGAGTTAGCCATGGAGCAGCTAGGTGGTGCAGTGGATAGAGATGAGTCAGGAAGGCATGAGTTCAAATGTGAACTCAGACACTTATTAGCTGTGACCCTGGGCAAATCGCTTGACCTCTGCCTCTGTTTCTTCATCTGTAAAATGGAGATAATAATAGCACCTACCTTCCAAGGTTGTTGTGAAGATTGAAATGAGATAATAATTGCAAAACTCTTAGCATAGTGCCTGATACCCAGTAAGTAATATCTCAATGTTAACAATAAAAATCATCTAGAGTGTAAGGTAATCTAAGCTGCTTAAGTTAAAAAAATTTTAAATGCAAACTTTATCAAGTCATAACTACAACAATTTACTTGCTAGAAAGGCAGCATGCTTTAATTGTCTAAGGAAGGAAAGAGAACAAGCCTTTATTAAACATCTTCCATGTGCCAGGCACTGTGCTGAGTGCTTTATCAATATTATCCCATTTGATCCGTACGATAATCCAGAGAGGTAAGAGCTTTACAGCTGAGGAAACTGAGACAGACAGAGGCTAAGTTACCTGCTCAGGATCAAATAAGTACTAAGCGTCTGAGATTCGAACTCCCAGCCTTGTATCTACTCCATCTGGCTGATAGAATGTCTGGCCTTTCTAAGTTTAAATCACTGATCTAACTGTAAGATAAGTCAATTAAATTCTTTGAGCCTTAGGCAAACTCTCCAGGATTTTTCTATTAAGTTATAGTGGATTAGCCACAAAGGAAATCACCCAGGCCCTTGAAATACTGATGTACAGCTGTTGTCAAGGCCTGGTGATTTCACCTCTTCAACATCTCAAGTATATGCCTTTTTTCTCTCCTCTGCTGGTGGGTCTGCCTGCCTCATTGTCTCTCCCCACCCCAAACTGTCCATTCAGCCTCTAAAAAGTGATTTTCCTAAAGTTCAGGTCTGATCATGTCACACACACACACACACACACACACACACACACACACACACACACACTCAATAAACTCCAGTGGCTCCCTATTGTCTCCAGGAGGAAATACAAAATGCTCTCTATTTGACATTCAAAGCCCTTCAAAACTTACCCCCCTCCTACCTTTCCAATCCTCTTACACCTAACATTACCCAGGGTGCTCTTCAGTCCAGTTCCATTGGCCTTCTGGCTGCTCCATGAACAACAGACTCCATCTCTTTGCTTCAGGTAGTATCTCTGACTGTCTCCCATGTCTGGGACAGTCTTCCTCTCAGACTACTGACCTCCTCAGCTTTCTCAAAGTCCCAACTAAAGTGCCCCCTACTCCAGGAAGCCTTCTCCAGCCCCAGTTTTAATATCAGTCCCCACTCTCCTTTAATTACTTCCTATTTATCCTGTATACAGCTGGCTTTGTGCATAGTTGTTTGAACGTTGTCTCCCCCATTAGACTGTCAGCTCCTTGAGGGCAGGGATTATCTTTTGCCTCTGTTCTTTTGTATCTCCTGCACTTCCTAAGTAAGTGCTTAATAAATGTCTTTTGATTGATTAATATTTTTGTAATGTCATTAGGTCCCCAGAATGTGAAGGAAGGTGGACTAGTGGGTAAAGTAGAAGACTTAGAAGTAAAGAGGACCTGAGTGCAAATCTTCCATCAACTGTTTACTAGCTGTGTGACTCTGAGCAAATGGGGTCTTATGTACAGAGGAATCTAGGGGTGGTGCAGAGGAGGAGTTTGGGGAGGGTCTTCAGGAGGAGTTAATGAGGTCAATGCAAGGGTGGATTGATATTTTGATAGGTTCAAGTGGGAATCAGATGGACCATGGAGGGCCAGGCTAGTAACAGAGGTTTGGGCCCAGCCACAATGAAAAACTTGTGGCCCCTGTAAATGCCTCATCAAGTGGGAAGATTCAGACTTCAAAGGGTTTCCCTGAGCCTGTACTTCAAAGATTCAAGGTGAGCTCAAGGGGGCTCCCAGAGCCTGCACCTCATCAATTAGGTCCCCAGAATGCAAAGGAAGGTGGCCCAGTGGGGAAAGTAGAAGACTTAGAGTAAAAAGGACCTGAGTGCAAATCCTCCATCAACTATTTACTAGCTGTGTGACTCTGAGCAAATGACTTAACTTCTCTGAGCCTCAGTTTCCTCATCTGTAAAATGAGAATAATGGAACTTAACCTCTCAAGGGCTGCTGTAAGCATCAAATGAGGTGACATACATTTAAAAAAAAAGCATTTTGCAAACCTAAAGCACTATATAAATGTTACACTATTATATAGTCCCTGGAGTGCTCTCTCTTCCCCTCCTCCCCGCCTTTCCTCCCTTATCTTTCTCTTCTGCTCATCTGCACTTACTTTTTCCACTCCCTTCCTCCCTTATCTTGTATTTATGCCTTTAAGGACTTTCTCTGGCAGACCAGCTCTCTCCCCGTAGAGGAAGCTGATTCCAGTCTAAACTCAGTTTCGCCTTTCCAAGGACCCAAACTCTAAGGCATTTTACGGTAAACAGCCCTGGCTTAGTTATGTAGGAAGGAGGGAGAACTTGTCTGGAGCCAGTCCTCAATAAACATTAAGTGCCTACTATGTGTCTGTCACCATGCTTAGCCCTAGGTGCTAAGGTCTGGGGATACTAGCAAAGCAAAGGCCAATCCCTGCTTTGAAGGAACTCGTGGTTTAATGGGGTTGTAACAGATGAGGTGCAGGCTCCCTCCCCAAGAAGGCTTGCAACTGATGAGGTGTACTGCACCTCATCACAAACTGATATGGGCTGTATGTATACGTTCCTATTAAACATATTTTCACATTAGTCATGTTGCATAGAAGAATTATAACGAATGGGAAAAACCATGAGAAAGAAAAAAAAACAAAATAAAACAACAAAAAAAAGAAAACAGTCTGTTTTGTTCTGCATTCCAACTCCATAGTTCTTTCTCTGGCATTTTCCATCATGAGTCCTTTGGAATTGTTTTAGGTCCTTGAATTGCTGAGATGGCTAAGTCTATCAAAATCAGTCCTCAAACACCGTGGCTGTTACTGTGTACAATGTTCTCCTGGTTCTGCTTCCCTCACTCAGCATCAGTTCATAGAAGTCTTTCCAGGTTTCTCTGAAGTCTGCCTGTTCATCATTTCTGATAGTACAAAGTATTCCATTACATTCATAACCACAATTTGTTTAGCCATTCCCCAATTGATGGGCATCCCCTTGATTTCCAATTCTTGGCCACCACAAAGAGAACAGTTATAAATATTTTTGTGCATGTGGGTCTTTTTCCCATTTGTATGATCTCTTTGGGATACAGTCCTAGAAGTGTATTACAGCACCTACTTTCTAGGCTTACTGTCATAATATTTGTAAAACACTTTGCAAACCTTAAAATGCTAAATAAATGTGAGCTGTTATTACGAAGCCCACTCTTAGGCATTTAGAGTTCTTCATTACTTGGCTCTTTCTGACTTTTCCAGTCTTCCTCTTTATGTCTGAGCTTCTTACACTCCAGGTCCATTCACCTGTTTACTCTTGCTACTAAAGGACATTTCATTGCTATCTTCGCATCTTTGCACTGGTTGTCCTCCATACCTGGAATGCTCTCCCTTCTGACCTTAGTCTCTTAGTATCCTTCACGACTCAGGTCAAATCTCACTCTCTCTTTTTTTTTTTTTGGAGAGGGGAAGGCAAGGCAATTGGGGTTAAGTGACTTGCCCAAGGTCATGAGGCTAGTAAGTGTCAGATGTCTGAGGCTGGATTTGAACTCAGGTCCTCCTGACTCCAGGGCCAGTGCTGTATTCACTGTGCCACCTAGTTGACCCTAAATCCCACTCTCAAGTGGGAGATTTCCTCATTCCCTTTGCAGCTAGTTTTTTTCCTCTTTATATATAATCTTACATGTATGTAGTTATTTACACGCTGTCTCTTTCATTAGCTTGTGAGTGTTTTTCTTTGTTTACCATTTCCTTCAACTCATTTTTACAGATGAGGAAACTGAGGCAAACAGTTAAATGACTTGCCTAGGGTCACACAGCTAGTAAGTGTCTGAGACGTGATTTGAATTCAGGTCTCCCTGTCTCCAGGACCAGCATCTATCCACACTGCGCCATCTAGCTTCCCCATAGCATCTAGCTGGGACAAAGTATGCATTTAATAGACGCTTGTTGAGCAAACTTGAATAAGTCTCAGAAACTAAAGTGTGAGGGTAAATGTTTAATAACCAGCTCTTTATAGGGGGAAATGCAGGGCAGAACACTGTTAATTTTAATCTGCCTCGTTAAAGTTTTCTCCATCACTTTCCTAAGCCAAACCATCAACAAAACAATAAATCAAGCTTCAGTTTTTGCAGTCAGGTCAGAGGTGCAAATGCTCACGCTAAAATTTTAATAATTGGCTCTTCAAAGCCCTATAGAGCTGGCTATGGCACGCTCCAGCACACAAGCTTTGGGAAGAGCTTGTAGAATAGATGGTCACTATGTGAAGGAGGACCGCTTTTCCTGGACAGGGGGAGGAGGGCTCACAGGGCATTGAGGTAGCCCAACAAATGGAGTGTTGGATTTTGTCAGGAAGTTTGAATTTTCCTTCAGTCACTTACTGGTTGTGTAACTCTGGGCAAGACACTTAAATTCTTTCAGCCTCAGTTTCCTCATCTGTAAGATGAGGGTATTCATAGCACCTACGCTTACTTCACTGGGTTGATATGAGTGAGGATCAAGTGAGATAATGTGTATAAAGTGCTTGGCAGACTTTTGAAAGATTGGTAAATAGTCTCTGGTATTATGAATGAGAAAGAGGGGCACTGAGCAGAGCTATAAAAGCACTTTGAGGGGAACTAGGAGAACTGACTGGAACCAAAATAATTGAAAGGATTCAATTACCCTTCCAGTTCAATCTTCCATCCTAGAAAAACCCACTGTAGCTCCTAGGAGCAAAACAAGGACAAAGAAGAAAGAATGGAGAATTGTTTATGGTGCCTCCCTCCTTAGGTCACTGGGCTAGCCCTACTTCTTTTCATTTGCTAATGCACCCCTGAGACACGAAGCAAACTTACTCTCCGTGGTCTAGGGATACAACAAAATTCCACCAAGATATTTCAGTGGGATTGCCAGAATACGATTATGAACAAGAAGGTCATTCTCCTGGGAGGGAGAGAAAAGGAGTCATAAATTAAATCCCCATTATATTTTTACTTATGATGAAAATAGGACCTAATATCTCCCTCCCCAGTACAAGAAATTACAACTTTTGCCTATAGAATAACATCAAAAGTTCAAATTCCTTCAGGATTCAACTCCCTTCAACCTGACCCCACCCTACTTTTTTCTTTTCAATTTAAGGAGTACCTATTTTCTTTCCCACCACCTCCCCACCCATTTTTAAAGAAAGAAAGACAAAACTCAAGCAAAAGTATGCAGAGTCATGTAAAACAGATTCTGGCTTTGGCTGGGTGGCCATCTGCATATTGAGTCCATCACCCCTCACTCTGGAGGTACCTCCACCCTACTTCTTCAGTGTTATTTGCCATCACTCCCAATTTGGAACCCTTTCCTCCATATAAGGATAGTATCGTTATTTCCAGGTACCATCTTATACAAGTCCCAAGCAGTTTTCCATTTACCAAAATGCTAACTTTTCAATTTGCCCTTTACCCTAGAGTCTCAAAGATGGAAAGGATTTCTGAGGTCATCTACTTCAAATTCAGCAACCTTTCGTTAAGTGCTTATTATAGGCAAGACACTACGAGGGGTGTTAGGAATACAAAGAAGAAATAAAATCAGTACCTTTCCTCAAGGATCCTACTTGGGGTATGGGGGTGAGGAAGAGAACCACATATATATGTAAGCTGAAAAAAAAAGGGAAATTTGAGATGAGAGAAAATATTAATAATTGAGGGGAGTTCCTGGGAAGGGAATCCTGGGAGGTTCCAGGAAGGTTGCTGAATTGTAAAAGTTTGCAAAATGTTTCACATACTTAACTACTTATCTCATTGAAATTCACAAAAACCTGTAGTGTAAGTTCTACCAACATCATTTCCATGTTACTGATGGGAACGAACTGGGGCTCGGAGCTGTTGGTTAAATGACTTGCTGCATTTAAAAAATTCTTTGTGAATGACTGCCTGAGGTCAGGCTGCTATTAAGCGTCAAAGCTGGGATATGAACCCAGCTCTACCTGACTCCAGGTCTAGGATTCTATCTATCACATTGCAAAGGAATTCTAAGCATCGAGTGTATCTCATACAAATGTATGGAGGCAAGAGATGGAGCGCCAGTTTCAGGGAGAAATTTGTAATAACTGGAATATAAAATAAGCGAAGGAGAGTAAAATGAAGTGAGATTGGAATAGGAGGTTGTCTTAGCCATATCATGAGGGAACATCTACTTTATTGGAGAGGGATATGATGTCCTTGGGTCTTAGGCAGATGATTTGGGCACATAGGTGGAAGATAGCTTAGAACGGGAGTTATTGGAAGCAAGGAGAGTATTAAAGAGACAATGAGCAAGAGGGACTCACAAAAGAGAAAAAATAGGTCATTTTTATTACACAAAGTTTAAAAAAATAACAATTGATGTTGTTATTGACAGCCAGGTGGACCAATGCATAGAGTGCTAGGTCTTGTCAGGAAGACTTGAATTCAAATGTGATCTCAGACACTTTCTTAGCTGTGTGACCCTGGGCAAGTCACTTAACCCCAATTTGCCTCAGTTTCTTCATCTGCTAAATAATTACAGCACTAAATCACAGGGCTATTTTGACAATCAAATGTGATAATAATTCTAAAGCCATAGCATCGTGCCTGGCACACGGTAAATACTATGTAAATGTTTGTTATTATTATAGAATAAGGCCCAAGACAAATTTTGTGAACAGGTTGTATTTAAGGGGCAGGAAGAGAGATGATGAAATAGCAAAAGAGAAACCAATCATTTATTTACTTTGTATATAAACTAATCCAGTTGAGAACAAGGAATTTAGATATCAATAATTTTTTCTTTTGTTTTATGAATGGCCAGCTCCAAAAAGTTGTTCTCCTACTTGTGGTAGCCTCTAAATAAAGCCGGCGTTTTCAGTCATGAGGTCTGGTTTCATAACGTGATGAGCTCTGCCAAAATGTGGCACGCAGTCGGAGAATACAGAGTCACCCCTTTGCCGTGTCATGGCTCTGGGCAGGACTTTGTATTCTAGAGTATCTGAAGATTTAAAACGGAGTATCCTGCAGAGGACAACAGGGAGACACATGGGAGGCTGTGAGCCAGCTACGATGCCTAACAAAGAAAGAGCTATAAAATGTCCTCCAGAGTGGACAGTTACATGAATTGATGCAGTGAAGACCACCAGAATAATTTATGTAGTACGATTGACATTGTAAATATAAATAAACTTAAAAGCTTTAAAAATTGCGATCAATGTAACAATCAGCCTTGATTGCAGAAGACTAGAATGAGACATGGATTACTGTATATAGCCAACGCGTTTCTTACAAGGGTTTTGTTTTTCCTTTTCTTTCTTCTTTTTTGTGGGGGCAGGGAGATGGAAGGGAGGAATAAATTGACAAGTAGAAAAAGAAAACCCAAGGTAAAGGAGGTTGTCAAAGTCCTACTGAAAAACAGGGACTGATTCCATGGAAAGAGTGACATGGTGATGGAGAGCCACTGGCATCTTTGTGATGTTACAAGAGATTGAGGAGGGCTCCGAACATGTTGAGTGAATTCCCTAAGGTGAACCTGTGGGAGGGCACGGACAAGAGTTCCACAGGACAGTCAGGCTGTTGGAGGGAATATTCAAATGGGTGAGATCACAGGTCCATTTGAATATTTTAGACACCCATAGACTAGTTGCAGACGAAAGGGTAATAAGCACTTAGTTTAACACACAGGAGAGACACATATTGAACTATAGACCAAGAAGCAAAAGAGACAATATTTGTGAAGCACTTAGCACAGCACAGGGCACACGGTAGGCATCTAATTAATGTTTGTTCCCTTTCTCTTGCCTTCTCTAAACTGTTCCCCTTTTATAGACTGGAATGGAAGAGTCAGGGTAGCTTCCAGGAGGAATGTATCTTTGCCTTAAAATAACGATGGGCAGGATGGAATGCTGGATTGTAGTTATGTAGAGCTGAACTATTATGAGCCTTTTCTCAGACCTCATTCACCTGGACCTCTCCTTTCAATAGCTATTCAAAGTATTCCCTCTTGCGTGAGGGCAGGATGTTGGACCTAGAGTCAAGGAGCCGTAGTAGCAGACACTTAGTAGCTGGGTAAACTCTAGAAAGTCACTTAATCTCTCTATATGCCTCCATATATTTATCTATAAAATGGACTTATAGGCCTCTGAGATCCTTCCAGCCTTAAATTCCTCTTCCTATGATTCCTTGGCTTTGTTTACCTTGTTCTTATCTGCTTCTCCTTCTACTTTCCTGACTACTCCTTGAGCTAGAATTTCATATGATAACCAACCTTCAAGATAGAAGAGATCTTAGAGCTTATAGGAACGTAGAGTTATGAGGTGGTGGGGACCTCAGAGGCTGCCTGGTCCAACCTTCTCATTTCACCACCAAAGAAACTGAGGAACAAGAAATTAAGTGACTTGCCCAGGGTCATGCAGCTAGTCTGGGGGAAGATTTGAAGACAGATTCTGTAGCACTAGAACTAGTTCTCTTTCCACTGCGTCAGGCCCCCCATTTTATAGTGAGGGGAAAACTGAACCTTAAGGAGTGGAAACAAGAGCACGCAGCTAGCAAATGTGACCACTCATTAATATTGTTCAGTCTTGTCTGGCTCTTCATGACCCCATTTGGGATTTTCTTGGCAAAGATGTGAGTGGTTTGCCGTTTCCTTCTCCACCTCCTTTTACAGATTAGGAAACTGAGGCAAACAGGGTTAAGTGACTTGTCCAGGGTCACACAGCGAGTCCCTGAGGCCGCATTTGAACTCAGGGCAATGAGTCTTGTGACTCTAGGCTGAGATGCTCTGTCCACTCCTATCCACCTACCTGCCCTGCTCCCTAACATCATACACAGGCACCTTTTCCTTTGGAAAGACCTACAGTTGCTGCTCAATGGAATGGGCTTCTGCTGCCATCTGCTGGCAATGTCTAGTTTTTTCAGTGTGAACAATTACAATCACCAAATGCTCTCATTCCTTCTATTGATTCTTGACTTAACAAAGTGATGGAGAAAAAGTTAATAATGAATATTAAATATAAAAGTGTATCATGTGCGCACCCCCCCCCCCCCCGAGCTGGTTGTTTGACATTTATCACAAACACACTACTGGTGAGGGTGCATGGAGTCTGGAGGGGGGAGGGAGAAGATCCTAAACCCTTGATGGTTGAGGAAGAACAAATAAAAATAAACCAATCCTAAAACCCATCACAGAGCTCATTTGTACATTTGCTCAGTCAGTTTTTAGTTGTTTCTGACTCTTCATGACCCTCATCAGGAGTCATGAAGTATTTTGGCAAAGGTACTGAATTGTTTTGCCATTTACTTCTCCAGTTCATTTTACAAGAGGAGGAAACCGAGGCAAACAGGGTTCAAAGACTTACATAGTAAGTGTCTGAGTCAGGAAGATGTTTTCCTGACTGCAGGCCCTCGAGCTCTCTCTGCTGCACCACCCAACTTTCCGTTTATCCACAGTCATTTGCCTGTTGTCTCACCCATTGACTCTCACCCTTGAGCTCCTTGAGAGCAGGGATGGTCTTTTGCCTTTGTTTGTCTGCCCAGCACTTAGCACATGGGCATTTAATAAATGTTAATAAATATTCGTTTAGAGCTTTAAGGTTTTCAAAGTGCTTTATATAGATTATCATTTGATCCTCACCACAAGCCGGTGAGGATTGGAATATGTGATTATCATTTCCATTTTGCTGATAAGGAAACTAATCTGAGAGAGGCTGTAACTTGCCCAGGGACTTGTAGCTAGCACAATTTGAACTCTTTTTTTGTTCCTGACTGTGCCGCCAAAGCTCTGGCCACTACACCAAGTTGTTTCTTTGCAACAGAGAAAAAAAATAATTGATCGCACTATCCCTTTTCTGAAAGTAGAAAACCCCAGAATCTCAAAGCTTATTTTTGTGTTTGCGTCTCTATGTTTGTCTTCCATGCTGGCAGGTGTGAATCACTCTATTGATAAACTAAGAAGTTAAGCTTGACAATCTCTCCATCTTTGGCCCTGTGCTGTTTTGAGAAGAGATAACAGACACTTGGTCTCTGCCCTTATGGAGCTGGATTCTTTACTTGGGGCCATTATAAACTCAACAATGGAATGCATGTACTCTTGGGGAAGAGAAATGCACAGAAATAAGTGATAATAGTGTAATACTTATAGGGATAGGAACTGGTATAAAGAATTCCTTCTACCAATGCAATTCAGCATCGTCTCTGAAATTTAAAGTTTTAGGAAAAAGGGTTCTTAATGTTTTTTGTTTCATAGACCTCTTTGGCAAGCTGATAAAATTCTCAGACAGCTTCTCAGAACAATCTATTTAAATAATAAAACAAAGTAGGATTAAGAAAGAAACCATTTATATTAAGATAAGTTTATCAAAATGCTAAAAAAAAAAGCAAGTTCATGGACGTCTATTAAAAAACCTTTTATCTTAGATTAGTGCTTAGAGTATGGAAAGTGACTTCTCATAGTCATAGAGCTAGGATGTGTCAGAGGCAGAACTGGAATCCAAGTCTTAAGGTTCTTAGGTGACTCAGGCTACCTCTATTGACACTGAGATAAGGGACAGTTTCATGGATGACCCATATGTCCTTCTGGTATCATCCTAGAAAGTGAAGAAAGTCCCCAGAACATTGGGTGCAGCCCAAGGGTAAACATGTCCCATTGTGGCTGTCTTCTGCCTATGTTGCCAATGTTGACTGGGTAAATTATAAATTTATGTTACCTAATTCCAAATGGGCCCTCATCACAGCAAGGTAGTCCTTTGATTCTTCCCTAATTGATTCCATCTCACTCTCCACAAAAGATATTTCAAACTTTCTCCTCTCAAGACTCCCATGCCTCTGAGAACCGCTAGGTGGGGCAGTGGCTTGGTCCTGTAGTCAGGTTGCCCTGAGTTCAAATGTGACATCAGACTCTTGCTAGCTATGTGACCCTGGGCAAGTCACTTAACTCTAATTGACTCAAAAAAAAAAGATTCCCGTATCTCCTTCTCTTTTTCACCTCAGACCTTGTCTCCTGCTTTCCTGAGAAAACTGAGACCTTTCACTATGAATGCTCTTTTTTTTTTTTTTTTTGGAAATAGCATTTTATTTTTTCCAATTACATGTAAAGATAGTTTTCAACATTCATTTTCTCTTTCTTTTTTTTTTTTTTTGGATTGGGGAAGGCAGGGAAATTGGGGTTAAGTGACTTGCCCAAGGTCACATGGCTAGTAAGTGTTGTGTCTGAAGCTGGATTTGAACTCAGATCCTCCTGACTCCAGGGCCCATGCTCTATTCACTGTACCACCTAGCCACCCCTTCAACATTCATTTTTTTATAAAATTCTGAGTTCCAATTTTATTCTCCCTCCTTCCCTCTCTCCCTCCCGTCCCCTCTTCCCAAGATGGTAAGCAATCTGATATAGGTCATACACATGCAGTCATGTAAAAATAGTTCTACATTTGTCATGTTGTGAAAGAAGAAATAGAACAAAAGGGG
>CM053581.1:201150869-201176145 GCA_028627135.1 Pseudochirops cupreus | reverse complement strand
CCCCCCCCCCCCCCCCCATACTCTTCAGTCCAGTGACACTGACCTCCTGGATGTTCCACAAACAAGAGACTCCATCGCTCCGCTGTGAACAATTTCTCTGAATGTCCTCCATGCCTGGAATGGTCTCCCTCCTCTCAGCCTATTGACTTCCCTGGCTTCCGGAGTCCCTAACAAATCCCATCTTCCACAGGAAGTCTTCTCCACCCCCTCTTATTTCCAGTGCATTCTCTTGGTTAATTATTTCCTCTTTATCCCACGTATAGCTCGCCCGTTTGCCTATTGTCTCCCGAGCTGGATTGTAAACTCCTTGAGGGCAAGGATTGTCTTTTGCCTCTTTGTTATCCCTAGCACTTAGCAAAGTGCTTGGCGCTTGTGTCACTAATAAATGTTGATTGGTTGCTTGGTTGATTGACTCTACACGTCTTCTCTAGCAGATTGCCTCCTGAATTACTTTGGGACATCCCTAGCTTCTCCCAGGAAACTCCATACTGAGATAACCTCATCATCCTGTTAAGATCTCATCAACCCTGGTCCTCCACCTCATCAATACTCTCCGCTTCTCTGAGTAGAGGGTAAGACCATGAAAATTAAACCTCCATTTTAAGGAGAAAGAGCTAAGCTTAGACTTCTCATTTCCAACCTTACTGTAGTACTTTGGGGCTTCTCTGACTTTTCCACTATGACCCTCTATCAGGTACCCCCTCCACTCTACCTTTCAACTTCCTTTTGTGTGTTTTAAAAAATTTATTCATTCATTTATCTACTATTAGTTTACAACATTCAGTTCCACAAGTTTTTGTGTGTTTTCTTCTAAAATTTTCTTACAAAATTTTCCTACAAATTTACAAATGTAATTTTCTTACAAAATTAGATTGTAAGCTCCTGGAGGGTAGGGACTTTCTTTTTCCATATCCCCAGGACTTAGCACAAAATATATCTGGCGCATAGTAAGTGTTTAATAAATATTCGTTGGCTATTGGCTGACTATCCTTCTCCCCACCAACTTTCAGTCCCTCTTTATCTACTGGTTATATCCTTACTGCTTTCAAATATGCCCAAATCTCCCCCTATCCTTAACTCCTCTTTTTTTGTCTATGATGTCATTCTTTATGTCTAGGTCTTATAACCTTTTGGAGCTTTTCTTGGTATACTATGCAAGATGTCAGTCTTGTAGGAGTGGGGAACCTACGTCCTAGAGGCCATATATTGCCCTCCAGATCCTCAAGTGTGGCCCTTTGAATTCCGTCACATGTGGCCTCAAGGTCTCAAGTTCCCCACCGCTGGACTCTATGCCTAGTTTCTTCCAGAGTGTTTTACAATTGTCCCAGGAGTTTTTGTCAAATAATGAATTATTACTCTAGCAGCTAGAGTCTTTTGAGTTGACCAAACACTAAGCTAATAGACTATGTTCAGTGGCTTCTATATATTGCATACTTAATCTGTTCCACTGATCAGTCTCTGATTCATAAATAGTACTAAATCATTCGGATGATTACTGTTCTATAGTATCATTTGAGATCTGGTATTGCTCTGCCCCCTTCCTTTCTACTTGTTTCATTATTTCCTTTAAAGTTAAGTTGGTTTGTTTTTTTTAAAAAACCACCAGCAGGCTCTACATTCATGAAAGCTATTGTCCTATATCTCTACTCTCTCAGCCAAACTTCTCGAAAAAGCAACCTATACTCTGACTCGCTTTCTAAATACTTTACAACCTGACTTCAGAGAACTGAAGCTATTCTCTCCAAAATTACCAATGATTTCTCAAATGCCAAATCTGATGGTCTTTTTTTCAGTTCTTATACATCTTGACCTCTTTGAAGGCTTTGCCACTGTTGATCACTCTCTCCTCTCAATACTCTCTCCTTTCTGGGATTTCGTGACACTGCTATCTTCAGCTACTCCTCCCATCTGTCTGACCTCTCCTTAAATCTCCTTCATCTCTTTTCTTGAGTCATCATTATCATCCTCTCTGACTGTGGGTGTTTCCCAAGCTCTTTTCCAGATTCTCTTCTCTCCTTTCTCTATACACTTTCCTGGTGATCTCATTAACTCACATAATTCAGTTTTCATTCATATTTAGATTATTCTCAGATCCAGCCTCAGTCTCTCTTTGGAGTATCTTTCCCATGGTAGCAGCTGCCCATTAGATATTTCAAAATGAATGTCCAAGTCAAAACTCATTCTCTTCCTCCCCATCTCCAAACCCCAGTCTACCTTATTGCCAAATTTCCCTATTTCTATTAAAATTACCACTGTTCTTCCAGTTTCCCAGGTACAGAACTTCTTCATGGGCTTCAACTTTACTTTGTCTCAGGTATTATAAGCAATTGACTGATCTTGCCATTTCTATCTTCAGACTGTCTCTTGAAATCCATCCCCTTATGTCTACTTACACAGCCCCCACTTTACCTCAGCTTCCATCTTCTCTTGCCAAGACTATTACAATGAATTCTTAATTGACTTTCTTGCCTCAAGTCTCTCTCCATTCCAATCCACCCTCCCCATAGCTGCCAAAGTGAATTTTGTCATTTGTAGTTCTGACCACTTTAACCTATACTCAACAAACTTCAGTGGCTCTCTGTTGCCTTCAGGATACAAAACAATACAATAAGCATTTGTTAAGCATCTAAAATGTGCCAGGCAATGTTCTAAGAAATAAGTACACAAATAAGAAAACATCCCTGCTCTTAAGGAGCTTATAGTCTAATGGAGAAGTCAATATACAAAAGGAAACTGAAAAGGAGGGGTGAGGGTGTACCAGAGATGGAGGTTGGGGGAGGGATATGAATGATGATGATGGAGTCTAAACCAAGCAGAACAGTTGGTTTGGGGAAGAGTGTTGGTTCTGCCCTCCAGCCCTACAATCAAAGGGGTAGAAGTAACAGAGTGTTGATCGGTCATTGTCCTGCTAGAAGAGGACCAAAATGGCATCACTATGTCAAGGTCAAGGTACAGTGTGTACTTCTGTGACTGATCAGATCAATATGAGCTTGGAAAACTCTACCACAGGTTGGGCACAAATAGTCCACATGAACATTTGAGTGGAGATGCCTCTAAATTTGTACATTTCATGTTTCTTTTGAATTGCTGCAATTCTGCCTTGCTCATAGGGCACAGTGCCTTCTTTGATATGGGCACACCATGCTGGGTGGTCCTTTGCCAGTGTCTCCCACGTCTCACAATCAATTCCAAAGTTTTTCAGAGAGACCTTGAGAGTGTCCTTGTATCACTTCTGACCATCATGTGAGTGCTTCCCTTGTGTGAGTTCCTCATAAAATAGTCTTTTCAGCAGCAGGGTTTGAATGCTTGGCAGTCCAGTTTGAGAAAGGACCTCAGTCCGGTACTTGGGCTTTAGAGTCCTTTTCAGTCTGGTCCTAATTTATCTTTCCAGCCTATTGCTCCCCTCTCCTACTCTTCAATCCATCCCACATCATCAAATGTGAAACAGGCAGGTGCGCTTTCAAAATTGGTTATTGTGTCGATTAGAGTTCTGACGCTTTTCCATCTTGCTTTCCTTTACATTATTGTGATATTTGCACATATTTTCTCTCTTAATTGTGATTATTTTGCTCTTCATCCTTTCACACATCACTTTGACATAATAATAGCTACCATTTATATAGCGCATTTTTAAGATTTTCAAGCCTGGCTTGACCCTCCAACAACCTTAGAAGATAGGTGCTATTTTTCGGGTCATCTTCCAGATGAGGGAACTGAGACTCAGGGAGGGTCAGTGATCAACTCGGTGTCACAATGCTAATAAGTGTCTGAGACTGTATTTGAACTCGGCTTTTCTGACAGCATACTATGTACAGTGTTATCCAGTCGCTTGGACCTGTTCCTTGATTTGTTAAAAAGAGGGTTGTCATGAAGTCCCTTCTTACTCACTTTGACATTTTGTGATTGGTAGAGGGATTAGACAAACACTTTTTCCAGAAGAAAAAGGTACTATTAGAAATTTGAGGAAACATAGAATATGTTCAGTTGGGGGAGATGTAGTTAATGAAGGAATTGAATATTAATCTTTTCATATGCGTGTTTGTGAGGGGTGATTGAGGTGTACAGACACAATTAGAAGTAGAGATGACTTTTCATAGGAGTATTTCACACAGAATCTCCAGGGTAGATGGGATATCAGAGGCCGTCTAGTCCAAACTCTATCTACACAGGAATCTCCTCTACTATAGCCCCTATAAATGGTCATTCAGTCTCTGCTTGGGTGTTGCTAGAGAGGGGAGCCCACCTTTCATTTTAAGACAGTTCTTTTAGGAAGTTGCTCCTTAAATCTGCCTCTCTACAACATCCACCTGTCACTGTCCCTTCTATATTAAACAGGGTAAGACTAATTCCTCTACCATATGACTGATAGCCTTTGACAGCTAGGTATCTGGCTCCTCTTACGTCTTCTCTTTTCCAGGCTAAATGTCACTTATTCTTTCATCTGGTCCTTCTATCTCAGGATTACTGGGGGGAAGGAGGGAGGGGACTGATCAAGCTAGGCTTCCTGGGGGAATTTAGATTTGAACTTGATCTTACCTTAGCCTCCTTTCCACCTATTGATATCTTAAAGTATTTCATTGGGGGAGGGGGAAAGGAAGAGGAGAAGAGAAGAATGTGAGCAAATGTACAGAGCTGGGAAAGTGCAAGATATCAATCTATAAACATTTATTAAGAGCCTGATATGTGCCAGGCACTGTGCTAAGCAGTGAGGATACAAAAAGAAGCAAAATACTGTCCCTACCTTTGAGGAGCTTACAGTCTGATAGGGGAGACAACATGTGAACAAATACATATAAAGTGAGTTATGTACAAGGTAAATAGGAATAATTAAAAGAGGGACGGCACTGGAATTAAGAAAGGTGGGGGAAGGCTTCCTGTATTAGGTGGGATTTTACTGGGCCCTAAAGAAAGCCAGGGAGGTATATGAATGTAATGGAATACTATTGTGCTATAAGAAATGGTGAGCAGGCAGACTTCAGACAGACCTGGAAAGACTTACATGAACTGATGCTGAGTGAAGTGAGCAGAACCAGGAGAACATTGTACACAGTTAACAGCAACATTGTGTGATGACTAAAGTTGATAAACTTAGCTCTTCTCAGCAATGCAAGGTTCTAAGACATCCCCAAAAGACTCATGATGGAAAATGCCATCCACATCCTGAAATGAACTCTGGAGTCTGAATGCAGATGAAAGCATACTATTTTCTCTCTCTCTCTCTCTTTTTTTTATTGTTTTGTTTTTTCCTTCTTGTGGTCCCTTCCATTAGTTCTAATTCTTTTTTACCTCATAACTAATGTGAAAATATGCTTAATATGTATAAGTAGAGCCTATATCAGATTGCATGCCATCTTGGGGAGGCAGAAGGAGAGAGAGGAGGAGAAAATTTAAAACTCAAAATCTTATGGAAGCAAATGTTGAAAACTAAAAACAGATAAATTAATTATATATAAAAATGAAATAAATTATGCATCAAAAAATAAAATAAAATAAATGGGGGAAAAAAGAAAGCCAGGGAGGTCAGTAGTCACTGTTCTGTTGAAGAAGGACCATTTTGACCAGGATGAAAGAGTATATATGGAGAAGTGGTATGAGACAATGACAAGGCTAAGGCTTGTTCGAATTCTGTAATGTTGGAAAGGTAAACAGCTGCCACTCAGCATTGTGTGACCTTAGGTTAGTCTCAAACCCACTAGGGTTCAGATCTGAAAGGAACTTTTTTATATATAAGTGGGAACAAAAAGGGGATAGATTACCTGTAACTTGTTAAGATTCTATTGCTTAACCTTTCAGTGTTTTCAGTGTTTTCCCATTGCCTAGACTAGAGGGTTTAGTATTTACTTAATTTGACTTAGAGGTTCTGGGTTGAGATTTTCAAATCAGCTTTGTAAATGGCACCTTGACCACCTTTCCAAAGCAGGGTAACAATGGAACCTTTTGTGACTTACTTGGCACAAGTTGGCTTCCTGGGCAAGGTAGGCGGGAAAGAGAATCTTTGATATTTAGCCCAGCCTGGCAGCAGATCCTCATCTTCTTGGTGGAAGAGGGGGTGGTGTGAATGGGCCTCTCCCATCGCTTCCCTCCTCAGCTCTGCTTCACAAATTCCATTCTGGACTCTTACAATTGACTTCCTCTCTCAAGTCTCTCTATTCTAAGCCACTCTCCACCCAGCTGCCAAAGTGATGTTTCTGGTGTGTAATTCTGATCACTTCAACCCATGCTCAACAAACTTTAGTGGCTCTCTATTGCCTTTAGAATACAGTACAATCAACATTCATTCAGTACCTGCTATGGCAAAACCATACAATGACAAAACCAAGGAAAGAACCTGGGTGTCTGGTGAATGTGGACCTGCCAATGTTGTGATTGGCAGGCCCATATTTTAGGCTTACTTGACACAGAGAGGGCCTGTCAAGGATTAAGGCCTCTTTTTTTGTTGTTGTTCAGTCATTTCAGTCCAACTCTTTGGGACACCATTTGGGAATTTTCTTGGCAAAGATACTACACTGGTTTGCTATCTCCTTCTCCTGTTAATTTTACAGATGAGGAAACTGAGGCAAACTGAGTTAAGTGACTTGCCCAGGATCACACAGCTAGTAAGTATTTGAGGCCAGCTTTGAACTTAGGAAAATGAGTCTTCCTGATTCCAGAACTGGCCCTTCATCCATTGTACCACCTAGCTGCTTTAAGGCCTCTTGAGTCTAGCAGTTATTGCCATAAATGCATACTATAGAAAGACTACTAGGAATAAGTGCTAGAGAGTTTCAGGCTGATATAACTAGTCAAAAGGCAGGATTCTAATCTTCTAACCTTCAATAGAAGGTTCATTTGGGGAAGAATAAATTAGTCTGGTCTGGTCCCTGGAGGTATGGAGGACAGTAGTCATAGTATTGCAGTGGCTTAGTAGCACCAGCATCCAGAGAGCCCTTTGGCTCCCAAGACATTCAGTTATACCAAAGTCCCTAACACAGCCTAGACCTAATGAACACTGGTTTAGAAATCATATAGAAATCTCATAGTGATTTAGAAATCACATAAAGACCACAAGTATGGCCCTAGTAGGCCTTGTCTTCCATTTGGTTTTTAGATCAGAAGGGGTAAGTTCAATTCAAAGCAATTCAGGCAGTAGGGTGAGTGTGTGTGTGTGTGTGTGTGTGTGTGTGTGTGTGTGTGTGTGTGTGTGTGTGTGTATCTCCTAACTGCAAGTCCTATGCATTGGGAAAGGGAATTAGATGCAGGGGAAGGAGGCTGAATGATGAAGGGTAATGGTAAGGATAGGGACTAGACTAGATACTGATTCATTGGTTTTGAGAGCTCCTGAATGGGGAAATTCCCTTTATCAATGCAGATGAATACCTTCTTTGCAACTTAACATTTTAGAAAATTATCCAGTTGGAGCACTGAGTGGTAAAATAATTGCCCAGGATCATGAGGCTAGTATGGGTCAAAGGTAGCATTTAAATCTGGCTTCAGAATTGACTCTCTATTGTGCTGTAGATGCCTCTCAGAAAGGGGTTGGGGCAGAGTGCTGCAGAATGGGGGCAGAAGGACATATAAAACAACACAAGGCTGCGAAGATTGCATTGAGTGTCAGATACTAATCTCATGTAAAAACAGCAACTTTTTTATGGGTGCAGTGTGTTGTTTTGTTTTGTGTGTTAAATAAATATGATCAGAATTATTTAAAAAAATAAAGATTTGGGGGTGGGGGCTAGAGTTATTCATAGTTTTTCACATTCCTAGGGGTCCTCCAGCCCTAACACCTGCTAATGTCAACAGACAACTGTGTAAGATCTATGTGCCCAATAGCTGTGTTGGTCCCTCTTCGTAGGGAGGGAGGAGGGAAGGATGGAGGGGAAGAGAAGGAAGAAAGAAGGAAGGCTAAAAAGAAAGGGAAGGAGGGAGAAAGGAAGGAAGGAACCAATGAAATATTTTTAAAATTACACAGAAGAAAGTAGAGGGAAGTTCAGAAGATTAACAAAGATGAGCAGGATAGATTTGGTATTATGCTAAAATGAGTATGTGTATTTTATATATACATACAAAACACAAACATGTATGTACACACATATGTGTATATGCATACATACACTCCTATTTGTGTATAATATACATTTAAAAACCAGATTGTATGTAATAGAGGAAAGGTTTTATACAAAATCTCCTCTTCTGGCATTCTTCGTATATGGAAATTTGTTGATAATTCTGTCATTCATAAAAAATAAATGTTAAGCACATTTCTTAGATTCCCCATTTCACTGATTTCTTGTCCAAACTGCCCATTTTCACACTCAAATTGTATACTACACTTCATCTTCCTCTTATGATTCCTCTCAGAGTACTGGTGACTCTGGTGTCTTAAAAGACATTCCTCAGAGACTGTCCTGAAGACAGACTGTGTGTAAGTCATCCAAGGACCGGCCTTGATAGCTAGGTTTAGAGAGAATCCTCACCAAAACACTGGCTATCAACTGAAGAAATTTTTAGCTGTAGCATTTCATAAAGACCATCTCCTAAGGCCTGGGGATAGGTTATCCTGTCCTGGTGGAAAGAGCACCTATACATCATGATGAAATCATGAATCTTTTAAAGTATTGAAGGATTATCATAGATGTAAGAGTCAGTCAAGGTAATGCAAGTAATTTTGAAAGGATTCATGGAGGAGGTGGGACTTTTAGTCTTAATAGGGCCAGGCATAGGCCAGTTCTCCATCAGACTTGTTGGTGTGCAATCTCTGGACTGATCTGATTACAGGCAGCTTGTCATGCCTGTTAGGACTGCCTTACACTGTCCCCACATGTCCCTGGGGTGAGAGGAGTTGTGGGAGGAGGGTTAAGGAAGCAAAGTAAATCAGGCTCCCTTTGAAGCTTGGTTGAAACTCACAGGATTCCAATTTAAACTCTTTCCCTCTACTTTTGCACTCTGTATGAAAGAATGTTTTGCTTTTAGCCCACTGCTGACTTAATTTGCCTGGTGACAAGAGGCAGGAGGGTTCTATCTGCCTCAGCTATTGACCTCAGCTTTGGGAGAGCCTGCTTCACTTTCTAGCCCTGGGGTAACTTCTGCCTGTTTTGGCCCAGTTCTGCCCTCTGGGGCTACATAGAACAGTCTAATCCCTTGCTCTCTCTTATTTGAGGCCTTTTTTCATTTCCACATGACAGGTTTCCAATAATCTTCCCCCCCTTTTAGGCTAAATAGCTGAAGCATGGCTGAGGGAGCTCTGGGTAAGATATGGCTTCCAGACCACTCTCTATCCTGGAACACTCTAAGTTAGCCAAGGTCAGATAAAGGGAAGCCTGTACTTCCCAGTGTAGTGTACAACAAGGACATGCCTGTCCCAGTAGGAACTTCATTTCCAGTAAGTCTCAGATCCCCAAGATTTAGGCCTTCAAATTCCTGTAGGAAACTGTGCTGGCAAAGAGTAATATCATAAGGAGATGGGGAAGAAGAGAGAAAAGAGGAATCACATTGGAGGGATTGCAAAAGCATCTTGACTCATTAAGTTAACCAGAACCAGAGTCAAGGATAGACTGGACAAGCAGGCTGCTGGCCCTACTGTGAGGGGGGTGAGCTAGCAGAGCTGCCAAACTATTACTGGTATTGTTTTCTCTAGGTAAGAATCTGGAAAAAAGGGAAGCTTCCTCTCTGGATTATGCTGGGACAAAAGAGACTGGAATTAGATTCATGTGTGTTATGGTTGTTGAGATGGTTTCTAATGTTTGTTTCATTTGCTTTTCCAATTAAATGTGGTATTAACACATCATACTTATTCCTATTAAATTTCATGATCTATTGCTTTAATGCTATGGTTTGTCCAGGTTTTTTGTTAACATATCTAGACTCAAACTGACTTCAGAAATTTCTAGTTTTACCAAGGGGTTGAGCCAGTTTAGGTAAACTTATTTCCAAAATGCCTCACGTTGAACTCAGTAATCTGTGGGAATGCCAGAACAGAGTGGAAAATGGGCCACATTTAATTTGGGCAGCTCATTTTAAGAAGGAGGAGCATTGCAACAGCCTCAACATATTCTGATGCAAACTATATTCTATTAATGTGGCTACTGAAAAAGCTAATTTATTCACCACCAGAATGGATGAGGACAGTCAGTCAGACCAAACTGTGACTATCACAGCATATGGCTACATTATATTGTTGGCTCATTTTGATTTTATGGCCAACCAAGACTCAGAAGTCTTTTTGATGCGGACTGGTGTTGAGATGTCTCCTCCACTCTGTGTTTGTGCAACTCCTTTTTGCCCCTTCCCAGTTTAAAGGTAGGCTAAGGATCAAAATCTAGGATTACTGCCTCATACTTTTTCCTAATTTTTCATAGTGTCATAATAGCTTGGGACTTCATAATTGCTTCCTTATTCAAAATGATTTCAATATTCCTCTCGCATCTGTGTGCCACATCAGACATGCTTATCAAATTAATGATAATGGCTCAGATAAAAACATCCACCAATCTGCCACATTAACATTTTTATCCTCCTAGGTGTTTACATATTTAGTGGCTTACCACAGGACTCTTTACTCAGCCATGCCCTGTTCAGCAATCTTAACTGTCTGAGCAATCATATCTAAATGTATTATAACCTTACCTGTTTATCTAACCTACAGTTCCTTTTCCTATCCAAGAGACTTTGAGAAACTTTATCTCAAGTTCAACCACTCTATTCTTTGACCTTCTTTGGTGCCAGTACCTCACAGTTATTAGTGAACCTATGTTGACTCCTAATGGTCCCTGCTTTCATTTTCAGTTGTTTACAAGTCGTGTTAAAAATTTGTACATTCATTTATTTATTCACTGCACAGATTAAGCAACACTTGTGTATAGAGCACTTTGCTGGGCCCTGGTAGAGATATATAGTTTAGGTAGAAAGATTACCCATGCTGTTACAGAGTTGTTGTTGCTGTTCTTGTTGGTGGTGGTGGTGGGGTGTGTGTGTGTGTGTGTGTGTGTGTGTGTGTGTGTGTGTGTGTGTGTGTGTGTGTGTGTGTGTGTGTGTTAGGAGTATGCCAAAAGCATAGATAACTACTTTAAACGAGATTTTGAATCTAATTCATTTAGAGAACTTGCACAGAGGAAACCCTGTACCAAAAAAGCATATTTGGAATTTGTAGTCTAAGAGAATTATCTCAAACACCAAGACAGGCTGAGCGACTTGCCCAGGATTCATACCCAGTATGAGTCAAGGATGGGATTTATATTCAGGTCTCTATGACTCTGAGGCCCTTTCTCTGTCCACTATGTCAGGCTGCCTCTCAGATGATTATAATAAAAATAAATAAATCAGAAGTGCATTAGAGTGATGGAAAGTCATTACCGAACTTGTGGGATTAGGGAAGGTTTCACAAGGGAGGTGGTATCTGTGTTGGGTTCTAAAGACTAGGTAGTGACATTATAGGCCAAGGCAGGAAGGAGGACATTCCAGGCATAGGGCAGAACATAAGCAAAGGCACAAAGGCAGGAGAGGACAGGGAATTTGGGGGAGAAAAGTGAGTAATACAGTTTAACTATGGTGGGGAATACATGGAAGGCAGAAATAGAATAAAAGGCCAGAAAGTTAGAATGTTAGAAAAATAGAATGTTAAAGTACTTATTAAAAGGTTATTATGTGCCAAGCACTATGCTATAAACTCTGGAAATACAAGTGGAAAATGGGGCTCACATTCTAACTGAGGGAGATGGCCACATAGGAGAGTCTAGCTGTAGGTCAGCCATAGCTGCTCCAAAGGCTTGATCAGACAGTCCTTGGAAAGGAGATTGTGGTGGGACTAGAAGGGAGGATGGGTTGGAGTATTGAAGGGAAGGGTCCCAAGCTGACCAGGTGGTTTCCTCCCTTTGGGACCTGGTGTTGGACATTTCAATGCTATTGTCACCAGATGGTGGAGGGGTCTAAACGTTAAGCAAAGAAGTTTGAACTTTATTTGGTAGGCAATAAAGGATGTCATGGAAGGTTTTGGAGTGGGAGTAACATGACTAATATTGCATCGCAGAAATCTAGATTTTGAGCTAGATGGGCTCTTAGAGATCACTGAGTCCAACTCCTTCATTTTCCTGATGAGGAAACCGAGGCCCAGGGATATTGTGATTTGCTCTTAATAGAAAGATTATTCTTCCAGTTCAGTGGAAAAAAAAAAGAGGGGGTTAAGAGGAAGAATAGAGGCAAGAAGGCCTTTTAGGAGGTTGTTGGAATATTCCACATGGATGTTCAGAGTCTTTACCAGGACAGTGGTCCTTGGATTAGAAAAGAGGATACAGGTACTGCATAGCATCATAAATGTTGTACTAGACTTGGTGGTACTCGGTAACCAAATGAAGAGATGAGATGAGAAGGGGGACAAAGATAACCTGAAAGGTTTCTAATGTGGGAAACTGGATAAAAGGTGCTGCTACTGACAGAAATAGAGAAGTCAGAAGGAGGAGCTGGTTAAATAGGAAAGCTAATCAGCTTAATTTTAGATATAGTGAGTTTGGGGTATATTGGGACATCCAGGTAGAGATGGAAAGAAGAAAACAAGCATGTATTGGGTGCTGAGTGCTTTTACAAATATTATCTTATTTAATTCTGGTAGGTAGGTGCTCTTATTATCCCCATTTTACAGGTGAAGAAACTGAGGAAAACAGTGGTTGAGTAACCTGCCTATGGTCACACAGCTAATAAATGTCTGAGGCTTGATTTGAACTTGGCTTCCTGATTGCAGGTCCAGAATTCCATCCACTGCACCACCAAGCTGCCACTCCCTAACTAGACTTGTCATGTGAATAATTGGAGATCTTGGTATGGAACACAGAAGAGAGATTCAGATTAGAGGTATAGATTTGGAAGTCAGATTTGCACAGAAGAGACAGTGGAAGCCATGCCAAGAGAGACTGTGTTTTAGAAAAGGAAGATTTTTTTTTTGATGTACTGTTCAGTTTTATAGACTTTTTCTCTTCCTCTTTTCTTTCTTCCCTTCCTTTTTGCCCTTTAATATATTTTTAAAAATATTTTTCCTCAATGACATGTAAAAACAATTTTTAACTTTTTTTTTTTTACAATTTAAAGTTCCAAATTCTCTTCATCCTCTCCATCCCCCCATTGTTGAGAAGGCAAGCAATTTAACGTGACTAATCAACTGAATAACAACAATACGTGGGCAGTCATGCAAAACACATTTCCATATTAGTCATGTTATGAAAGAAAACGCAGACAAAAAACCCTAAGAAAAATAAAATGACCGTGAGCTTCAATCTGCATTCCGTTTCCATCAGCTTTTTATCTGGAGGTAGATGGCATTTTTTATCATAGGTCCTTCAGAACTATCTTGGATCTTTCTATTGCTGAGGGTAAATAAGTCATTCATAGTTGATCATCTTTAAAATATTGCTGTTACTGTGTAAAATGTTCTCCTGGTTTTGCTCACTTTATTTTGCATGAGCTTATGTAAGTCTTTCAAGGTTTTTCTGAAATCATGTTGCTCATTATTTCTTTTTTTATGTATTTTAAAATGTTTCTCTTTTTCTCAATTACAGAACAAAATTTTTAACATTCATTTTTTTTTCTTAATTTTGAGTTTCAAACTCTTTCTGTCCTTTTCCCCCTTCTTGAAAAGGCAAGCAATTTGATATATATTATACATGTGCAGTCATGTAAAACATTTCCATGTTAGTTATGTTGCAAAAGAAAATACAGACCAAAAAATAAAACAAAAAACCAACCCCAAGAATAATACGGTAAAAAAAGGATGTTTCAATCTGCATTCAGATTTCATCAGTTCTTTCTCCAGACAGCATTTTTCATCATTAAGTCCTTCAAAATTGTCTTGGATCATTGTATTGCTGAGAATAGCTAAGTCATTCTCAGTTGATCATCATACAATATTGCTATTACTGTGTATAATGTTCTCTTGGTTCTGCTTCTTTGACTTTGAATCAGTTCATGTAAGTCTTCCCAAGTTTTTCTGAAACCATCCTGTTCATCATTTTTTATTGCACAATAGTATTCCATCACATTCACAACTTGTTCAGCCATTCGCCAATTGATGGGCATCTCCTCAATTTCTAATTCTTTGCCACTACAGAAAGAGCTGCTATAAATATTTTTGTACATATAGGTCCTTTTCCTTTTTCTTTGATCTCCTTGGGGTACAGATCTAGTAGTGGTATTTCTAGGTCAAAGAGTAGGCACAGTTTTAAAGCCTTTACAGCATAGTTTCAAATTGCTCTACATAATGGTTGGATCAATTCACAACTCCACCAACAGTGCATTAGTGTCCTTATTTTTCCACATCCCTTCTAACATTTATCATGTTCCTTTTCTGTTATATTAGCCAATTTGATAGGTATGAGGTGGTACTTCAGTATTTTAATGTGTGTTTCTCTAATCAAGAGTAATTTATAGCGTTTTTTTAATGACTATAGAGAGCTTTGATTCCTTCTTCTGAAAACTACCTGTTCATATCCTTTGACCATTTATCAACTGGAGAATGACTTGTATTCTTATAAATTTGACTCCATTCTTTATATATTTGAGAAACGAGCCCTTTATCAGAGAAACTTGCTATAAAATCTGCTGCCCTCCTGTCTCCCCCAGTTGTCTGTTTTCCTTCCAAGCTTGGCTGCATTGGTTTTGTTTGTGTAAAACCTTTTAAGTTCAATGTAATCAAAATTATCCATTTTATATTCTATAATGCTCTTATCCATTAATTTGCAAGGTAAAATATTCCATGCTCCCCTGATTTGCTTATGATATCATCTTAATTTGCTTATGATATCACATAAATGTCTAAATCATATACTCATTTTGATTGGTGTGAGATGTTGGTCTATACTTCATTTCTGCCAAATTACTAATAAAATATATTTTAAAATGTAATAGAATATTATTGCACATTAAGAAACAACAGTTTCAAAGGAAACTAGGAAGACTTGTATGAATTGATACAGAAAAAAGTGAGCAAATCAGGACAAGATTTTTGTTTTTTTGTTTTTTTCTTGCTTGCTCCTGAGTCAGTTCAACCCTCCTCAGGCACATAATCCCCCTCACCACCAGAGGGGTTCTCCATATTGGTAATGGACTTTGTTTGGACACATAATCAGCTTTAGCTCCCCTGCACCTCAGAAATCTCAAACTCAAGTGATCAATCAGCCTCAAACTCCTTAGAAGCAGAGACTATAGTAGGTCTGTGCCACCATACCTAGTAACCAGAGAACAACTGTACAACAACAATATTGTAAAGAAAAAGTCTTGAAAGACTTAGAATTCTCACTGATCCAAGGAAAAATTACAAATTCAGAGGACAAATGATGAAGGCACAGAATAAGACAACATTTTTAGACATGGTCAATGAGGGGATTGTGTTTTGCTTGATCATGCATATTTGTTACTAAAGATTTGGTTTGATGTAAGCAGATTTCAGGCATCTCTTGGATGCAACAAATCACGAATAAGTTAGCTAAGGATGCAAAGATTGGTAAGATTCTTTTGGTGTCAGAGGCTCTATTTATGGAGTGTAATGGCAATGGGATTTGAAGATCTTCCATGCCCCTTGAACTTGCTGACGTAGCAGGACGAGGTGGAGCAAGAAAAAGCTGGAGCCAAGCTAGAGTCCATGTGGTGGTGACTGGAAGCAGTGCAGTGGCTGCAGTTGCGGCATGAACTCCTTTTTTTTGAGCCAGCCAGAATCTCTGCTAAGGATTTCTGCTGAGGACTGCCAGGGATGGGAACTGTGGGGGGGCCAGAGCTGCTGGGAGCAAGCTGCCTGGACGCTGAGCAGTTGCCATGAGTGAGGAGAGGAGGATCTTTGCCTGAGGTAGCCTGTCCTATTTTGAAGGCTTGAGAATGTAGATGTTTACTACATTAACTACATGTGCCAACTTCATAACTACTGTGATGGCTTTGACTTTCTGGTTTGGGGGGTCTCAGTTTTCTGGTATTTGAATAAATGTTCTAGCTATATTTCCCCATGTAGAGAGCCTGTTACATTTTGTGATTAATAACCATATTAGCATATTTATAGTTGCTGTAGGCATTGTGAATATTGCATTGTTGATACAGTCAGTTATTCCATCCATTTATCTCTACCTGTTCCCCCTTCTTTCTCTGAGGGGAAAGAGGTTTAGCCTGAGAAGACTATAGCATATGTAAATAATCTGTGACCTAAATGGATAGTCTGAGATTAGCAGCCTCATCTATGCTCTCTTCTCACTTCTTGTGAGGGTTTGTTCTACCTATTCCGATTGAAATGAGTTCATTCTCCTTGATGGAGATTAACCCTACACTTTAGTTCTCTCAATAGATGATGGAAGCAAAATATAGCCATGGCTTGGGGAAAGAGTGTCGGAAAGCAGAATGACTCAGTCTTCTTATTATTCCAGACAAAACTTTTATAGGTCATTTTACGCCCAGTTTTTGCAACCTTATTTCAAAGGCTGAATGCCAAATCTGCAAGGACAGCATTTGTCCATGATCCTAGACTCTTCTTTCCATATTTCATGTTATTGTTGTTGTTTTAATCTCTTTAGAGCTCTTTAGAAAGCTCTTTGTGCCATTATATTGGTTTCTTCACATTTAACTTTTTTCCCCCTCTCCTCTATAATTCATCTTCTAATTTGCTGTAAAACTGATATTCCTAAAGTGCAGGTGAAAACTATGTCATCACTACATTGCCCAAGAAGTTTTAGTGGCTTCTCTTTAGCTTTAAGATAAAAATACAAACTCTTGTCTTTGGCATTGAAGACCTTTCATAGTCTGGCTCCAGCCCATCTTTCCATGCTGATCACATATTACTCTCTTTTGTGCACTTTAGGAATACTTTCCTATTCCAGGTCTTCAGGTTCTACCACTACCTTGGGGAAGTGACTTCCTCTCTTGGTGTCAGTTTCCTATTTGTAAAAATGGGGATAATAATATAGTCTACCTTACAGGTTTTTTGGTAGGATCCAACAAGATGCTAGAGGTAAATCATCTTGGTAAAAATTAACTCACAATTTCACATTGTTGAATATTTTGGGGCTGCAAAAAGTGGAGAATTTTGGAGTTTGTGACATCTCACTGATTTGGTGGTAATTCTCTCCCAACTCCTACTCTCCCAGTTCCCAGTCAAAGTACAATAGAGTATGCATACATTTTTATATTATCGTGATTTCATGTGAGATTCTTAAAATAAAATTCCTACCACCTCCAAGATTACCAGATACATTCAAGGAAGGGGTATGTATCAGAGGTCAGAGGGTGGGGGGCTTTAAGAGAGTGGCCGGAAGTTGGGAGTATTTGTGATTATGGTATAGTGATTATAGTGACGTGTATATGTGTGTGTGTGCACACACAAGTATGTATACACACACATACAATGAAATACAGTGATTATGGGGATAGGTTAGAGCACTCAGACTTCCTTCATTGAATGTCTGGACTGACTCATGAGTTGACAGAGCAAATTAGCATATTTTTTTGCAGACAAGAAATCCTAACAAGAATTAAAATTTGAACCAAATCTCTTTAGTATGAAGTAGTTTAAAGTACATTGGGCTTGGAGTTTGAATCTTTTCTCTTATGGATCCTAATTATTTTGCCTATCACTTAACCTCTCTGAGCCCGTTTCCTCATCATTAAGATGAGAATAATGAATGAATGGGTGAAAAAAGTATTTATTAAACACTATATGTGCCAAGTACTGTGGATACAAGAACAAAAATGAGGACAGTTCTTGCCTTCGAGGTACTCATATTCTAACATAGTATACAACACATATGGGTGAATAGTGACCAGAGAGAGAATAACGGGGGGTATTTTGGATTGCTGAGAATAGATGAAAGAAAAATCACTTCTAGCCGTTGCAAAGCATTTTGCACATTTTACCTTTTTTGGGGGGGGAGGGCAATTGGGGTTAAGTGACTTGCCCAAAGTCACACGGCTAGTAACTGTGTCAATTGTAGGCCAAATTTGAACTCAGGTCCTCCTGACTCCAGGGTCAGTGCCCTATTCACTCATTTTGCACACTTTAAAGCCCTATATCTATGTTAGCCACTATATTACTGACTTATTTGGTCAGGTAAGGGGCCAATTTTCATGAGTGGAAACACTTTACCTTTTGCAGGGAGTACTCTCTTTGTTTTAGAAATGTAGATGGTGATGTTAGGTTAATACAACATGATTTGCATTTTTGTGTGTATTGCCTTATGATTTTATATCTCCTGAAACAGCAGTGATATTTCATACTTAGTGGGACAGTAAGGCAGAACAAAGGCACCAACACTGAAATCTAGAGGAAAGGCTGGAAAGATAGATCTTTAAAAGTGTTATTAAATTGTCAAGTGCTTCACACACATCATTTTATTTGGTCCTCCCAAGAATCATGTGAGGTAGGCAACATTATTGTCTCCATTTAAACATACGTGGAACCCAAGGCCCAGAGAAGTGACTTACCCAAGGTAAGAGGTAGAATCAGAAGACCTTGGCTTGGGTTCCAGATCTAATGTCAGTATACTTAAGAAATTGATTATCTCCCTAAAACTTCACATTCTTAAAATGTCCATGTTTTTGTTATAACTACATGAAGTTCAGATGAAACCTTGATATGACAGTGGACTAGATTCTTGAATCATATCCTCTTTAAAATCAATTTATGTGGGGTAAGTTAAGTCCAAGAGAACAAAAAGACTGACTTTCACTCAAATAATTATCTCCATATCCACCTATATATTTATACACAAAGAGAATACGATAAAAATCAGTCTTATTACTTGGCAAGTACTTTGAAAGGACACTTTTAGTGTACCAAGATCTAGAGACTTATCTACTGGACTGCCCTTGGAGTCAACTCAGAATACACAGAAGAAAGCCATTCTTATCACTTTACAGTCATAACATCTTGGATCAATATGATTTTTGGTTGTTTTCAAAATTAAATCAACATTTAAAAGAAGCAGATTTGCTATAATTGAAAAAACGTAAAAGAATGGGAATTCTTCCCTTGTTTCAGGTAGTAAAGCAATTTCTAGACATTGCAAGAAGGGATTCATTCTTCAGAACACATCACCTGTTAAAGGGGACTATATTGTAGAAGACGGCAGTCATTTATTTTTAAAAATACAATTATATGTGGATATATATGTAAGAACTTTTAGTTTCACTGCTATAGGATCTAGCCCTTATAAATGATCCAAAAAGTCTCACCACTCCAAAGTGAGCTCTTGCAATACAATACATTTGTAAATTGGTTGTTTGGAATTTGGAACACATTTCCTATCAAACACAATTTTATTGTTTCCTTTCCACTGCAAGTCTAACCTTGTTGTTTCAATTGTGTCCAATAACTCTTCATGATCCCATTTGGTGTTTTTGGCAAAGATATTGGAGTAGTTTGCCATTTCTTTCTCCAGCTCATTTTACAGATGAGGAAACTGAGGCAAACAGGATTAACTGACTTGCCCAGGGTCATATAGCTAGTGTCTGAGATCACATCTGAACTCATCTCTTCCTGACATTCTATCCCCTCTGTCACCTAGCTGCCCGTTACTAGTTACAAAACACAAATGTCAGCTGGCCTATCAGAAGGCCTTTTTAGACAACGATTTGTGGGCCAAGATGGCATGGGGTTATTTTAGGCCAATACTGTAAATCCGTATTTTCAGGTAGCATATAATCAAACTGTGTTCTTCAATTTATATACTTCATAATAGAAAGCGTCCTAGGGATATTTGTGAATTCAATCAGCATCAAATTTTCTTTACTTTGCTAATGCAAAAAATGCTTCACTTTTCCTAAGTCAGAGGACTCTGGTATGTACACTTTACCAAAATTTTTCCAAATTTTCAAAGTTGTTACTGCTTGTTGCTTCTCTTAATCTTTGCTGGCAAAGGTCCCTTTTTGTAGGATTTATGATGCTCTTCAATATATCAAGGGTTAATCACATATTCTACTGATGGAAAATAATGTGGCTGCATTCATTTTAGTATAGGAATAGCTTTCATCATCTAAATGTTCTGAAATCACATGAATTTTATTACAGATTGTTGTATTAAGTATTTATGAACAAATACACATTT
The DNA here is from genome assembly GCA_028627135.1 of Pseudochirops cupreus. Classification (NCBI taxonomy): domain Eukaryota; kingdom Metazoa; phylum Chordata; class Mammalia; order Diprotodontia; family Pseudocheiridae; genus Pseudochirops; species Pseudochirops cupreus. The sequence continues at coordinate 201,156,109 of CM053581.1, read as the reverse complement.
GATAATTACTGACTTGGATGTAAATCTACTTCTTCAGCTTCCATAATGTGAAACACAAACGGAAAAATGATGGTTCTAAGTGCTAAAGTTTTCACGCTTATAAAATCCACTCCTGAGGAATTCTATGACTCCATCAATATCAAAAGACAAGGGGCAGGGAAGAAAGAATTTTCATTTGATCTAACATTTAAACTCTTGGGAATGGTGAGAAGAATTATAGCTACACGACACGTTTTGCAGAGTTATACATTCCAAAAGTCGAATTCGACCTTTGTCCAACTTTTATACAATCTCCCTAGAGATCATAGAAATTCTTTATGCAGCTATATCAAAAATCACATTTCTGAGATATATAACATTCAAACAGAAATAATAATACTCTCCACTGAACATATATTTTTGTAATTGTGGAAGAAAAAAGTTTGCATGAAAAATTTTGTCCTTCCTACAACTCTATTTTTCCAATAATTCCCAGACCCAGTTAAAATAGAGAAAAGATCATTAGTATTATGGCGAAGTAGAAAGTTTTCCTTGTAATTCTGCGGAGAATGTGTTGACTACTAACATAATTCCCCACTGAAATAAAAATAAAACCTAAAGTCACCAGTCTCATATGACAGAGAAGTTAAAGTTTTTAAAATATTAAAAAAGGTATGAAATGAGGGAATTATTTTCTTGGGAATAGTTTATTAGTTTGTATAGATTTGTCAATCATTTGACTTTTTTTTTTCCTCTCCTACTTTGACATCCAAACCAATCTAGTCAGAGTCATCTTCTCCCCATATTTCATATATTGTAATATTGTTGTGTGGATCTGAAGGGACCTCTGAGTCTGGACTCTTGAGGGAATTACCAGTTGCCATGGCCACTTTGAGACTTCGCACTTTAGTCACAAACGTCACCAGATCCATCTCCAGTTGGGTTAAGGTATTTAGTGCATAGTCTTTGTTAGGGGTAGCATTCTGATTTTTCTTTTGTAGGGGGCGGTACAAACCACTGCTTGGGTCCTTATCCTGTCAAAAAAAATATTAGTAATGAGTCATATACTTGCAGGTGCGGAGGGAGGAGTATGGATCTAAAGCAGTGGTTCTTGTCAAAGTATAACTTAAATACACTAATTGCCATTCCCTGCCCTCCCCCCAGATGGCACAATAACCTAAGTTATCAGAATCCTATCAGCATCAGTATTATAATCAGAATCATATTGTATTATAAAATTATATTGTTTGTAGATTATAGAAGATACTTATAGAATTATTTTCATGTTGTTAGCCACTAGGAAAAACACAGTTGTATTCAAATAGATAATGAGCCAATTTTAATCCAAAAAACCCCAGTATTTTAATTTTCCTGCCTCATCATCATTAATGCCTATTATCTGAAGGAAAATCCAGTCTGAGGAGTTTGTATATTTGAATCTGCTTGGGTAGCTAGTTAGCTTCAGAACAAGGCCTTTGGATACTTTCTGCCAGTTAATTACTGAAGAAATGATGGCTCCTTATGTTATCAAGTTTAGAGAACAAGTTTTAAAGGGTTCATTTAAGAAGCTAATTCTAAACCTCTGTGTTTGGTCAGGTTCTCTTCCTGAGATATGGTTATTCTTTAATCCAATGACTTCCTTGACACAGGTATCTTCTGTCCCCACTGACATTTACCTCTTCTGACACTTCTACTGAAAGTAAAGCCTGACTGAACACACACACAGACAATAAAATAGAAAGGCAGCCCAATACTTCTCTTCCGTTCAAAACTGGATTCTCACCTTATTTTTGTCACCTTCCCCTCGTAATCTTACTATAGCATAGAGTAGTCCAACAAACAACAGCCAGATCCATTTACTCCCAAGCCAGCCTTTGGCCTGCTCAGATAGATTCTGTCTCATCCGAAAGTGACCTCCACAAGGCACATCACTCGCGGGTTCTTTGGCTTTCTCTTTCACAGAAGAGAACATAAAGGCATAACCTAAAGTAGTGCACAGCAGGAAGAGCAAAAAGCATTTCAGCACATGCATGATGAGCAGAGAGGGGCGAATATTTGCTCATGGTGAGTGTGTTTCCCCAGGCATCTGGGAAACTGAAAGCCAAGTTGTCTGCGTCTTTTGTGACATCACCAACTGCCTGAATCACAGAACACATCATAGCTGCTCAAGGTGGGGGTGGGGAAGTGTGTGTGCAAGGGCCCATGCCACCAGGTCAGAGAGAAGGGCTTAAAGAAAGGGGCAGGCAAGAGAGATCACCCTGGATTCATCTGAAGCACAATCTGCTTCCCTGGTCCTTCTTTATACTGCCTGCGTACTATAAGCCCTTACTCCAAATACATCTTCCCAACAAACACTACCTTGAGTTCTAGGAATATGTGTCTTTATCACAGATCATAAACTTTTTTTTAAGTCTACACAAAGAGAAAGACCCTGGTTGTATATGTAGTCGCATACCAATGTCTATCTAGAAGTAAGGAATATTCTATACTGACACCAGACTTTCTTTAGTGCTTGATATCATCATGCTTTTTACTTTTTACTGAATACCTGCTATGAACTCAGCCTTGGGTTAAGCTGTGTGGTTGAGGGAATGCAGATTAGCTTAGGTCATGGTCCCTGTCTTCAACAAGCTCACAGTCTAGTTTAGAAAACGGGGCACGTGTGTGCACACGCACATGTGCATGCATGCGCACATGTACACACATGTACATGTACACACACGTACAAGATAGGGTGTTATCAGGGCAAAACTGCCTGGGGCTGATGATATGGTGGTCTAAGAGTTCAGAGAAGGAAAACAAATGACAGGTGGAGTAGTCAGAACTGAACAATCTCAGGGCTAAGAGAACCCCCTGAGAGATCTAGGCCCACCTGTGTGTAAACAAGAATCCCTCCTACAACATCTCTTGAAGACTTCAGTGACATATCCGTGAAGTCAGGGAGACTTCAAGGAGAAAACAAGGTTTTATGGAGCAAGGCTTCACAGAGGAGCTGGTAAGTGACCAAGGTCTTGAAGGATATTTTAAGCAATAGATATATGCTGGTCTGAAGGGGGGGGGAAGGGAGGAGTGGTGAATTCCATAAAAAGTTAAATTCCAACAAATACTCAATTTTCGAATTTTCAGTATTGGCATATACCTATTTACAGAGTTCACAACAAGGAAATTATGCTTATTACACACATGCTTTTTCTTTCACTTTTCCATTAAAAAGTTCCTTTGGCTGGTAGAACTTTTATTTTTAAAAATGGGAACCAAAAGGAGTAAAACAAATTTTAGCTCACTGATGAATACTGAAGAGCTAAGTCTACAGAAGATAAAAAATACTTAAGGAAGTTTTCATTTAACAAAAGCTTAGGTTCTGGTGAAAAAATATCTTCAGAAACTATGCTTGGAATGAAATACAATGATTTCAGGTTACGAAGGCTTATATCTGGCATGTCTCTCACCTGTGCCCTCCTCCTCACAGTCACTATCCTAGTCAAGGCCCTCACCACTTCTCAGTCCTAGTAAAACCGAAGCTTCTTGAGGATGGGAAATATTCATTTTTGTCATCAGATACCTGGTTCTCAGCACATTGATGCTTCATAAACGTTTGTTGAATTGGACTGAAATCCTGCAAACTGCCCCGTCATTAGTCTCCCGTGCTTTCATGTCTCTTCTTCCTTCCAGTCCAGTCTAGAGTAGCATTGCCAAATCATTCAGGAGGCAACAGAGAGTCACTGAAGGGTTACCTAACCAAAGTAGTGCCAAAGCCAAGGATAGTTTGTCTTCCATACAGTGGCACTGACCTGGCTTTCCTGACTTCTTTCTACTCTCTTAGACTGTAGGTGCATTGGAATACTGTTCTTATAAACACTCCAAGACGTTCCTTCCTTCATGCTACTGAATATGCCATTCCAGCAGAATGCTCCCCCCCTCCAACAACTCCACTTGCTGAAATCTTACACATCCTTTAAGACCCTTTACAACATCCTCCTCTTCCATGATTTCCCCCATTCCACAAATGAGATGTGATCTCTCTCCTCAGCCCCAGGAGCATACTACCTTCTACTACAGAATCGCATACTTTTAGAACTGGAAAGGATGGTAGTGACTGTTTGAGTTCAACGCTCTCATTTTATGGAAGAAATTGAGGTACAGAAAATGGATGTGATTAACTAAGGGCACATACAGTTAATTTTGTACCTATCTCCCTACTAAATATAACTTTAGCTCCTTGAAGGCAAAGCTTCAATTACTCATCATCATTTCCTAATTATCTTTTTATTTACCTCCAGCACCTGGCATATAGTGCTCTGTATAGAATAGGCACACAATCAGCATTGCTGAAATGAAGAGAGACGATTCAATTCAACATTTGTTAAGTACCTAATAACTGAAAGGTGGCCTTGCCAGTTTTGGGACAAAATGCGGTGCTGTCCTTAGGGAACTTGTATTCTACTGGGACTTATATCTACACATTAATAAAAATATTAACCAATTTCTACCAAAATCACCATAATATGAAACAAGAGGACACACACATAGTTATTATGCATCTTTGAATGGAAACATACAATGAAACTTTTATCAATGGGAAAATGAACAATGTTAGAACAATGGTTTTATAGAAAAAAAAATTCTTACATAAAGACGTAGTATTGAACACTAAAACTGGTAACTCAGGTCTAAGACCTTATGAAGCAGAGATATCCTAGTAATAGGATATTATTGGTTCAGATTCATTTGGATGATGCCAATGTCCTAAGACATTGCTACCCATTATATTAGCTTACCAAAAGATTGTTGTCTTTTCCCCTTATCTGACCTTTCACCAAAGCTGCATTTTATATATAGAACACCAAAGTCAAACTATATTCCTTCTATCTTTAAAGCCGCAGATCAAAGACATTTTCTCTAATTACTTTAGAGAAGTACAACTTTCTGGTTCCTCTATTATGGCTGAATTAAGGGCATGACTTCTTCTGAAATGCTCCTAGGAGACCAAAGTAGGTATTCTTTCTCCTCTGTTCAGTTCAACTTTACTGTTGGACACAAAATCAAGACAAATAAGCAATAATTTCATCATTAGTGTATGCTTTATTTTAACTTAAATTGTATCTGAAATTGTTGTTAAGATTTTAATTATTTTAATGACTAAAATAATTAAAATTTCTAAAGTCAAGATGAAATTTTACTTTAATTTACTTTAAGCAGCTTATTTAATGTCTTAACAATATTCTCCAAAAACATGCTTGGAGAAATACTCAATTTCTCAA
>CM053581.1:201046387-201150369 GCA_028627135.1 Pseudochirops cupreus | reverse complement strand
ATCATGCAGGATAATACTTTAGAAGCAATATGATGTGTGAGTAACCCAATTGGAGGACTCTTCCTTAGAGCGTTTGGCTGAGCTGTGTGTTGTAAAAATAGATTTGTAGGCCTCTGATTCTTCACTGTCTGCTATGGATCTCTTAGTGGTTCCAGAAGAAGACTTACTGACTTTTCCTGAAGAACTTCCATTTGTTCCTACAAAAACAACAACAAAAAAGGCACTAGTTTTAATTCTAGCACAGCAAGTTAACGTTCTTTTTCCCTTTGAGAGACAACATTCCATGTTGCATTTACTCATACATGTCAATCTGTTCCTCAGATACATTTTCCTTCTATTTTCCTAATAATCACAAATTATATAAAGATAAAAATCATATGAATCATAAATTATATGAATGATGATATAATCATCAGTCCTAACTCCCCAAATATTGACATAGCTAGGAAATTTAGTTCTGCGTTTGGGAATTTCTATGCAGTGATATCTTATTTGAATGACAGATTCATTAGGGTAATTTTATTTTATACTGCTTCATATATGTTTTATAGCAGGAAAAATGTAAACATTTTCCCCCCTAAAATAAAGGATGGATTGCAAAAGTATTTGTAGTCAGTGCAAAGGACCTGGGTTCAATTCCTGATTGCCCCTTACTAACTGTGGTTCTGGGCAAGTAAGTTAACTTAACTTGAGTTGCCTCATCTGTAAAATAAGTAACAATGATAAAATGGATATCAGTATTGAAGAGATTTGTCCAAGTCAGCAAGTCAGTTGCCAAATCACAGTTTTGTCCAGTTAACCTTTTATACTAAATGAAATAGTAACTTAAATCAATACTAATTTCAATTTCAGGTTTTCTTATTTGACTGCTCCATTAAGCATTAAGACAGTGGGGGAAAATGATGTGTGTTTTAAGCTTTCCCTAAACCAGGGTAGAGTTTCTACGCCTTTAGCAGTCTGGTATAGCCTATGGAACCCTTCTTAGATGCATAAAATAAAATGCACAGCATTACAAAGTGAACCAATTATACTGAAACTGTTATGAGAGAGAAAGTGTGTGTATGTATAATTTAATAAAAAATTAACAGACTCCAGGTAAAGAACCCTTACCTTAAACCAGAAATTATTTCCTCTAGATAACAAACCTGCACTTTTCTGAGTAGAGTTGAGTTTCTTCTCTCTAGAATTAAAGTTTGTTTCTTCATATTTTAAATCCTTAACATTTGAGGGCCCTGGAGATTCTGTAAAAGAATTAGAGACATGAAATTAGGAAGGGGGAGGGGAGGGCAGAGAAAGTAGCTTTTTAGTATAACGAAGCTATATTAAAAAGTTACCTTCAGTAACATCTGGCTTAGAAGCTGCTTCTTCCGCCTTGGGTTTTTTGGATTTCTTGCAAAAAAAAGGGAGAAGAGAATGAAATCTGAGATTATGCTTAAACAGTTGGGAAGAGGCATATTGCCAAATGTGAACTGGAAATAGATTTAAATCTATCTGTCATGTTAATGTGCTTTATACAGTGGATTTGCTCCCTTTGGAGTACACCTCTGGGACTTGATTAGTTCACAGGGATCACAGGTTGGAAGGTATCATCATAGAGATCTTTTCATCTCTCATTTTAGAAGTCACCAGAGATTCAAAGATTGTACTTGTGATTTCCCAAGCTTCATAAGCTAGTTTAGCAGCAGAGCAAGTACCAGAATCCCAGTGGGGTCCTGACCTCTGATCTAGGGCTTTTTCCACTGAACACCAAAATTCTAATAATGTATCATTCATTTTATAATCCAGTAAGTACCTATTCAACATCTACTGAATTTCAATCCAATGTTTATTAATTGTTCTAATTATGTTCAACGCACTGTAAGGAGCAAGGAACACAAAGATGAAACAATACCATACTCCCTGTCTCAGGACTTTAAGAATTTACTAGAGGAGCAGCTAGGTGGCACAGTGAATACAGCACCGGCCCTGGAGTCAGGAGGACCTGAGTTCAAATCCTGCCTCAGACAGGTAACACCAAAAAAAACTAGCTGTGTGACCTTGGGCAAATCACTTAACCCCAACTGCCCTTCCTTCCCCCCATGCAAAAAAAAAAAAAACAACCCAGAAAAAAAAAGAATTTACTAGGGAGTGAAGACAAAAATGCAAATAACTACAATCAAAATTACAACAGATTAAGCGCATCAAAGCCTGGGTTGCACTTTCTGAAAAGCATCTTACCAGTTAAAATTTTCCTGTAACACTTGGTCTGGATTAAGGCTATACCTCTTCTGTACCCTAGCTTGTAGTGTACTTATCTGTGAGCACAGCTGTTCTAAAACAGCCTCCCGCAGCAAAAAGTAAGATCTTTGAGGGATCACAGAACCACAGATTGGGAGCTGGAAGAAACCTTAGAGACCACTGGCAAAGACTGCCTTTTAAAAAAATCTTTGCCTTGTATGTAGGAAGCACTTAAAGGATTGGGGAAAACAGGAGATCCCAGAGTCCTGTTTCTCACAGAAAGAAACCCAGAGTCATCTAGGCCAGCTCCCTCATTTTACAGACATGGGAATTTAGGTCTGGAGAGATTAGATGACATGTACAGGGCCATAAAAAATACTAAATAACAAAACGACAAAACAGAAAGTTGAGCCCTCAAATCCAGTGCTTTCCACCACTGTACTCTGCTGTCCTCTAAATCATCAGGGAAGGTTTCAAGGAGGAAGTGGGCTCTGGCTTGGGCATTGAAAAGATTTCAAAGGTGGAAACAGAAGACAATTCCAGACTGATGGGAGACAAAACATACAAAGGCATCCGAAAGAGAAATGACAGGACAAGATAGGGAAGCAATGAATATTCCCAACATGCCATTCCTATTAGCAATAAAATCTCTACACAGTCTGATAGAAAGCTAGCAGAGTATTCATGATACTTTTAAAATTAAGGTATCTTCACAGACATTCAGAATAAACAGAGGCCTCCAAACTAAAGAACCACTTTAATCAATGAACTCAGTTAATTTTGCCATCAAATTCCAAAAAAGTAATTCTCATGGGCACTTTCCCCCTCAAAAAAAGCAAACAAACACATGTAGCATAATAAAATTTGCAAATGTTTAAATATTGGAATGAACACTAGACTATGAGTGAGGACTCCTGCATTCTAATCCCAGTTTTTTGACTAGCTGACTGTGAACTTTTGGACAGACCCATCTGGATCTCTCTGGGTTTTAGTTTCCTTCTTTGTAAAATTAAAGGGGCTGTATCAGAATATCTTGAACATCCCTTTTAGTCCTATCATTCTACAGTTCCAGGAATCACTGGAATGTCATAGTACTAATAGAATTTTCTCTTTTAAAAGAAATTAAGTACTACTTCACTGGCACCCAGCAGATGGTGCTAAAGAGACATTCTAGGGCATTTCAGGAGGTATCAATCAACAAGATGCATCACCAGCAGAAATTAAAAAAATAAAACAAAATAAAATAACACCATACAAAAAGGAGAACCTTTGTTAAATGAGAGTTCACTCTGTGTGTGTGTGTGTATGTGTGTGTGTATGTGTATGTGTGTGTGTTTTCCCTCAATTGTGTTTATTTTTTAAATTGTTTTATTGCTACAAAGGAATGGCTCTGTATTGTAGCCTTGGTTTCTTAGGGTTCAGTGTGTAACTATGAGGAATGGGTGCATGTTTGCTGGTTTGGAGGATGGATGTATTTGGAAAATTAGCTGAGAGGTCCATTCACATTTTCTTGACAGGCTGGCCAGATTCTGTGCCAAGCCTCTGATTAAGGATTTTTGAAAGTCTAACTGCCCATCACAGTTAAGGTCCAGTTTCTTCATCATTTGATGCAGAACACCTCTGTCCTTCTGGTTCTGTGTGAAGGAAGCCAGCTCTGTATTCATGAAGGTCAGGAACTCAGTCTTAGAGAAGGTATTCGGGGAGTTATCTCTCGGCCAGCATACTTCTGGAAAAACAGCTATGATGGACTCAATGCATCTCTGTTTCAGTGGGGGTGATTTTTTGGGCCACTGTGGAAGAGGAGAATCTGGAAATGGAGCATCTCTGGAGAACAGCATCAGAGAGTAATAAGCAAATGCTACAATCAACGGATTTGTGGGGCTTAGAACTTCACTATATATATATTTTAAAGATCCTGAGGTTTGTTTATACAAAGCACACTATACTGCAAATTCAAAGTTTGTTGTTGTTTTTTAGTGACCTCTGTCCATTTCTCATAAAGGAAGCACATAGTATGGTGGAAAAAGTCCTAGATTTAAGGAAGAGGTTCCTAGGTTCATGGAGCTAGAGTTGGAAGGAGCTTCAGAGGAAAAGCTGAGTTTGAAACCCAGCCCCTGTGCTATTGCTCCCTGAGTAACACAGATCACTAAACACCTCTTGGGGTCTCATCTGTAAAACTGAAGAGATTGATACTAGATGGCCTTTCCAACTCTGAATCTATGATTTATGATCCTAATTGAGATGGGGGGGAGAGATTCATTTTTTCAAAAAATGAGTCAGTTTAGTTTTGAAAAGTTCACAGACTTTAAAGATATCTGATTATAATCATGAACAATATTCATTTCAAGTGGAAATAATTTCCTAAATATGGCAACAACTAACATCATAAGGTAGTAAGTATCATCAGGAATCTCTGATCTGGTAATAGAAATGTACAGTATTTTCACTGGATTTAAAAATATTTTTCTTTTTGTCTTTTGCTATTATCTATATTCCCCAACAGATCCCCTTTCTTCCTAAAGAGCAAGTCCTGTTAACAGACTAAGTTAAAAAAAAAAGTTCAACCAAACTAACATTTTCATTGGCTTTTGAGGAACTTAGCAACACTGTCATTCTCTGGTGGTTTTCTTTACAATAATAAACTTTAAACATTTTGCTAAAGTGATTTCTTAGCAAAAAGAAACATGCCTAAACAAAATGCTAATTTTTAAAAGCTAAAAGTTTCTTCAAAATTTCCACCATTCATGCTCAAATATAACCTTTCTGATAAATCGTTTCCTATTTTGGAATAACTAACATTTATGAGATTTTCATTGCACGGCTTATGTAGCAATAAAATACCAGTTAAGGAAAGAAAACGAATGTAAGGATATTTAGACCTAACTCTGATCTAAGACCATGCTTTAGGCCACTGATACTGGTTGTGCTCTACACCAGCAGTTCCTTAAACTCTCTGATTTCAGAACTCTTTTATACTTAAAACCCTCCCCCCAAGAGCATTTGTTTATGGGGGGTTATACCTATCAATATTTACCACATTAAAAATGAAAATATCTTAGAATTGTGAAAATAGTTTTGTTCTTACAGACCGTCAAGAGGGTTATGGGGTCCACATCTGTAGAACTGCTTTACACACAGCTTTAGCAAATTATGTGTGTAAACTAGTCAAGAAATACCCTAGGAGATCCGTCATGTGCATAGGTTAAATGTGTCCCTCAAGGTTCTCTATTTTGGGCCTTCTACTCTTCCTTCACGTATAATCTCTCCCAATTTCACCCTTTCCGTTGAAGGCACCATTATCTTTCTGTCTACCTACGTTCTCAACTTTGGACTCATTCTTGACTCTTCCCCCCAACATTCTCAATTTCTACATTTAATTAGTCACCAAGACATACAGTTTCTGTCAAAACCATCACTACCACCACGACCGCCATTACCACCAGCAGCACCATCATCATCATCTCAATTGCTACCATTCATATAATGCCTACATGTATGTATGTGCCAGGCAATGTGCTAAGTACTTTACACACATCTCATTTGAACCTCACAACCACCTTGAAGGTAGGTGTTGTTACTCTCCCTGTTTTACAGATGAGGAAAGTGAGGCAGACAGAGGTCAAGGGGCTTGCCCAAGGTCACACAGCTAGTAAGTATCTGAAGCCAGATTTGAATTCAGGTCTTCAGGACTCCAGCACTCCAGGTCTGCCAACATTTCTGTTTCCATATCCCTTTCTCTCTACTCTCAGAGTTTTATAGCTACAGTTCTGGTTTCTCATTAACTCTCACGTGTACTGTTTGAATACATCTCCTAATTAGTCTTCCTGATTCTCATCCATTCCCTCTTGAATCCATCTTTCAAACAGCTGCCAAATAGATATTTGGTTTGATCATGTTACTCCACCATTCACTGTCTCTCCACCAGTTTCTCATGGCTCCCTATTGCCCACAGGATAAAATACCAAATCCTCAGCCTGGTCCTCCACAATCTGGCCCCCACCTGGCTTTGCAGTCCTATTTCATATATTCTCTCTGTATTCTGTTACAGTCAAACTGCCCTGCTAACTGACCTTCCTACACAACATTCCATTCCTGTCTTGGGGTCTCTACACAGCACCCTCCCTCATGTCATTAATTTTACTTGTACTTCACCTACACCCTGGAGAACCCCAGCTTCCTTCAAGGCACAGCTCAGATGCAACCTCCCAAAATGAGGTCTTTCCTGATCCTCTCATTTATAGCACATTCCCTTCCTCCTGAAGTTAGAATTTTACTTCGTATATACCTTGTATTTATCTCCTTATGCACATGTTTTGTCGCCCAACACAGAGGAAGGTAAACTTCTGGAAGGCAGGGATTGTATTGTCTTGTCTTGGTATCCCCAGGTCTAAGTCAAAGAATTACAGAATTGCAAAGCTTGAAGAGACCTCAGAAAGTAGTCCATGCCCCCAAACAACTCCTTCCATGATAACATACCCAATGAGTTGATCATCTATCTTCTGCTTAAAACTCTCCAGTGTGGTACTGGAGGGTGAGTGCTACGACCCCCCACCTCATTCTACTTTTGGACCACTCTGATCATCAGGAAGTTTGCCAGTAGGGAATGTCTCTCCATTGTTCTGGCTTCTATCCTTTTGGGCCAAATAGAAATCTAATGCTTCTATGTGAAGGCCCTGCCGACAGCTGAAGGCAGCGGCCATGTGCATGCAGAGCCTTCGCGAGGCTAAGCATCTTTAGTTCCTTGACTAATCCCCTGTGACCTGCATTCACAGCCTTTCACCATCTGCCTGCCCACCTTTGTGTCCTCTACAGCTAATCGATGTTCTCCTAAAATGTGGAGTCCAGAATCAAACAAGATGTTCTAGATATGATCAAGGAAGGCAAAACACTGAGCAATCTCACCTTCTACTTCCCACATGCTAGGTCTCTTAATGGTTTTTGGTTACCACACTGCCGCGATGACTCATGATGAGCTGGCAGTCCACATCACCTTTTCCCAAACATCCTATCCTAGTTCAGTGTCTGAATGTAGCGGGCACTCATCTGTTTTAATTTTCTTTTATCTAATGACTTTTGATCATTCTGGAGTCTTATATTCCATTGTGGTGTAAACTTGATCATTCCTATCCAAAGACTCCCCAAATTTAATTATATTGGTAACATTTTAATCTGATGCAAAAAAAGTTGGGTTAAATGGATGTGCATTCATTAGCAAGGGTATACTGGCAACACAGAACAGTAATAGTTCACAAATAGCTTTACATATATAGAGTCATTTGAGGCTCATAACAACCCTACAGCACAGGTGTTTCTATTACCCTCATCTTACAGATGAAGAAACTTGACCAGGGTCATGTTGTCAGTAAGTGTCTGAGGCAAGATTCAAACCTGGGTCTTCCTGACCAGACTCCTGACTTTACTGAATTTAAACTGTCACTCTTGTTGGCTGACATTTGCTACAGCATAATCTAGGTTGAGGGGAAAGATGTGGAATTTAGTTAAATTATATATAGTCAATTCTTATTATTTGTGGATACCAGATTTGCAAATTTGTTTATTCACTGAAATTTATAATGTATCCCCAAATTCAGTGTCCACAATGCTTTTGTGATATTTTGGGACATGCACAGAATAGCAAAAAATTTGAATCATCTGCCCAAAGTGAGGTCAAACAAAGCAATACTGCCTTCTTCTTTCAGCTCTCATACTGTCAATAAGTGTCCTTTTCATGTTCTATTTAGTGTCATGTTTTTCACATTTTGTGCTTTTTGTTTATGATTTTATTATTTAAAATGGCCCCTAAGCCTAAGTGCTGCCTAGTGGTTTTTTTTCTTTTTTGGCAGGGGGAAGGCTAGGCAATTGGGGTTAAGTGACTTGCCCAAGGTCATATGGCTAGCAAGTGTTAAGTGTCTGAGGCTGGATTTGAACTCAGGTCCTTCTGACTCCAGAATCGGTGCTCTATTCCCTGTGCTACCTAGCCACCCCGCTGCCTAGTGTTTTCTAAGCTCAAGAAGGCTGTGATGTGCCTTACAGAGAAAATATGTATTTTAGATAACCCTAGATCAGGCATGATTATAGTTCTGTTGGCTATAGGTTCAATAATATGGTACATCCAGAGTAAGGAAGAAGAAATTTGCTCATCTATATGTAAGGCTGCTCTGGAAAGTACTAAAGTAAATATTAGACCACAGGGTCTCAGGAACCTACCCCAGCATTCCCCCAGGACCAATGGTTCAGTATTCACTAATTCAGTGTTCACAGAGACTTTAGAGAATTTAACTACCTTAAATGACAAGAATCAACTGTATTCAGAAGTGAAAGGGAACCTTACTAGCCATCTAGTTCAACTCCTTCATTTTACAGAGGAGAAATAAATGTCCTATTCAGGGGTCTGTTCTTGTTCAACCCCATCTGGAGTTTTATGGGCAAAGATACTCAAGTGGTTTGCCATTTCCTTCTCCAGCTCATTTTACAGGTGAGGAAACTGAGGCAAAGAGTGTTAAATGACTTGCCCAGGGTCTCACAGCTATCAGGAAGACAATTCTTGCAGACTCAGCCTGGCACTCTATCTACTGGGGCACTTAGCTGTCCTGTTCAAGGGTTAAAAAGTTATTAAGTATCCAAGGTGAGATTCAAAACCAGGTATTCCTGATTCCAAGTCCAATATTTTATCTACTACGCTTTTTTTTTTGGAGGGGGGAAAGAAGGGCAATTGGGGTTAAGTGACTTGCCCAAGGTCACACAGCTAGTTTTTGTGTTAAGTATCTGAGGCCACATTTGAACTCAGGTCCTCCTGACTCCAGGGCCAGTGCTCTATTCACTGTGCCACCTAGCTGCCCTTATCCACTACGCTCTTAATTTTAAAATTTGTACTCCATGATTTGGTGACAATGTAACAACAGAATAATCATCAACACATCTACACAAATATTTAATTTGAATATCACATTTAATAGTAATATTGTTTTTTAAAAGAAGTGCAATACTGCAGAAGCACAATAAAAGTTCTGGCTGTCTGGAAATCTCAGGAAGTCATATACAAAAAGAAAGCCTCCAGTGGCATTTCTCAAATGAGTGCTGGGCCAGCAAATATCATGGAAGTTGGATTATATGTCTTCTGAAATTCCTTTTAACCGAAACATTCTATGATATTATGTGTCATTCTGAGTGGCTCCCTTTGGGATAAATGAACTTCTAAAAACTAATTTTGGGGGAAAATATTCCTAAATGCATTTTATCTATTTTTCTGCCTTATAAAACAGGTCACATTGCATTTTTTGTCTTTAGAAATTATTTTTATTTATGTCTTGTTTAAAAAAAAATCACACTTGTTTTGTATGGGATGGATGTTCACACCTATAATCCCAGCTGGTGGGAAGGCTGCTTGGTTCTTTGCACATCTACTATCAAAGCATCTGTGATTTTATCAGCCTGAGGATTACAGGGTTGGAAATTGTCTCACCTAATGCAGATGGCAACCATTTCAGATTCAATAGATAGAGAAACTCTCAAGGAGGTTTTTTTTTTTATGGCATGCAAAGGTTAAATGATTTATTCAGATAGCAAGAAAGGCTGGACTGAAACCCAGAGTTCCTGAAAGCAAGCCTGGTACCCAATCTGCTATGTCATACTGGCTATATAGCTGAAAGTGAAGTGAAATTGATGAAGAGTAATTCAGTAAGTAACTCTAAACCCTTGAATTGGACAACTGGTCAATGCTCTATAATTGTCCTAGATTACAGTGGAACGTATTACGACTTTGACCAAGGTTCTCTTAACAGCTATTAAGAAGCTGAGGAATAATGTAAATTGTATTTATCCTCATTAAAAATACATTTATGATTGTTCAGATGAATACTAATCTTGCCAAGAAGACATCTAAAACCTTTAAAGATAAACACACTGGCACATATGCTGGAGAGAAGCAAAGTACATTACCTTTTCCAGTTTCACTTTGAGTCGTCGGTCTTCCATTCTCTTCTTTAACACCTCTACATCCTCTTTATTGCCATTAAGGACAATGACATCATCTTCTTGAAAAGGGACACCACACTGGAGTAAAGGGAAAAAGAAAAGAGAAGTCACCGCACCAGTGCTGTTACTTACACCAGCGACTCTCACAGTCCTGTTTTCATCCTGTGCTTCCTGACACTTAGCACCACTTTTATGAAACATGTTTTGCTTTCTAAGTTCAATTCTCCTTTCCTTACATTTTTCTATTATATATCACTCCAGAACCCAGAGTTAATATATTTCCTTACTCATTCAGCAAATACAATCATTTATTTAGCATTTACATGAGAAAAGTGAGCAAAGGTACACAATTTGGATAGTCACTGGCAGGGCAGAAAATGAGTTTTGCTCAGTCACACATGTCAAGAGTTATTCATCTCTACATCATCATGCAGACATAATATGTAACAACAACAACATTTATAGAGCACTTAGTATATGCCAGGCACTGTGCTAATAAGCGCTTGACAATCATTATCTCTTTTGATCCTCACAGTGCTGGGAATTAGGTAATGTTACTATCCACATTTCACAAATGAGGAAACGGAGGTAAACAGAGGCTAATTGAACTGCTCAGCTAGTAAGTGTCTGAGATGGGATTTGAACTCAGGTCTTCCTGCCATCAGGCCAGGTGTTCTATCCACTGTGCTGTCTAACTGTCCCTAATATGTATACAAGAAAGGAGGGGAAGGATCACATAGACCAAAATTCTGCAAGGAAAGTAAACCCAGGAAGAATGGGTAACTTTCTAGAATAAAACTGGGAAGACACAATAAGAATCAATTCCAATGAAGAACATTTTGAAGGTATTTAAAGTTACTGATATGGATATAAAAGAAATTCACATGGTGCAGTGAATACAGGACCAGCCCTGGAGTCAGGAGGACCTGAGTTCAAACCTACCTCAGACACTTAACATAAAAAAACTAGCCGTGTGACCTTGGGCAAGTCACTTAACCCAAATTGCCCTGCCTTCCCCTCTCCAAAAAAGCCAAAAAAAAAAAGAAAGAGAGAAAAGAAACTCACCAACAACTTAAGAATTTAAAAGATGTGTAAAACATGGAAGCAAGGAAAAGTAATGAATAATAATAATAGTAACATTGTTTATCTTTAAAAGGTTTCTAAGGTGCTTTTTATATATAAATTCATGTAAGCTTAAAAAACCCTTCTAAAATAAGTATTATTATCTCCAATTTATAGATGAGCAAACTGAAGCTAAAAGAGGTTTAAATGACTTACACAGGCTCGCACAGTTTTTATGAGTTTGAGGCTGATTTAGAACTTAGCTTTTCCACGGGCACTTCACATTCTATCTGCTGAGCCACCTACCTGTCAAGTCAAAATAGCATCAAGAATGCTAGAGCTCAGAACAAGCCGAGGCTGGCAAGGAAAACAAAAAAGATTTTTTAAAAGGTATACCCGAGAAAAGACAGAGGGGAAGGATCACTAGGGTCAGAGAAGGGAGAGCTGCCCATCTGTGGGGTGGTGCAATGGAAAGGACCAAAGGACAAAGGCCTAACATGGAGGTCACATCCAAGATAAGGAGATAAGAAAGGAGGCCTTGGAGGTTTTCCACTCACCATCCCAAATGAATAGCATCCAGAAAGAACTGGTGAGATTGCTTTGCTGAGATTGCAGTGAACCCCTGTTATCACAAAGGGCAGGATGAGATACATTATCAAATATTTTGCTGAAATCTAGATATCTGATATACAGATATACAACATTCCCCTGACTAGGCAATCAAATAATAAATGGCATTTATAAAGTGCTTTCAAGTTTATGAAAGGCTTTACATATAGCATCTCACTGCTGCCTCAGGTACTCTGAGGTAGGTATTATAGGTAGGGTCCCTATGGTTACCTGATCTTGATGGAGCTATCACTACTTTTTCTAAATTGTCATAAACCCACCCCATTCTGTAATTTTTCAGGAATAAAAATCAAGCTCAGATTAGCCAATAACTTGCAGAATCTACCTTTTCTTTCTTTTCAAAAATTAGGGTAATTCCCATCTTCCACTCCCTGATTGGTGTTCCAAAAGTCTAGAGAAAGGAGATTATCAAGGAAGATAATGGTCAGGGTCAAAGTGTCAAAGGCTGCAGAGAGGTTGAGGAGAATAGAGACTGAGAAAAGGTCATTAGATTTGGCAACTTTGGACAGAGTAGTTTCAGTGGAATTATGTGGTAGGGAGCCAGATTATAAAGATTTAAGAGAGTGAGGGGAGAGAAAGTAGAAGTACTTATCGCAGATGATCTTTTTAAGGAGTTTGGTCACAAAGGGCAGTTTTGTGTCATATACAAATATGGCAGCATGTCAAAGTATGACATCATGTCTTTACTTAAGTCACTGATAAAAACATTCAAAATAACAGGACCAAGAGAAGATCCCCAAGTTACTCTATGAAACCCTTCAAGCTGATAAAGACCCATTAAATAACTCTTTGGGTTCAGCCAAAGTAGTTCTGAAATTACACTTTCCTTTTAGCTCACCTGAGGAGCATGAAGGACTTTATCAGATGCCTTTTAATCTAATTAAAAATATATTCAGAATCCCTCTAATCTGTCAATTTAATAACCCCATTTAAAAAAGGAAATAAAGTTAGTCTGACTTGACAAAGTCTTGATAAAGCCATGATGGCTCTTTGTAACCAATGCTTCTTTTTTGCTAACCTTCCCTTTAAGATGTTCTATAATTTTACCAGGAATGTAAGTCAAACTTAGTGATCTATGTGGTCTGAAGACTTCACTCTTATTATTAGAAAATCAGGACAGAGTTTGCCTTTCTCCAATCCTGAAGTGCCTTTCTCATTCTTTGTGATTTTTTCAAATATCATTCAGAGCACTTCACCAATCACATCTACCCATCTACCCTGAGATGTAATTTATCTCGGCCAAGTGGCTTGAATTTGTCAAGGGCAGCTCCTGTCTGTATCTACCGATCTTGAGTTTCAGCTCTATATTAGTCATTTGTCTGTTTTTTCCTCATCTATTGTCCTCCAAGAGAAAAATGAAACAAAATAAGCAAGAAACTGCATTTTCTGTCACCCATTATCACCCACCCACAACAATGGTCTTTTTTTATTCTATTCTTTTTCTCATCTAGGTTTGAGCTTTACCACTTATAATACTACTCCTAGAGTACCATGCTTTGCTTTTGCATTTATCCTGTTACCTGCATTTGCTTCCATGTCGTCAAGAAGAATTTCAAGAAATTTTAAAATTGGTAGATGACTAACAGCCTTGAATTTCTAACTATGACTGTTGCAACAGGTGGTCACAGAGTTCTGCATGTACAGAGAGTTCATTCTAGTGCAAGGAAATAGTACAGTGACTGTAATCCTGCAAGCATCATGTTTACAGGATGGATGAAGTTCCCCTCTCTAACTATTAAGAGCTACAAATGATGAGAGAAGTCATTTTACAAAAGACAAAACACCTAGGTTCATCTGAAGAGTTTAAGAAATAACTATTAAAACAAGGGTAGGGAATAGTTTAGGACAGTGGGCTTATTCAGTTCAGAATCTGTTCCCAATTACATCAGACCCCATGGAAAAATGACTTGGTATCTATCGGTTGAAATTCACATATAAGCAGCTACAATTCACCTGCCACTTATTTTGTCTGTGTGACCATGGACTGATTTCCCTCATCTGCAAAGATGGGGTTGAACTAGATGCCCTATTAGGTCTCTTCCAACTTTAAATCAATGATCAGACATCCTTCAGGAGTATCCTTGCAGAGCCAGTTCCACTTTTATCCAGTCTCTGCTTCTTTAGGCCATGCTGAATTCTGTCTTTAAAAATCAAGCTATTGCTATCAGGACAAGTTTGGAACAGAAACTAAGAATCATCTGTGAGTCATAACAGGATACCAAGTATAGATCTGTTTGGCAATAATGGAGAACATGACAATATACTGTCTACTTCTTTCAGATGCAAAAATGGAGGGTCATGGTCTTGATCCTGAATGAGAGTGAAGTACAGTCTAAAAATGAAATAATTTGGAATGTGCTAATGCCCTCAATGTAAAACCAGGTCTTATCTTTGTAGCTTTCTTAAATCCTAGTCCTATGGCAATCCACAATTATTAGTAAAGTCAAATGAGCACATTCATTATTAATAGAATCAGGTGAGAAATAAAAGTTGACTTTTACCTTCCCCCAATAACAATTTTGGGTGCTAGATCAAGCTGCTGTTATCTGGTATGGCACCTTCTCAAGAAAAAGAATGTTTCATAATATCTGAACTATCATTTTCCATAATCACAATCTACTTTTCCTGTAGTGGAAACTAAGTTAGAGAGCAAAGCTGGCAACATTCCCCTTTTCCATTACAAAATTCAGGCAGCTCTTATCTAACTGCTTTTCTTCCTTAATGGGGGCAGGGGAGGGAGAGTGGGAAGTAAAAGCATGTGAAAATTTAAGCCATATTTTAAAATTAATTTAAAATTCCTAATAAACTAAGGATAGAGAGACATTAAGTTCAAGTGAAATTGTTTTATCTTAGTCATTATTTCATCACTATCTAATGGCCCGAGTATATGATACACCTATTAAAAAGAAGTAGCACAGACAAAATGGCTCTTTTTCTTTTAAATTTTATAGGTCCTTTATTATTTTCAATAAAGAGAAACCATGCATTTCAAAAAACGGTTATACTTTTGCATATTTTTTCAAGTTTAGCTAAAATCCTGCTGTTGCAAAGCAGGTGAGTGTGGGTTCTTGAAGGTACAAGCTCTTGCAGGTTCTTTCCAACATGGAATAACTTAAGAATAAAGGGGCTCTTCAGCTAAATGACCACAGGGTACTAAATTCAGCAGCCATGGTAACTCAGAAGACCACCCAGTAAATGGTAAAGGGGTGGTGAACTATGGCAGAGGGAGTGTCAACCCTGATGAAATCAGAAATCAAAGATTCCTGAAATACTCAAGGAAGCTCAGGGTGGTAACATGAAGCAGCATGAGTGTCCATTTAGTGTGTCATCATAACGATACTGGAAGGAACCAGGATACTGGCTTATTTCCTATCCAAGCAATAAGGGACAGAGCTTGTGTTTAAAAAAAAAAAATCAGACTGGTGTTTAAGCTATTGTTCAGAGTTCAGGATGTAGCTCTTATAGGAATATTTTGGGAATGAAGAGAGATATGGAACTGTTGCTTATTTTCTTTGTTAAAAGATCATTTAGTCATTCAGGAAGTATAATGAGAAGCAGCACAAAGAGTACTGGTTGTAGACCATGAGATTTAGGCTTGAAATGAGATTCCCAACACTTATTAGGAGTGTTATCACAGGGAAGTCATTTAATGTCTCTGAGTTCAAAGCTTTTTTCTTTTTCTTAAGAATTTTATTTATTTATTTACTTTCAGTTTACAACATTCAGTTCCACAAGCTTTTGAGTTCCAAATTTTCTCCTCCCCTCACCTATGGCAGCATGTAGTCTGATACAGTGAGTTTCAGTTTTTTAAAAAATGTTTTAAAGATACTTTCTTTTTTTACAGCACTTTCACTTTTCAATAGAACTCTCCTTATAATAGTCTTAGTTTTCTCATTTTATAAAAAGTAAGAATAACAATAGGGTTACTGTAAATAAAATGCTTGGTAAACCTTAATGTGTTATAAAAAATGTGAGTTATTTTTTGTCATCAAGTAACATTTATTAAGCAATTACTATTTATAAAATGCTGTACTACAGACAAGGGAATCAAACAAACCAAACATTTCTTCCACAGTGTGGACCTTCAAATTCTTGAGGACATCTATCATGTTCTTCCCTCTGCTAAGTCCCTCCCTCTCTCTTCTTTAATTAGTACTGACAGTAGCTAACATTTATTTAGATAGCACTTTAGGGCTTAAAAAGTACTTCATATCATACATTATCTCACTTTTGCCTTAGAACAATGCTGGCAGGTAGGTGCTATTATCATCCCCATTTTACAGATGAAGAAA
This sequence comes from Pseudochirops cupreus, assembly GCA_028627135.1. NCBI lineage: Eukaryota > Metazoa > Chordata > Mammalia > Diprotodontia > Pseudocheiridae > Pseudochirops > Pseudochirops cupreus. Next base: position 201,134,194 of record CM053581.1, on the reverse strand, counting down.
CTGAATGCAGAGGTTAAGTGACTTGCACAAGGTCACATAGCAAGATTCAAATTTGGTTTTTTCCTGACTCCAAGTCTAGAGGTTTATTATACCAGCTGACTATTTTTCTAAATGAAACATGTCCAGGTCCCTCAAACCTATCCTTTCATAATATGTTTCTACCTTCTAATATTATTTTCCAAGTCAAAATTTATCAGTTTAATTAACAAATACTTAAATGCTCACTGTTTCTGCTATATAGCAGAGGCATCAAACCCGCTGCCTGGCAGCCTAAACCAGATTAAAATATAACTGGGAAATATTTAATAAAATAAATAAAAATACAATAAAACAGATTACACTTTATTTTATTTTGTTGGGGTTTTTTTAAAGGGGGGGAGGGCAGGGCAACTGGGGTTAAGTGACTTGCCCAAGGTCACACGGTTAGTAAGTGTTAAGTGTCTGAGGCCAAATTTGAACTCAGGTCCTCCTGACTCCAGGGCTGGGGCTCTATTCACTGTGCCAAGCCATCCCACCAGATTGCATTTTAAAACTAAGTCCAAATGGCACCTGCAGGGGGTTTAGATTGTTGACTCCCTTTTCTATTTGAATTTGACACCACTATTTTAAGGTCCTTCTCTGACAGTCTGCGGTCTGAGGAAGGAGTTCTTAACCTGGCATCTGTGAACTTTGTTTTAAATATTTTGAAAACGATTTCAGTACAAAGGATTTCCTTTATAACCCTGTGTATTTTGTTTTATGCAGTTAGATATATCATTCTAAGACTATTCCAAGTCTGTAAGTTTCACCAGACTGACAAAGTTTAAGATCTCTTCCAAAGCTGAAGTCTCTGATGTACAAGGTACTATATGCTAGACTTGAGGCTACAATTCCAAACCAAAACCAACTCTAGCCTCAAGAAGCTCACATTCTACAAAGGAGGCTATAACATGTACGCAAAAATATAAAGTAAGCAGAGGAAAAAGTCAAACGACCAAGAGAAGGAAGCTGGTAAGAGATGACAAGACCCCAAGTTGGTCTGGGGACAGCTTCTAAGCTCATTATCCAGCATCTCTTGACCGTGTGATTCTTTGCTCTATATTGACTCGTGTTTGCATTTCCATGAAGGCAAGAGGCTTGCTTACCTAAGCTTTCTAACTTCCCTAATAACTCACACACAGCCTTTAGCTCTAGGCATATTTGCTGGCTGAGTATTTGTTGAGGGAATGAATGAATCCTTGGCAATGAACTTGTCAGAAGTTGGAAGCAGCAGCTCAGAGAAGGAAGTAGGGAGCTCCAAAGGCACCAGCGAACGCTTTCAGTAACCAATCTGCTTTCCTCAAACTTAGCCACAGCACAGTCCACTACAAAGTATAGCAGGGTCAACAGAGATACTACATGGCACTGAATTTGCTAAAAGCTAGTCTTTTCTATTCATAATGGGACCTTTTATTTCTTGGCTTTTGTTGGATGAAATCAGTACCCCACCTCAGAGACTTAAACTTATAACTTTAAAACACTGGACTTACTGGAGTTCAGTAACTCTAGAAAATCTATTAAAATGTCAATATTATCCTACTCATACAAAAGGAACATCTTGATTCTTTCACAGAAACATTTCAAAATTTTTCTTCAAACACAACATAAGTCTCAAAGTCCAAGGAAGTATAAATAAATAAAATCTGTACTCATGAATTAAATACAGGACTCAGCTGATTCAGATGCATAAAAGAAAAGGTAAAGACATTACAAAATTATCAACCACTTACAGCCCATTTTCTGCTTGCTTCCCTATCCTCAAGAGGTCTGGCTATGTAAAAGCAACAAAATGCAGAGAATGCCTTTATAAGCAGTGAAAGTGGGGAGATTTTAAAGTAAAAGCATCCTGTAGATGAAGGCAAAGAGACTCCATCTTTGCAGTGTATTTTGACACAGCTCCACTAACAATGGAGTTCTATCACCTGTAGTCCTAGAGGAAAGAAACACTGTCCAGGTTTACTAGAGTCACTGCAGTAAGGTACTCAGGAGATTAAAGCTGAAATGTGAAGTATTTAGATTTTCCTAAATGCTAATATGAAACTGACCATTTTTTCCTAGTACTTCCTAATTAAACACTAGATAAAATATGGAAGGTGTGACATCTGGTCCTAGCATAATTTATTTAAGCCAGAGGAATTTTATCTACCCTTGCTCAATATTTCAGCCAAAAAATTCTTAGCTTATACAAATCATCATCTTCTAACCTCCACCTATGAGAGTTTCCAAATCTGATGCTATGAAAGAGAAAAAAATTTGCTGCACTATGCTGAGCTGATGCTTTTGCTTCTTCTCTGTTCTTCAAAGACTCACAGCTAAGAGACCCACAGGTCAAAATAAATGAGACTGAAATTCTCAGGGGACAAAAGGGCAACAAAACCTGCCAAGCAACTCTGTTCATGTGATTCAAGCTGGATCTGCTGAAAGAGAGGACACTGATAGAAGTCGAAAACAAATCCAGGAATGAACCCTGCTGTGATTCTGCTCCGTGGGATCTGAGAGTTGCCTTTTAGTGAGTGTTTCCTTTAATACTGTGGGGGTGTAAGTGGCATGTGTTAAAGCTGGCATTAGTTTGGAACAAAAATGTTTTTATTTGCTCCCTTCTTTGGATTTAAACCAGCCATTACGGCGGCTATATTTTGAACTGAAGGATCTTTAGGCATCACTTTCTCCACAGAGCAGCTGTTAGCATTCTGTTTAAACAGAATAAAATGAATAGGGATATGTCAAAGTACTAGAACAACTGTGCTTGAAATATACTAGCACTGTTCTTAAATTCAGAAATAGAAGAGTCATTAAAGCCACATATAAAGCTCTCTTGTCCCACACTGTGCTGGGACTAAAAGCCAATGGTTTCATTCTGCTACACCAGTCATGCCAAAAAAAAAATGCTTTCTTTAAAAAAAATTATGATCCTTATAATTTAATAAAACTCTAATATAGATTTTAATGGTATGCTGTAGGAAGTTTCAGTTATAAACATGTTTTATAGTTGATTTATTTGATTTTGAAATATTGTGGCATTCTTTTAGGATACTGTCAATGTTATTTTAGGACTAAAAACAAATTATGAGTGTACATTTTTCATTCTGTAGATGTCTCTTTCTTGAAAAATAAAAATCAGTATTTCCATCTACTTCAGTAAACAGAAGAAATAGGTTAATATTTAAAATTTAGTATTGGGGTAGAGAGAATGAGGCTAAGACAGAACAAATATTCAGCTTTATATCACCATATTCTTAGGACAATTCTGTTCTTTTAAATTTCTTTATAGTTAATAATCACTCCATCAAATTGAAGTCTATTTCTCTGGCATTACAGATAAAAGTTAACATTAGTGAACTCTTAAATGCCTTAAAACTGTATATAATATACCCGAACATATGCTAAAGGGAAGAAGCGCCTAAAGAATACTTCTATATTTATATTGAACGTATTTATCACCAGTCAGGGAGGTACAGCTAGCCCGAGGGAAAATAGATGAGTTTAGAGAGAAAAATGCCAAGGCCTCTAGCGGAGGGAGGGAGAAAGGAGAGAACAAAAAAAATCCCAAACAAACAAACAAAAAAACCCAAAACCATTTGCTACAAGGGGAATCTCATTTAAAGACACTCAGAAAGCCTTCCCTTTCCCCCCCACCCATACAATTTTCTACAATCAGAAACTGTCTATATGAGCTAATGACATTAATTTTCAGGGTTCTCAGGGCAAAAGCAGTGAGACAGAACTTAAAATACTGTACTTCTTACTGGGTCCCACTGGTAAAATGATTTGAAATTTACGACTGTGTCACAGAAAAACATATACTGTTACTTGGGAAGAACAGCATGCCTCATTAACCCTTACAACCAGTGTACAACATCACATACAGAAATGCAGTTACTAACCATAAGCAGAAAATCATCTCTATAGAACTGTAGCATTCCAGGTGTTATATATAAAAAGATGAACTAAATTAAGCCAATCTTATTATAAGGATTTTTTTTTCTATAAAGTATAGGTAGGCAGTTAACAGGATTCATGGCTCCTAAGGGCACTGTTGAGATATTTTTTATTAGAAATAATTACAGGAAACTAGCTCATCATGTAATCTACCATTCCTAAACTAATATTTTTATGAAACTGAATTACTAGAGGAATTTATAGGTTCAGAAAGGGAAAAAGAAAAATAGATTTTATGAAGGAATAAAAGAAAAATAAAAAATCATTTGTAGGTGATTGAACAGGATTATAAGGTTATAGATTAACAAGATATTTAAGAATTATTGAACTTTAAAATTATTTCTAACAATTTAAAATTTACATAAAAGCTGAAGTGGCAGAAACTGATTTGGGCAATAGCCTTAGATCCATGATCTATAAATTGCAAAGCAAGTTACTTACTCTTTGAGGAGTAGGGAAGGGAAGGTCAGGTTAGATGTACATTTGAAAAAAATTACCTATCAATGGAAATCCTTCTATCAAATACTTACTATATAGATTCAAATATAAGCCATATCCCCCCCCCAAATCTAACTGTATGAAACACAAGTAAACTAAGAAGCAATGTTTTTTTAATCACTGTATACATATATACATATCTCCTGTGAAAAATATTTTATATTAGATCAACATAGCATTTTAAAAACATATTAACCACCACTGACTTCTAGGCTCATTCATTTGTTCTACCAAGTAAAATGTACTATTCTCAGTCTTTAAAAAAAAAGGTACCAAAATAACTAAAGACAAATCTTGCCCTTAAAGACCTAACAGTTTAATAAAGGGAGAGTAATACAAGTATATAGATAAATGCAATTAAGAGAATAAAAATGTTAAGTCAGATGAGGAATAAGTAACTTCCAGTTGGAAGCATCAGGAATGGTTCCATGAAGAAAATAGCATTTGAAGGATGGGTAGGACACAGTCAGAAACAGGAAGGCTGTCAGTGAAAAGGACTTGTGAAAAGAACACTAGACCTGGAGTCTGAAGACATGGATTCAAACTACCTGGGCCCAGTATTAAAGTACTTTTTTAGAAAACAGAGGAAGACATTCCTAGTGCTTACTATTGTGCCGGGTACTGCGCATATTCCAAATATCTCATTTGATTCTCATAACAACCTGGGAAGGTAAGTGATATTATTATCTTCATTTTATAGATGAGGACACTTTATAGATGAGGGACTTGCCCAAGGTCATACAGCTACTAAGTGTCTGAGATGACACTGAACTCAGGTTTTCCTAACTCCAGGATCTATCAACTGCACAACTTAGCTACGGTGAAAAGACTACCTTTTTCCTGACTCTGGATCTTTGAAAGCTAAGGTGTCTCCCTGGTTAGAACATAAGCACCCTGAGGGCAGGGACAGTTTCCCTTTTGTCTTTTTATCCCCCATAGTGCAAGGTACACAGGCAAGGAATAAATGTCTGCTGAAAGAATGACTGGAACATATACCCTCCCCTCTACTTGTCACAATTCCACTCTTTCTTCACAATTCAACTGCCCCTGTGAAACTTTCCGTAACCCTTCCCTCACCTAAAAATATTCTGTCCTTCCTCCTATTCCCTTAGAGCACTTGGCACTTACTTTGTGCCCTTCATTCCCTACCTTCTATTCTATTAGCTGTATGCTGCCCCCTATCCCCACCCTCCAGGAGAACAGAAATTTCTTAAAGGCAGGTACTTTGTAATTTTCTAAAATGTTGTGCGCTTCATAGTTTTTCCCCTTAATAGGAATAAGTCTTTGTTGAACTGAAATTGAAGAGTAACGGACCCGTGGATAGGATTCAGAGCCTCTGGCAATAGTTAAAAAGTGGGGGAGAGCCCTATCTCCAGCACCCACCATCTCCTCTCTGCTCTACTAGAGAATCACAGTTAGAATAATTAGATCTTCATCTCGAATGGACTAGACTATTAAGCCAGCGTCCTAAATGGCATCCTGCCTACAGTCTCACTCTTCTCAATCCATTCTTTGCATAACTGAAATAATAATATTCCTAATACTCAGGTGTGACCATAGCATTCCCCTACAAAAAACTTTCACGGCGCCCTTATTTCCTATTGGCAAACTCCTTAGCCTGGAACTTAGGATTCTCTACAATCTGACTCCAATCTTTCCATTATATTGCTCCCTTTCACAAAACCTAGATGAGAACAGCCAAAATGAAGATCAGCTGTGTTCCCTTGATTTCATCATCCTCCAGGCCAGAAACACACTCCTATCCTCACCTCATTCTGCTGAAATCCTTAAATGCTCAGCTCAGGTGCCTTTTCTCAAGAAGCTCACTAGTCCCTAGCTGAAAAAGTTCTTATGCTCCTCAAATTTTCCTAAAAAATTTGCTTGGCCTTCTTCTTTGCCCTTATCACACTCTGTCTTACTTGCGTACTCATTTGTCCTCCCCACACACAATCCCCTCCCCCACTTTGATTGTAAGTTTCTCAAGGCACAGTGGTTCTCCACCTTCCTAATGCCACGACCCTTTAATACAGTTCCTCATGTTGTGGTGACCTCCAACCATAAAATTATTTTTGCTGCTACTTCATAACTGTAATTTTGCTGTTATGAATCGTAATGTAAATATCTGATATGCAGGATGTATTTTCATTGTTACAAACTGAACAGGTTGAGAACCACTGCTCAAGGGCAAGAACTATCATTCTTTTATCCCTAATGCCCAATAAATGTCTGTGGAATGGACTTGCTGTAGTCTTTTAGGAGTAAATTTAGTAAATCAGTTCCTCTCTTTTAGTCAATCAACAAACATGGTCATGTATTCCACTGGATCAAACTTCTACTAGCACCAGTTTTGCTAAGAAGGAGAGCTTGATGGGCAAAAGCAGAGACAATGAGATTAGAAATGCATTTGATTTTGCAAACCTCATAGGCTTTAACAAGCATATTTTTTAGCAAAATAAAAACAATCACCACCACATAATTTAGATACTTTCATATAATATTTTTCCTAAATTAGATACAGGAGGGCTTTAATGGGTTCAGTAAATTTTCAAGTTATTATTCAATGTTCTTCAGAGAAAAACTGGTCACAAAGAGTTAAATCCATTGGGGATTTTCATATTATTCACTAGATCTGCTAGCAATCTAAAGGTTAAAGCTGCAGCAAGACTATTTATAATCAACAGCAATGCAGTCTCCACAGATCTCATTTACAAAGACTGGCTTTGCTGCCTTAAAAGGCTTGTACTGGAACAATGACACAAAGCAAAAATCTGAGGGCCAGCAGGCTTCCACTTCATATTGCATCCGAGAGGGCATCAGGTTCTGAATTTTTAAAGGACTTTCAATGAAACAAAGGTTCTACAGGCAACTTGGTGATGCTGGACTAATCCAACTTAGCAGAAAGGTACAGATTAATATTTAACTAATTTCATGTGACTATCTCAGAAGGGTGTAATGAAACCCTCAGTCTGAGTATTGCCTGAAGGATAATGGATTACATATGGGATTTACCTTCATTTAGTTATCACAAACTACTGAAAAAAAATGTAAATTCCCTAGGTTCTTCTACAGGAGGCATATTTAAATATGTTTCAATTTAACATTAAAAAATTCTATACTTTATCAATTATTGAGTGCTAGAACCTTACAGTAGTATGAACTGTAGTAAATGCAGTGCTTGACAATGCTGTCAAAGAAGCCTTTTTATTTGATGTTTTGAGAGAAAATATTTTAAGATACAAAAACCATTAAGTGTAAAATGCTATAGTATAGGCTTATTTCTTATTCAAAATTTTGAGATATATATATATATATATAAGAATAACTTTTTTAAAGGAGGCTTATTGATATTTTAGATTTATGAAAATGTCACGTAATAAAAACTAAAACAATAATTTGAGAATATGTTTATAATAGAAAGAATCCACATTATATTAATCTATAAAATAAAGAAACAAACCTATTGCAAATCAGAAAATCAAAGTACTTAGTTTCTTTAAAAAGAAACTGAAAAAAATCTTAAAACATTCCTACTTACACACATACGATAATGCTGAATTCTGATTCTATGAAAAAAGCTTTTACTTCTAAATTTTCCCCCTTTTATTTCTATTATACATTTATACTTTGATTTTATCATGCTTAACCAAAAGATAAGTCAAAAACTGCTTCAACTTTTTCAAATGGCATTAGTTTTAAAGATGTGTGAGGACTTGGGGCAAACTGTCAGATTTCAAATTAGGAATAAAACACAAATGTGCAAATACTGAGTCTCCACCTTCCATTCAAGTAATAAAAAGCAAGATGTAAACTTATTCAAAATTAGAACTGTGGGGCAAGATTACCTTATTACCTTTAAAAGAACTTTCCTTATTACATATGGATATGGGGGAGTTGAGGGTTGCAGAGAGGAGTAGCAGGTGCAATAAAATGATTAGGTTTATAGGATAATAGTGTAAATTCCCAAATGACTTATATTAATAGCAGAAGTGAAGGAAATGTGCATTTGTTCATCTAGTTCAGTCTCATATTACTCCCGACACTAAAGAAATATTAATTGACAATGACATTAGATGTTTCTTCTAATTTAATAAGTATATATTATTGTTACTCTAGTCTTCAGTAAAATAAGTTATCAGATCACTCCAATGAATAGCAAGAAATTGGGCAAAAGTTCATTCATACATGAGTAATTTAAGTGATAAAAGCTGTTCTGTATTGCTGCATAGTACCCTTATAAATTCAAAATCAATTCTTGTTTTTATATGCCCAGATAATTTTATCACTTAATTTTGAAAGACAGTATGTCATAAAAACAGCATCTGTAGAACTCAATGCTTAATGACTGACTTCAAAAACTTTCATCTTCACAATTTGATAATTATGAAAATAAATAAATCATTTCATGACCCTTTTAAAAATAACAAAGTCTGATTCACTATGCAATTTTCAGTCCAAATCTATCACCAATAATATAACTCTCTAAAAATGATTTGACTAACAAACACACTTATAGTCCCAGCTTATGCAAAGCAAATTCTACTATGCAAATTCTACTAGTAGTAAATGTCCTAGGATATAGGAAGATAACCTATTGTCATAATAGGTGCTTTGAATTTAACTCCTGGTTATGATGGACCACACCTAGGTATTTCACACAAATTCTGACCACCAGAGATATACAACTATGAGACACTGGCTAGAGCAAAGGTTATAGAGTGAAGTCATGAAACAGTTTTTCTTTTAGCTAAACCTAGTGGCCTGCATGGCCCTAGGTATGACTTAATATTTAAAAATTCATTAGCCCATCTTTAAATTTGTCTTGATAGCATATAATTTTCTCTCCATACTTAAGAGAGAATTTTCTTTCCATTTTAAAGAGAAACAGAAGTCTATCAATCTGATGGCTCGATTTTTGCCACCTAACAATCTTAATCTGCTCTTTATTTTGTTTTGATAAAACAGACCCTTTTTGTAATGAACGCTGGAAATCTGATTCCTTGTTTATGTAACAGTTAATTTCCTTATATGGAATAGTAAATCATCACTGTGATTTCCATTACACGTCATATCTAAGAATCACTATATGCATTTGGAAAAAAGAAATCCTACTGTCTTTCTAAAAGACAAGCATAAGTGCATGTGCATATCTGTATCTATATGAATTTTTATACCCCAGGAATGAAGGAAATTCTCTAAATTATATTTGTTAAAATTATAGCATCACAAAGTTGTGTCATATTCTACTGCAATGAACTCAAGCTATTCAAATTTCTTATTTATAAAAATATTGCCTGAAATTCATGACCTATTTAGCTGTCAGATTTCTGTTACGTTATCCAGAGCAAAGGCATATGACCTAGAGTTATAGTTTTATTTGGTTTTTAATTTTTAAAAATTTTGCAACAAATACTACTTGGTGTTTACTAAATCAAAAGTAACATTTTTTTTTCTTCCTGGAGTATTCCCTATTGAAAAGCATTATCGTATCTTAGTCCCTCAATGCACGCACAAGCCTTCTCCCCTTCTCTCCTGGGGCCTGGCTACTGGGTACAGAATGTCCACCAGTTCATCTATTTTTGGAAATGTTTTGTTCCTCAAACAGAATGATAAAGAGCCCAAATGAGCCTATCTCAATCTTTCCAGGGAAAATATAATAAGGCCAGCTTCCAAAAACTATTTCTCCCACATTTTCCAAGTTCAAACCTTAAAAGGCAGAATCTTATAGTGGATCAAATACCAGCCTTGAAATAAGGGCAAACTAGGCTCAAACTCCATATCCAGCACTTTCTAGATGTGAGATTCTGTTCGTTTAGCTGTTCTACGCCTCAGTTTCCTTATACGTAAGATGAGGGAGCTGAACAAGCGCCTCTTATTTCCCTTCCAATTTTAAACTATGATCCTATGATGACTCAATGTCAAAAAATCAAAATAAGGGAAAAAGGCCCAGAAGATTTAACTAGAACTTGTCAACATTCCATATTGACTTGTCTTGCCACAACCTACTAAAAACAAAATGCCTAGAAAGCAACATTTTCCTTTAGACACATGCCAAGTTCATATGCTGCCAAATGTGTAGTCACAACATAGTATCAAATGGGTTCAATATCTAAGTTGTTTGCAACAATATTTCACAAGCTTAAAAATGGCATTTCCTCTGTTATCTTGTTACAGAATTTCTTTTTAAGGAAGCAAGGTTAGTGTAGTCTTTTCTCTCCAACGCAAAAGCTGAAAAAACCTGGGAAGGAGTCTCAGTAAGAGATTATATCTTAAAACCTTCCCCAGCTAAATCTGTTTTGTTATTATACTAGTATTTCACTTATCTGGAGGCCACTTATTTGGCAACAATACAGCAGTGAACCATTAATCATTACATTATCTGTAAAGCACTTTTCAGCTCTAAATTTTATGATTCCATGAACCAGAAAGTAACGCAAAAAAGCCTCTGAGCAAACAAAACAGGCATCACAGTCTATGTACTGAAGCACCTAAACATTATACTCATAGAAGAGCCCCACCGGTTCTCACTTAAGGCCTATTTATCTTTATTTTGTACACAATTCCAATAAGCTTGCTTAATTGATCTCATAGCCCAAAGCAGATCAGAACCAGTAAATTAGAAAAGGGAAGGTAGGGCCTAGCCAGTAGCAGGCACACTGAAAAACAACAACAACAAGATAAGAAGTGACAGCTTGACAGTAAGGGAAACGTAGACAAACTATAGACAAAAACCAAAAACAAGCACAATTCAGAGCTTTACAGTGTAAGGTAAAAACAGCCCTATGTTACCCAAGGACACTACTATATTGCATCAGATCATAATATCTTATTTTTATAATGATGATCCTGTGTTATTAAACATTACATTCTAAGAAGTCAGGTAGATTTAGAAAGCTTTTCATTAACTTTTTTTAAAGTTCGGACATTTAAAGAAATAGGCTTCAGCTATGTAGAAATTTTATCTGAAATATACATTATGCCAGATAAATTAAATGCCACTGTGTTCTTGCTATGTTATTCTTTGTTAATGGAGGAGCAGAGGGGAATCAACAAAGGTAATTTGGGTCATAGCCTCCTAAGGAAACAAGCTACTGTGGTTTATAATAGTACTTTTATTTATTTATTTTTTTAAGAATACAAACATGAACTAGTTTGAGGTGGTGGGGAGGGGGGCATCTGACAAAAGAACTGTATTCAATTTAATTGAACAAATAAGTATTAAGCACATACTATATGTTGGCTGTATTAGGGATACAAAGATACTTTTGAGGAGCTTAAAATATTGTGGAGAAATGAGACATCTACAAATAATTATAATACAAACTCATGATGTCATAGATTTACAGCTGGAAGTCAGCCCAGGGGTCACCTCAGCCAATCTCTAATTTTTATAGATGAGCAATCTGAGGTTGGGTGGAGGGGAGGGGAGAAGAGGAGGGTTAAGTGATTTGCCCAGACTTACATGGTAGTAAGTGGGAAGGCTGAGATTGGAAGCCAGGGTCTGAAAATCTAGTGCTCTCTCACTTTACACTCGAAGTAATAATATAATGAAATGGGTAGAGGAAGTTACACATTAAGGCGTAAGAGACTCTAGGTGGGAAGAACTGTTTCCAGTTGGATGAATCAGAGAAGGCTTTATGGAGGGGGTAGTAACTGGCCCAGCCTTGAAAAAAGATGACGTGGGGCAAGTCTGTTTAAGGAATAAACAAGAGAGTGTGTATTAATGTCCAAAGGCAGGAGATCTGGTCTGAGTGTAGATAATATGAATGGAGTAGTGGGAAATAAAGCTAAAGATAGGTTCAAGTCAGACCGTGAAAGGCTGTGAAATGTTTGTAAGAAATGTATATTTTATTTTGTAGACAATGGAAATTCACCAAAGTTCTTTGGTCCTGTGTATTTCAGCATATTACTTTGTCAATCTTGTGAAGAATGCGTCAGAGGGAGATCTAAGACTAGTTAAGTGTCTGGAGGCCAGAAGTTCAGTTAGGATAGGGGTGGGGAGGGTGTGTGTGTATGGGGGGGCTTCTTAAGCTATTTTGTGTGTCATGGACCCCTCTGGCAGTCTATGGACCCGTTATCAGAATAATGTTTTTAAGAGCATTAAATACATATGATTACAAAAGAAACTGAAGGTTAGTGAAAGTAAATATGTATTTTTTTTTCTTATCTAAGTCCACAGGCCCCAGATTAAGAACCTCTGAGTTAGGAGGCCATTTATTAGACAGGTGATCAGGGTACTTAACAGGAATATTGGCATTGTAAATGGAAAGGAAAGGAATGGACATTATTGTGATATTGTGTAGGTATATTCAATAGTCCTTAGTAATCCATTGAAGTGTAGAGTGAGGGAGAGGTATATGTCAAAAAGATGATCTGAGAAAATAAAAATAGCATCACCAAAAATATGGAAGTTGTGAGGAGCAAGCTTTCCCTAGTTGGGGAAAGAAGAACTTTTAACTATTTGAAAGAATGAAATATTTTCACCATAATGTATTAAAAGTATTTATAGTATAACACTAAAATAAAAAAAATTTTACTCAACTTTAAAATTTTAACTGCATCTTTGGAAAAGAAATAAAGAACACTTGATCCACTTACTAAAGAATGAAATGATTAATCAGAATAATTGTTTTTCTTCCTTCTTAGGAGAGATTCCTGCTTAAGCCAATATTTCAAACACAATGAAACAGCATCCTTGGTTAATGTAAAAGATCAGCAGTCAGAATACATGGATTCTATCTAATGTCAAAAAGCAGGTGATTTTTTAAAAATGCAACCGAAGAACAATTTCTGAAAATTTTTTTTGATAGTTAGTTGAAAAGAGGTACAATTTGATTAATTTTGCACAAATCATAAGAAAATAAGACTTATCAAAAAGTAGTATTTCCCAAACAATCAAATAAGATTTAGAGATAAAAGGGACCTTAGGGATCAGTTAATTCAACAACTTTTATTTTAAAAAAAATACATTTTATCGATAATTTTGTTTTTACAAGAGTCATTTCTCCCCTCCCTCCACACTGAATCTTCTTGTGTAACAACAAAAAATAACTAAACAAAAAATATCCAATTCAAAGACCATATCTGATAATGTACATAATATTCTATTACAGCAATTCCTCACCTATGTTGTGGAAAGAGGAAGTATGTTCATTATATTTTCTTTTTGCTTTCTGGAGCGGGGAAGACAGGGCAATTGGGGTTAAGTAACTTGCCCACATAGCTAGTGCGTCAAACGTCTGAGACCGAATGTGAACTCAGGTCCTCCTGACTCCAGAGCTGGTGCTCTATTCACTGCACCACACAGCCACCCCCGTTATATTTTCTGAGACAGTCACTGTTTTTTCATTATGCTTCTCTCTTCATCCCTGTCCATAGCTAATCAGTTGCTAAATTTCATCAATTCTATTTTCAAATTATCCACACCCACTTTCTTCTCCCCACCCAGCCAGTCACTACTCAAACCCTCATTTGCCTCTCACCACTGGACTTCTATCATAATATTCTAATTGTTCTCCCTGCTTCCAGGTTCCTCACCTCTCCAACTCGTCCTTCAAATAGCTACCAAAGTGATATTTGTAAAACACAGGTCTGAGAAGTTCGATCACTCTGCTCCAAAAACTTCAGGCACTCCCCTCTGCTTCTATGATCAAATCCCTCTGACAGTTAAAACCTTTCACAGCCTGGATCCAATTTCCTGAATTGATTTCACATTACTCCTCTTAGGCACTCAGCCAAACTGGTCTACTTCCTATCCCCTATATGTGATAGGACATTTCACCCCATGTGTATTTGCACAGGCTACTTTCTCCTCTGTGCCTTGATTAAGCTCCCCTCTCCTCACTTGCACCCCTTGGAATCCTGAGCTTCCTTCAAGGCACAGCCCAAGTGCCACCTCCTACAAGAGGAAGCTCGTTCCAGTTCTCGCAGCTGAGCGTATTTTCCTTTTACTCCCAAAGTATTTCATATATGCTTTGTATTGATTCATTTGTGTATATGGTATTTCCCCTCACAGGCTGCAAATCCCTTGGTGGCAGCTTTATTTTTGTCTTTGTATCCTGAGCGTCTGGCATAGTCCCTGGTACATAGTAGGCATTCAATAAAAACTTTCAACTTCCTTTTAGTGCTCAAAATCTTGTCTTACATTGTTATTGTCATGTATCCAATTGTCTCATTCTATTTCAATTCATAAACATCTTTTGATGATTCTCTGAATTTCTCACTCTCCCTTCTTACTGCACAATATCTTATTATAATGATATACTGTCATTTTTCCAGCCATTCTCCAATCAATGGGCACCCATTTTGTTTCCGGCTCTTTGTAACCATGAAGTGTGCTGATATGAAAAGCTGCAACTTTCTCATTTTACAGAGGAGGAAATGGAGGCCCAGAGAAGTTAAGTGACTCGCCCAAGGTAATACAAATAGAAAAGTAGAGAAGAGTCAGGGTTTAAACCTAAGTCTTTTTTCCACTGCACAAAAAATCAATTTAAACATTTTCAAATGTCTAAGTTAACAGAATTATTTTCATTTCCATTTAGACAATATGTTTTTACTCTCTAACATAATAGGAACATAGGCTTAGAGCTGAAAGGGACCACAGAAGTCATCAAGTCTAAACTCCTCTTTTTACAGATAAGGAAACTTGAGGTTAAGTTGGGGAATTACCAAGGATCATGTGAGTAGTGTGTGGAGTGGGATATGAACCCAAGACCTATGCCTCTCAAAAAACATGTCCTCCTTGTTCTAGTAATCCAGAAGAACACCCAGCAATTAATTAAGGTGGCATCCATATTCAAAATCAGTAAACAAAACTAATGATGTCTAGCACATCAAAGTAGCAAAAGGAAGAACGGCAAAGACCTAGTGGTGATGGTGAGGGAAACAAAGATCTGAATAATCTACTTTGGAAGACCTTATCTTGAAAAGAGCTGAGTGTATCAAGCAACCTCTTGCCCTTACATTTCTCCCACTTCACATTCCCATTTGACTCTCTTAAAAAAATGTATTGTACTTCAAATTTTTCAATTGTAAAGTGTGGGATTCTTGTCTCTGACAACGCAGATGTATATGGACTAAGATGCTGGACTCCCTGACGAAAAGATCCACAATCTAAGGTTAAAATGGGAATACACTGCCTAACAGAACCTGAGCTGCATATACATTCTCTGGACACCTCCTCTTGCTTCTCATTTACTAAGGGGCAGAGCCTCAGTGGATTGCCGGTGTACCCTTCTGTTCATCCTTATCCCTATACTCCACACTAATTTCACCCTGGGCATCCAGTTAGGGGGGTTAAACCTCAATCAACTTGGGTAATATAAAAACCCTTAAATGAAATGACTGCAACCTGCAAAGGAAAGAAGGACAGACTGATAGATACACACTAGTAAACAATGATAACAAAAACATAGGACCTTGTCAAGCCTCTCCTTTTCATCCATTAGAAGGCTAAAAGGACCATTTATTACAATCTCCTTCTTAGCAACAATTCCCCACTGGCCACTCTTCTCATTTCAGGAAGGTTAAGTTCTTACTTACCTTACTTGGTTGAAACAAAGGAGGAAGGAGGATACTCAGCTCAATTCCCCTTTATTCAACCACCATGTGACTACTTCCACCATATTTCATCCAAACCTAGAAGACCTAGATAGGCCCAGCCTCCCTAATTAAAAAACAAACAACAACCCCCAAACCAAATCCAGATCCCTTAAAACTGGTGATTTTTAAAAGGAGAATTTCATAGCTTAATAGTGCCTTAACCACTAAATCAGTAATATGACTTTAAAATTCAGAATTTGGTTCACAGTGAAAAACAATGTACAGGGTGTGGGACTGCTTCCTGACTGTTTCCTTTAAAACTAGAAGCCTGAAGAGCTTTTTAGACATGTTTTCCCTCCAAACTCATAAAAGTTCCTAGACAATTCTGGAAGTATCAGAGAGGACACGTGTTTGCAGGTAGACTAGGAAGAGGGGAGGAAGAAAGGGAGGTAAAGGGAAGATTTTGGTTTATTTTTAAGAGGAGTGGGCAACCCAAGGAGGAAATCTTTCAGCTATAAGAGATCTCATGATTGAACAAGAAGCCTCAGGACTCAACAGAAAGGAGTAGTCAAAGGTAAGGGGTAGGAATTCATGGGAGAGGTAGCAGATGGTTTAGTATAGACTACCTCACACAGCTTTGTTGTGAATAAAGTTCTTTTTGCTATAGTAATGTGAATTATCTCCAGGTGAAAGAAAAGGGGTTTATTCTAGGAAACAAATTTGCTGAATGACTACTATTATAGAAGACACAAGCATTTAAGATAGAAATTTAAGGAGACACCAGGGAAAAGCCTATGATCATATGCTCATGCTGCATACACCTCCTTCCAACAAGACCAAATCTTGAAGTTACCTGGTAACTCTTTTGCATCTGCTCTATTTTAAGGGCTCTGCCATTTCGAAACACCTAATGCACCCGAGGAAAAGAGAGAGAACTCATTTACTGAGCAGTAAGGAAGATTATGGCTCCTTATACCTGTAACCATTGGAAGAAGAAAAAGGTAAAAGTGTGTGGGGTTTTGGGGGGGGGAGGGGTAGGTACTATAAAATGGAGTACTCTCCCTGTTTCTCACTTGATTGTTTGAAGAGGAAGACTGCCAGGAAATGGCAGGACCCGGGGGAGTGGGAGGGGAATTTTGTTTAAAAAATAAAAATACAAAAATGGCAAAGCTAAAAAAGTAACACAATATTTGAAGCATGTTTGAAAGTAAAAATATGTAACATTTCATAGATTATTCTGGCCTATGTTTGTTTGTTTTTTTGCTTTTTTTGGGAGGGCACTTGGGGTTAAGTGACTTGCCCAAGGTCACATGGCTAGTTAGTATGTCAAGTGTCTGAGGCCAGATTTGAACTCAGGTCCTCTTGACTCCAGGGCCACGGCTCTACTCACTGCGCCACCTAGCCACCCCGCATTCTGGCCTATGTTAATCCAACTAAAGCAAACTGGTCATTTTTTCAACTTATCTCTTTGGGTTAGGGCTGTTGCTAGAAAAAAGCTAAAATGGGCTGTATTAATACAACAAATGGTTCTCAGAATAAGAAAGTCTCTTTTTTATATAGCATTCTGCAAATTTTCACTGTCTTAATATATTCTATATTCATTAGTTTTATCAGGGTTATCAGTTCTCAATTATTCAGGGCCCTTCCCTGAATTATTTAGCTGCCTCCCCCTCACCATTCCTCTCATTAGCATCTTTAGGGAGTGATCAGGTAAGGAGTAATCAAGCCAGATCTAAATCAGTATTTTTCAATTCTTCAGGTCTAATTAAATATGCTTGGGGGGGGAAGGGATGGAAGGGAGAAAACTAAACTATCTAAAAGAAGCCTTTCGCATCTTCTTTAAGTTACTTTTAGTTTATCCATTGTTAGTCTAAGAGGAAAATTTTGAAAGTGTATCTCCAAAAGATGCCTTAAATGAAAAAAAGATTTTTACAAATATAATAAAAACAAATACAAAATTTTTACGATACAAAAGCCACAGAATGTTAAAGCTGAAAGGTACCTGTGAAATCATCTCCAACTCTCTGACTTTACATATGAGGAGAGTGAATTTATACCAAGTTTAAAAAACAAAATGAAGCAGGGAAATATATTTGGTTCTAAAAATAAAAAGTTTTACTTTGCTCCTCTTACAAGCAAGCTTTTACATAATCTACAACGGAATTCACTGATTTTCTCCACAATTAAAGCCTGGCTTAATAAGAGATGGCAGGTTCCCCTTCTCCTCTCAATTCTCATTACAGATTTAAATATTTTACAGCCCAACTAAAAGTTTAATGACCTTTAAAAATTTGACAAAAATAAAAAATTTAAATGTAAACTCTCTTATAGCACAGTAATAAGAGACAGCCTCCTATAAAGGACAGGGAGTTAAGAACACCTGGTTTTAAATTCCTTTTCTGAGATATATAAAGAGTCTCTCAAAGTCTCAGTGCCCTCCCTCCCCTCAGACTATAAATGGCAGAGTAGCAGTTGAATTCATAGGGAGAGGCAGTTTCCTTACACTGGACTCCATAAATCAATAAGTAAGACGCAATGAATAGTTCTCAGAACAAGAATAAGAATTCTCAGAATAAGAAATTACAGACCAGGAGTGGCTAGGTGGTGCAGTGAATAGAGTGCAGGGCCTGGAGTCAGGAGGACCTGAGTTCACATCCAGCCTCAGACACTTAACACGAGTCATGTGACCTTGGGCAAGTCACTTTACCCCAACTGCCCTGCCTTCCCCCATCCACAAAGCAAAAAATAAAAAAAAAATTTACAGACCAGGCTTTTTAGGGCTGGGAGGTCCCTTTCACTACGAATGTTAATAGTCAAGCATGAAGAAGGAGTCCCAGAGAATATTTGGGAGGGGTCCTGGTGGATTATGACTGAAAGATTCACAGAGTAAGTTCCTAACCTGGGGCTATGGCCAATACATTCTATGAGTGTGAGGCAGGTGCCCCCAAAATGACCAAAAAGGGGTGTGAGTTGTGGCTGTTGAGGCCTGGATAGAGTGTGGTCTGGAAAAGGTCGTGGGTTATAAAGGTCACTATTCCTGTGGAAGTTGGCCTGTGGAGCTTTGGCTGGGGTGCCTTTTGCTCTAGGGCTGTGGCAAATGGTTCCTGGGGAACAAATATCATCACTCTAAGTTGTGGGTAGTGGCTGGAAGGGGTCCCGAGCCTTCATAACCCTCCATTCCAGTGGTAGAATGCAAATTCCTTAAGGACAGGGACTATTTCTTTGTTTTGTATTTGTCTTCTCAGTGCCTAAGGACAAGCAACAACAACAACAACAGCCTAGCACGTAGTAGATGTTTAATAAATATTTATTAGATTGGATTAGTCAACATAAAAACCTTTTTTTCAGAAAGTGTAGCATAAAAAAAAGGTGATAGGACTGTAAAATAAGACATGTTCCTTCAATATCTCTATCCAAAAGAGGTAACCTGGTATGACAATGTTAGATGACCTGGTTCTTGACAGGTATGTGGGCCTGGGCAAATCACTTCATTTCTCTAAGTCTCATTTTTCTCATTTGCAAGGCAAGGACAGTAGTACTGACATTAGTTACTTCACAAGGCTACTACAGTAAAACAAAGTGCAGAAACTAGAAGATGCTAAATAAATGCTTTACTATTACTATCCATAAGAATATAGGGTGGTATGCACATACATGTTTTACACAGCTTAGGTTTTCTAGCAGTTCTTTTGCATGCATTTTATTTTTATTATTATTTCTGTAAAAGCAAAGCAAAAAACTCCCTAAAACCCTCCCTTTTAAGTTCATTTTTTAAAAGTTACCCCTAAATTTCATGTACTTTTTTTTAGGCGGCTTAAACAAATATTTGTCCAAACTATGGTGAGAAGAAAGTGCCTGGAGGATAAAAAATGAACCAGCTGGATGCAACCAAGTCAGGATTTCTAGGGTGCATTGGGATTTGCCTCTTTATCTTCATTTTTCTTTATGTGAGGAATACGATTCCAAATGAACCAAAAGAAGAACCAACCTACTCAGAATCAACAGACTGTGGCTTTTATCCAGATGAAATATGTTCAGCCCTTTTTGAAGGGAAAGGGGCTGCCCCTCAAATTGGACAACTCTGTCAGCAAAACACTCACCAACCTGAAATAAGCCCTTGCCTAGGGACACCAGGCAGCTGTAACTGCTCTCTGATTTTTCAGGGGCTACATTTCATAACAAGACCCCTGTCTGCAGAAGAGGGTAATTTCTCCTTGGCATATATCATAACCATTCATAAGGAGTTAGCTATGTTTGTGAAGCTTCTCCGAGCTATTTATGTCCCTCAGAATGTTTACTGCATACACATTGACGAAAAATCACCCCAGAATTATAAAACTGCAGTGAAAAACCTGGCTGACTGTTTCGAAAACATTTTTATTTCATCAAAGAGAGAGACTGTGATTTATGGTGGATTTTCAAGACTACAAGCAGATATTAATTGTATGAAAGACCTAGTGAGCTCCACATTTCGGTGGAAATATGTAATAAACCTTTGTGGACAGGATTATCCAATCAAGACAAACAAAGAAATCATACAATATATCAAAAGCAAATGGAATGGTAAAAATATGACTCCAGGAGTAATTCAGCCTGCGCACATGAAATACAGGACACACCAAAGTTACAAAGAATACGTTCATCAAGGAAATGCTTATGTTTATCCAACTAAAAAAGAAAAAAAAGATCCCCCGCATAACTTAACAATATACTTTGGAAGTGCTTACTATGTACTCACTAGGCAGTTTGTTGAATTCACACTAACAGATGTTAGGGCAAAAGACTTGCTTGAGTGGTCAAAAGATACATACAGCCCCGATGAACATTACTGGGTTACGCTGAATAGATTAAGAGGTAAGATGAATGCTGGGCTGTCTGGGTTCTAGGGGAACAAGAACGGACGGTAGGAAGCAGTTCAGCTCCAGCTAAGCTTCATTCCATTTCCAACTTTATCCACTCCAACAATTTCCCCAAGAGCTCTTTAAGCTGCTGCCAAATGGGATGTGCATCCCATGGTAGGAGTAACAAGGCACATCTCTTTATCAAAGGGATAAAACCAGCCAAGACCAAGGCTTCAAAACCTGTGGAGTTGGCTCTCCTCCCTCCTTCTCCCAAACAATTATACAGAATCCTCAAAAGCCTCAATTTGAAAGTTATGAGACTACCCGAATGCAAATCTT
This sequence comes from Pseudochirops cupreus, assembly GCA_028627135.1. NCBI lineage: Eukaryota > Metazoa > Chordata > Mammalia > Diprotodontia > Pseudocheiridae > Pseudochirops > Pseudochirops cupreus. The sequence continues at coordinate 201,113,021 of CM053581.1, read as the reverse complement.
TTGAAATACTATGTAGAACATAAATGTGATTTGTAATAATGTTTGTAGTTATTATTTTTTTGAGCTGTCTTTGATAGCTTCCAAATTTCATCTACTATTTACGGAAAAGAATTAAAACAAGGATATTACATTTATTTTTCTTTATATTATCTTTTAGGGAAATCAGTTTTACATTTTTTCCAAGGCTTAACAAAAGAAAACTGGCACATGTTGGTAGGCTTAAAAAAAAATCCTTGTGTCGATAACAGTTAAGGATCCATTTTGTGTTCAAGAAGCAGTTTCTCTTTAATAAGGCTAAGTGGTCCATGCTGGATTTAAACTGGACAGACAATGACCAAGTGCTCTGCTCCGATATCAAAAGACAATATGTTAGAAACTCAGAGGTAATAAAATAATATGCAAAATGTATCATTAACTTGAATGATAATTTTGGATTTAATCCTCTCTCATCCTGATTAATTCTATTTCAAAAGATTAACAAGCATTTGTTAAGCACTTGCTATGGGTCAGGTATTGTGTTAGGTTCTGGGGATACAAAGAAAAATTAAACAGTCGCTAATTTTAGCAGACTACTATGAAAAACACACTGTCAGAGCAAAGTGCTTTATAAAAGTTGCATCATAAGGACAGAAGGAATGAAATCTAAATACTATATTTTGTGGGGTCAAGTATTTTTTCTTCTGCCTTGCAGAAGTTGGACCTCATCATTTTGGTTTTCCTTTAGTAAACAGACGTAACTTTTCATGGACTCTTTAGAGCCATATTCTGTACTATTTATGAGAGAGTTTAAGAAAATATTTACAAAGACAGCCATTCTGTTCATGCAGCTAAAATGGATGAAATGCAAGTTTAATGGTTAAGGTGATTCTTCATGGTTTACCTAATGTTAAGAAAGAATATTAACTATTGAGTTCTTTTAGTGGTCCTAGACCCTTAATACTCCATATATCATTGTTAGCTATTAACAAAAGGGGCTGCAAGTTTGATTTCTTTTTCTCCTTTGCAGAAGCTATGTTCTCCCTAGAGTGCAAAATGAGGCAAATATTCCTTCTTAATCCTACAAAAAGAGGAGGTGAAACTGCTAGAGAAGTCCTTAAAGGGAATGATGTTTGGCTGGGATTCACAGAATTCAGAGTTGTGATGAACCTTAGTGATCATCCAATCTAACTTTCTCATTTAACAGATGAAGAAATTAAGGCCCAGAAATCATTTGATAAATTGCTCAAGGTCATATGGATAATAAAAGGCAGACAGAGTTCAAACACAAATTCTCTTTAATTCTAAATTCAGTGTTCTTTTTACTACAGCACGTGGTGTTTTTTACTTCTGTGCCCAATATAATATAAACAAGACAAATACCAACTGCTGTTAATGACTTCTTACATATACTTTGAAATTCTGTCCTAAAACATCAGCTTACTGGTTCTTGAACTTGAGGAAGGAAAGGCATTCTTTGGGGATAATTATGATTATTTTTAATCGCCCTCAACTGCAATTGTCTTTTTTTTCCTTAGATGCTCCAGGGGCTACTCCAAACGCTGAGTGGGAAGGGCATATTCGGGCTATTAAATGGAAAGATATGGAAGGAGTTGTTCATAATGGCTGCAAAGGTAATATTAAATGTCAAATTATATTTAAACATATAGTTATCTCTGAAAGACTGTGAAGAACATAAAAGGTATTATAGAAACAGAAAGAAGGGTAAATGTTCTGACTTTCTTAAGTGGGAAAATGGTAGCGTCTATAACCTATAGGTTATATAGAACCAATAAATTTGATTTCAAATTGTTACTAAAGTTCTAAAACATATTATTAAGGGTCATTAAGAACAGGCCAAGTCAGACAAATTTCTTCTTCTTCTCCTTTATTTTTTTTCTAACAAGGTAGAGACACTGGTAGGCCAGGAGAATGCTACACACATAGTTTAGCTGAATTTTATAAAAGTACTAGGCCTAAGTTTCCCTGTGCTCCTCTCGTGAGAGATATATGAAAGAGACAGCAGAGTAGGTAGGTGGATTCAGAACTGGCTGAATGCTACTTCATTTCACCTTGGAAAAAGCTTGAGTTATCATCAATTTCTGGGATTAACGTAAAGATGGCATGTTTATTAAATCTGTAGGGGTGGGAAGATGCATGAGAACTGTGTTCAAGTATCCGGAATACTGTCATATAGAAAAAATATGATTAGACTTCCTTTGCTTGGCTCCAGAAAGCCAATAGTGGATACAGGTTGCAGAAGTAATAGGTTCCAACTTGACAGTAATGCTTCCCACAAATCAGAGTGGCTTTGGGAGTTAAGAGGCTACCCCTCACTATAGGTTCTTGAACAAAAGTTGCATATCCACTTCTCAAATATGTTATGGAAGGGATTGCTGGGAAGGTATGTGTTATGCAAGGTAGCTTCTGAGATCTCTTGTAACTCTGAGATTCTGTAATATTCAAGTAGCATGAGAATAATAAAAGCACTGACTCTTAAATAATACCATTCCATCTGACAAAAACATCTATAAACAAACTGGATACCATATCATCTTATAAACTAGTGGCTCAATATTGAACTAGGATAGATATAATTAAGGTTTTATAATAAAGCAATTTTCAACCTGTATCTTCTAGTTCTCTTTCTGTGTACTAATAATGCAGAGAAAGAATAGAATATGATTTTAGAATTAGATTTAAGGTGCAACATTGTTTCAACTTTGGTTCAAAATGTTTAAGGTGCAAAATTCAACTTCCCTCCAATGACATACGGCGGAGTATGTTTCTGCTCATTAAATGAATAGTCAGTGGCATTCTTAAGTAGGAAAAAATGTCAAACCCATTTATTTACCTGAATTAAACATTTGAGGTCAAGAGACCTCAAAATGGACCGAAAGGAAAAAAAATTATTCCTGTCTTTTAAGTAGTTTATAATATTTAGCTGGGGAACACGTACAAATACAGGATATAACAAAATTAATTTCACTGTGTATGGGCTATTTAAGCAAGATGCTTGAGAGAGAAAATTCTACCCAACCAAGGACATCTATGGACCATTTATACACTAAGCATTTTTTAAAGAGTCAATCATTTCTGACTATAACAAATCTCCTATCTATAGAAATGAAAGAAAATATAATAGCAGCTCACATTTAGATAACACCTTAAGATCTGCAGAACACTTTATAGACACTGGCTCACTTGATTTTCCCAACAACTCTGTGAACTACACAGTGCTAATAACACTATCCCCATTATACATGTTGGGAAACAAGCTCTGAGACTTTGAGTGGCTTGTCCATTATCATACAAGCATTTCCTACACGATAAGGCAGAATCTGAATATGGGTCTCCTGACTCCACATTCTTGAATTCTATCTATTACGGCGCACTGCCTCTCACCATGATGTAAATAGCTTATTTACTTATTCTTATACTACACAGAGTTTGATTTGTATATGTTGAATCAGTTCTAGAGAATGGACTTGCAAATTCACAAGTTCAAATCTGGTACAATTCTTCATTTGATTATGATACACTGTTCATGCAAATGAATCAGGTACACCAGGCCACAGAGCTGGAAGAAAGCCAGGCCTGCCTAAAACAAACAAGCTGTGGACTTAATAAGAATTTTAATCAGATAAGAACATAGTCTCATCATGAGGACACTGGCCACTTGGTAGATTTTTTTGCCCATAATAATTTATGAAAACCATCTATGTTAAGGCTTAGAGGAGTTGTTATTTTAATGAAAGAAACTGCTGATTTGAAGTATTAGAGTAAGATAAAAGTATGTTCTTCAAGCAGTAACATTCAATGGCATGATCCTTTGACAGGTAAACATTGAAAATGTAGAACTACTATAGATTTACAGCTAGAAACTGAGGACTAGGTGAGTTAAGTGACTTGCCCAAGATCACACACAGGTAGGAAGTAACAAAGTAAGATTCTTTCATAGTTTATTAAGGTTTTATTCAATAGCTGCTCATGTGTACAATAAATGAATACTTCAAGTATCTATAATTTCCCTGGTATGGGGACTCCCTCCATCAACATACATCACAATCTATCACTTTAGTAGATCATCTTTGAGAACTGCTTTTAACTAACAAAAAAGCTACATCATCAACCTGAAGCCAATCAGGTGATAGTTGGTCCTCGGATAAGAGACATAAAGTATACAAATGGCCAGTAATGCTTGTTGATTTATTCACAGATAGTTTACCATTGGTTCAATACCAAAACCCATGTATTCAGTTGACACAGCCTTTAAGAACCCAGGGTCACTTTCATGTCATATGGGGGGCATTAGGGAAGAGATGTCAAAGTTAAATAGAAACTGTAATACATATTATTTACTGTATTTTTAAATTTTATTTTGCTAACATTTCCCAATTACATTTTAATCTGGTTTGGGCCACACTAGGGAATGTTGTGAGCTACACATGGTGTGTGTCTGACATCTCTGCATTAGAAGCTTTGGCAGAAGGCTCAGATATCTAAACAGCATTAACTATTTCAGTTGCAGCCATGTAGAATTATTGTGTTTGCAAGAGTTTGAGGGACTTCAGTTTCAGCAGGAGAAGTTGGGGGCCAATACTTATACTAATCACTTATGTCAGTTATCATGTAACAGCGAAGATGGCACATAAAGTTATAAAGCATTGTTTCTATTATTAACAAGGTAAGAGAAAACTTGAATGTTTGAAATTTTATGACAAAATAATTTTTTCTTCCCAAAGTCAAACTTCTATTAGTAATATTTTGCTTAAAACTTGAAATACAAAAAAACTTATTTATATTTTAACCACATATTTCTAGACATCTCTATTTTAGCATGCATTCACATTCCAGGGAAATTTAATTCATTCAATAAACGTTGTTTAAGCACCTACTAGGTGCAAGACACTGTGTGAGGCTCTAGGGATAAAATGATAAAAATAAGTCACATATTTAAACATATCTAAACCCTTGAGAAACTTATCCTCTTCTGGAGAGGATATGACATGCCCATAGGTAAGTATAACACAAAGTGAAGAGTTATGGGTAAAAAAGAGATTGTTCAACAAAATGCTCTACAAAATATTTGAGGAGGAAGAGAATCATTTTCAGCTGTAAGGGGCTGGGGAGGGAAAGTTTAGGGAAAACATTGGAGAGGCAGTGCTCTGAGTTGAGCCTCTAGGAAGAGGAGATAAGAATACATACTAGGCATGGAGAATAATCTTCAGGAATAGTAGGGGGCTGGAGATTACGAAAGCAGCTGAGAGGAAAGGGTGACAGTACAGTTTGGCTGGAGTGTGGAGGGCATGAACAACAAACATAAAGTAAGGTAGAAGAGGTACTTATGTAGGAAAAGGCTCTGGTCGAAGTTTCATGAAAAATCTAAATATAAGTACTTGACAAATCAGTAGTGTCCTTCATAAGCTCATTTACTTGCATCTGTGACCAGAATACAATGAAGTACGAATGATTAGATTCTTGACTATACAGACCATGAGACTATAATCTAGATGTAAAAAAACAATGCAACATCACTATTATGCTTTGGGGCTTTAATCCCTAATTTTTAAAAATTTTATCACACATAATAATATAGTTATGTTCTCCATTTGAAAATCATCCCTTAAAAATGTAATATATTTGCCTATCTAGTCTAACCCAACAGAATACTACACCAGGCCTTAGATTACCAAACACCTCTGCAGTGCCTGAGAGGACGCAGTATTGGCTTGCCTTATTTTCGTAAAACCCCCTGCTCCCCACCGTGTTTTGTTTTTGTTTTTGATTTTTGCTTTTTCAATCCAGTTCCCTTGTGCTTTTAGCCAGCCAAAGGATTCCACAGCATTCACCCATGACAGCCATTAAACTTTGTTCAAAAACTACAGTCAATGGGAATAAAAACTTCCAATTAGCTATTTATAAGCCAAACTCTAAAAGCCCCTGCCATCAAAGCTACTATGGAAACCTAAGGTAACCAGTTTAATTTCAACACACAGCAAGCAAACCAACAAACTCACAGGTGATGTCCTGTTACAGAAAGTTATTTTTACAGAACTAGAATTTTATTGTGTAAACAAAGGCAGGTAAGCTTGTACTAACTCTGGTTTTAATTTATCTTAACAGGACATTATGTTCGAAATATCTGTGTATATGGATTGGGAGACTTGCAGTGGATTATTGAATCCCCTCACTTATTCGCCAACAAATTTGAGCTCACAACATATCCTCTTGTGATGGAATGCTTAGAGAGAAGATATAGACTTAAAGTACTAAATCAGGCAGAGGTCCCTTCAGAATCACATTGGCATTTGCAAGAGACTTGCTATTTTAATATGAAAATAAATATCTGATCAACAAATAATGAATACTGTCAAAGAATAAAGAGAAAAACTACCAAGCCTTCTATTCACTTTTTTATTTCTCGTAATGTGTTGCTCCCTTGATTGGAAGGAAAGGAACACAGATCCAAATAAGAAGAAATGAACACAAACACTGAAAATGTAGGCTATCACTCCCATTAAAAATTGAACAATGGATTTAGAAATGAAGAATGTTATATGCTGAACCTTCATAAATTCAGGGACGAAAGCAAAGGAAAATCACAACACCATATTATTTACTGAAGAAGTCCTCAAAGTTCAAAGTGCTTTACGATATGATTCACTGAAAACTAAAATAACTATTCAACATAGTTCTAGAATAATCAATTAATAAGCATTTACTAAACATTTGCTATGTGCTAAGCACTGGTAATACAAAGAATGTTTAAGAACCAATTGAAGGAGAATAAAGGCTGGATAAAATGGGCAAATCACATTTTGAAATTCTGTGCTATGTTACAGAAAACTGTAAAGAAACAAATATACTTTATTTAATATTAGTTTGTCTACAGTTATCCTTAATGGGGAAACAAGCAACCATGTTAGAGGAATCACAAGATATGATGAAGACTGTATTTTTCTGAAGTAAAAAGGAATCTATTATGGTAAACAGTCATTAAGCGGCTTATAGTTTATCTCAAAATTGTCAACTAACATTTTAATATCACTATTTGACCTGAATCACTCCCCAACTCAATGATATGTATTTAACCAATGGCTACCTGCACCCTAACTTAGGAGATAAAAAGTTATAAAGTGTCTTTCCTCCAAAAGAGTTCAAAGCACCTCAGAACAACATAAAATATGAATATATATATGTATAGATGTAATACAGTAACAACACAATGAAAAATAATAAAGAAAATAAGGAAAGAGCCAAAATCAAATGATTTTAAAAAGGCATCATAAAAAAAATATAAAACATAAGCAAATTATGAGAGCCCTCAAATTGGCAAACGTACCTAAAATGGTGGCAGAAATACAGGAAACTGCTCTTGAAAACAAGCAGTGGAAGAGAAAAAGGAATAGTTTACCAAATGAAGAAAAACCAAAGTAACTTTAAAATGGTACTTTTTGAAAACATTCCTCACAAAATATGTGTGGTTTCAATGAATATTAAAGTACTGAAAGGTTTTTTAAAAGGATTTTTAAAGTCAATTTATGGTTATATTTACAACAACTCTCCTAAAATTAACACATTGGAGATAATAGTCTGTAAAAGTTTTCTTCTGTTTCATTCAAATTGATTTGAGGTTGGCTGTTTATAAAGCTCAGATTCACCGTAATTATATTCCTTGGGTTATCAACCATAAAGTTAAAAAAAAAAGTTTATAAAAATAGCCTTTACAGGGTTATTTTAATCACATGCCCAAATTTAATTAAGTTTCGGCAAGTAACAAGAACATTCTCAGTAAAATTTTTTTAAAGGTTAGACAGTAAAGTCGTGCTTAATTATTTCTAATTCCCTTTGATCACCAAGGTGAATTATGGTGATAGGGGATGGGTGACGAAGGAGAATGACAGTATCTATAAATTGTATTGTATTGTGACCAAAAGACCGAGAAATTATGTCCAAAAACTGGGTCCTGACAGCCAAACAGGCAAATGGTTAATTTCTAAGTTGGAAAAAAGAGATATGCTTGGTCTGAATGCTTTCAGTTTGAAAACAGAAGACAAGAGGCAATGGACTTGGAAAACAGACTTTAAATGGATAACATAAGAGATGAACAAAAACCCCTTTTATACTTTCTGTGGTACAGAATACAATCAAGTACCTTCTGTTATATACAGAAGTAGGGAAAATGAATTTTAAAACTGGAGAATGTCAGGGCAGAAAGGAAGCTTAAGAGAGCTAATTTAACACTCAAATTTTAGAGATGAGGAAATTAAGATCCAAAGAAGTTAAAGGTCATACTGCCTAAGGTTGTACCAAGTTACTAAGTAAAAATGAGTTGAAAAACCTGGTCTCCTAACATAGCGTCCTCATGCACTTTCCCCTGCTCCCCAAAGTCTCTCAGCTGATAGAGTATTCCCCTGAAGGCACAATTTGACATAAAACTACAAAAGCCTTTTTTTTTTCCCTTTTTGGAAGGCAATTGGGGTTAAGTGACTTGTCCAAAGTCACACGGCTAGTAAGTGTGAGGCCATATTTGAACTCAAGTCCTCCTGACTCCAGGGCCGGTGCTCTGTTCATTACGCCACCTAGCCTCCCCCAAGCCTTTTTCTTTTTAAAGAATGATACTCAGGCTACTGAAAAAACTAGCAATTCTAGCTGCTAGTTAGAACAGAAAAGAAAGTATTTTCTGAAGAGCAGCTTTACAAGCAAAGGCAAGTGGGATTCACAAAGTTAATGAAAAAAGAGCATTAGATATTACTCAAGAGTATAACAAACACTATTAAAAAGATTCTCTATATTAAGTATTTTCAGGATTTTTTTATCTGAAAAACGTTGTTCTATGGTTATCTTGGTGAACTTGGTAGAAATGCCAGTTTCTATCTTAGAAAATATGTCATCACAGAGTCATAGAAAACACATGTGGTCTTGTTCATTTTGTTACTGGAAAAAGCAGGACTGGAAAGAGCTAATGGACAGTATGGCTCTGGAAGTATTATTTAAAAGAATCCCAAACTCAGCCTCACAGAGAGTGAATCGAGTTGGTTATCATGACCTTGGATAATAATATTCAGTACAGAACCTGGAAATTAGAATAAGTCATACAACCTGCAGGAAGGTTTCTTCTCTTCTCTTCTTTAAAACATATACACACACACCTGAGACCTGGCATCCATATGGTTATATCTTATTTGTTGTTTCTCCTAACAAAATACACTCACCTATAAGCTGTTGTTATAGCAAGGCTTTTGGTAATACAGAGACATCAATTTACAAATATTTCACTTTCCTAACCTAACCAGTCTGGAAAACTAGTTAAGTTTACTATTACTAAATACACCACTAATATAGCACAGAATGCTGCATTGTTTCTTGCTGTTCAACTTACATTCACCCAATTTGTTTCTCATTACTACATGAGGCACAAAATTACTGTGGGGAATACAATTAAATTTCCTTTTTAATATAAACAAATCATTAGCAAACAGAAAACCTAGCAACCACATCTCTTAGGAATCCATTTTCTAAAACCACTGCCCATCCTATCTGCTTTAAAACACGGAACCACAGCAGTTTCAAACACTGCAGTCTTGTGTATCAAATTGGGTATTATCAAGATAATCAGTGGTAGAATGGATACAAAAGTTGTCATTCTTAAATCCGGATTCACCTGTCAACTATCACCCAAGTTTAGACCCTCAAATTTAGAGTGATGGTAAGCTTCTCTGGCAGGGGTAAAAGAATAAAATGGCTCACTAACTTACTGTCAAAGATAAAGATTTGCCTCTGTGAGGCAAATATGTATACTACTTACAAAGATTAAATCTTAGGAAAAAAAACACAACTATTACATATTGTAGTTAATACAAACTGGAGTGGTGCATTGAAGTCTCCCCATTTTAATGAATTTAAAATTTGGAAACACCAAAGAACTAGAAATTTGGGTTTTGGAACTATAACTGGCATTATTTGAAAGAAAATATTGTTTAGACAAATAAATTTTTGCTTTCATAAAAATAAAGAATTCCAAAGTTGGAAATCTATTCTAACTCCTTCACCTTACAATTTAAGAAACTGAGGCTTAGAGCAGCTGGTTAAGTGACTTGCCCAGAATCAAACAGATAGTGGTGGAGACAAGACAAAAACTCACATTTTCTGAAGAGCAGCTTTACAAGCAAAGGCAAGTGGGATTCACAAAGTTAATGAAAAAAAGAGCATTAGATATTACTCAAGAGTATAACAAGCACTATTAAAAAGATTCTCTATATTAAGTATTTTCAGGATTTTTTTTATCTGAAAAATGTTGTTCTATGGCTTTAATCAAGAGTTTTTTTCTACTCACCGCCTAGTGATTTGCAAAATCTCATAAATTTATTAAAGTAACATAAAGATAATCATAAATTGTATTGTGACCAAAAGAACAAGAAATTATATCCAAAAGACACTTGTTTTTTCAGACTTTTTCACTATTCCGAAATACTAAAACCCACAACTATTTAATATATCCTACACTTTTTAAAAATGCAAATTATAGGGGTGGCTAGGTGGCACAGTGAACAGAGCACCCACCTGGGAGTCAGGAGGACCTGAGTTCAAATCCGGCCTCAGACACTTAAGTTATTAGCCATGTGACCTTGAGCAAGTCACTTAGTCCCAATCACCCTGCCTTCCCCCTCCAAAAAAAACCAAAAAAATAAAAATGCAAATTATTGAAAAGATTAAAAAAATTTAAATTTACAAATCCTTATACCTAATTTGTCTTCTGACACAACTGAAATCAATTTTTGTAAATTAAGTGTTTCTCTTCTTTAAGGTCCAACTGGAACAAATTAAAACCCTTTCTACTTAGAGAAATGAATACTTAACCCCATTATCTTCATTAGAGTAATATGTAAAATAAAAATCTGCTAGCTATTTCAACCAACTGGTCTGTAATCTCTATAAAGAGATGCACTGATCTTACCTAAATTGTATATCTTTCCCTCACCAGTACCTAGCACTGTGCTTGGCACATAATAAACACTTAAAAATGTGTGTTAAATGAATGAACTCATATGAAAAAGAAAGTTAACCAACTCAAAACACAGTTTTACATCAATCTAAAATAAAAATAAATATTTTTCTGTAATGTACCAATTATAGGCACTGGATATGGCAGGCACCAAACAGCACCAAAAAATGAAACTGACTATGTCTGACAGACATAAAAGGGCTGGTTACTGGCCTGGTTACATTATCAACAAATTTCCCTTAACCTTAAACCTTTTCCCTTTATGTTCCTTCCATCCTCTGGTGTTCAAGGAGAACCAGCTCTGCATAGAAAGACAGTGCATCTCTCAATACCCTTCCCAATGCTGGGTATACCTTCTCTCCTGCTACCCCACAGTTCAGAGTAGGAAAATCAACAAACTTCTTTCTTCCCTTGGCCATATCCAGATTCTCTCATCACTCAGCAACCTCTTCTCTCCTTTGAGGGTCACTCTATCCAGAAATATCATTCCATCCAAATCCTGCTGCTGTCAGTATCTACCAGACCCCAGGTCATGCTCTTTTCTTTCTCAAGGAGTTCAGCATCAGGCTCATAGTCTTCCCATCCACTCCAACCACTCCTCTTGTACAAGGGCATTTAACATCAAACACTGTGGTATCCTGGTTCTTTAATCTTCTCAGTTCCTACCACCTACTACTTCATTACTTCGGGAACTTACTGCCAAGAACCTTACAGACCAAAACGCACAGGTTCCAGGTCAAAGGAAAAAAAACACAAGTAGTCAGAAAGAAATAGTTTAACTACTGAGGAACCACAGTCAGCAGTACAACACAGGATTTAGCAGATACTACTATAAAGGAGCAGAGAGCATGAAATATGATATTCCAAAAAAACTCGAAAGATATATGTTTATAACTAGGAATAACTTACATATTAAGACTGAGTATAATCTTACAAGGTAAAAAATGAAATTTTAATGAAACAGAAGACTTAGAAGCATTCATAATGAAAAGACTAGAAACTAAAATATAAGCACAGGAGTAAAAAGAAAAGTAAAAAGGTAACTACAAGTGAGCATTCAGAAAATACTTTCTAAGGATGAAGTATTGGGAAGAGGGAGAAGGGAATGATATAAACATACCCTAAGACCCATAATATCATCAGGGGTCACAGAGGGAATCAAATAAATAGAGGTCTTAGGGGTAATTTTTATTATGTTTTGAAGATCTTAAAAGAAGAAAGGAAAGGGAGGTGAAAAAGAATACACTGGGGAAGAAAAACAGGAATGGAGGAGCATTTATTCTCTCACATAATCATGGAGCACAAATTGAAGTCCATATAAATGAGGAAAGTCTGAGGGGAAAAATGGGGGGGATTGAGCATCACTTAAATCTACTTTCATTTAACTGTTCAGGGGATGGTAGAACACACACACAGACACACACATAAACATACACAAGCACATGTTTTGGTACATAAATATATTCAACTCAACAGAGAAACAGGAAGAAACAGGGAAGGGGAAAGGGGATAATAAGGAGAATAGATTTAGGGAGAAATTAGTAAAAGCAAAACAAACCCTAAGTATACAGAGGAGTGATCTGAAGAGAGGTTTAAAAGGAAAAAAAAGAACAGGGAGTGAGTGAAGGGAAGTTAACAGGGGCAAGGGACTGGAAGCTGCTGGCATCACACTGGACACTGCTGCTGAGCACACTCCTATTCCATGACCCTCTTCTTCTATGTAAAGAGGGAGGCAGGGAGCAAAGAGAGGGAAAAAATGTAATAGGATGAAGGGAAATAAAATTTAAAAGTTTTGGCATAAATTAAACCAATGCTGCTAAGATTCAAGAGGAAATAGTTAACAGGGGGAAAAAACCTTTACAGTAAGTTGCTCTGATAAAAGTTTCATTTCTAAGATATATAAGGAACTGATACAAATTTGTAAGAATAAGAGTCACTCCCCATCTGATAAATGGTCAAAGGATATGAACAGGAAGTTTTCAAAAGAAAAATTTCAAGCTATCAACAATCAAATAAAAATTTGCTCAAAATCAATGACTGAAGAAATGTCAAGTTAAAAAAAACACACCATTAAGGTTCCATTTCACATCCTTCGGATTAGCAAATTTGACAAAAAAGGAAAATAACTATAGTTGGAGAGTCTGGGAGCAAATAGATTCACTAATGAACTAATGGTGGGGCTATCTATGAACTGGTCCAGCCATTCTAAAAAGCAATTTGGGAACTATACCTACCAAATCATTCAACTGTGCATATATGACCTTTGACTCAGCAATACCACTACTAGACCTATGCCCTAAAGAAATCCAAGAAAAAGGAAATGGACTCATATGTATGAAAATATTTATGGCAGCTCTTTTCGTGGTGGCAAAGAACTGAAAACTGGGGGGAAACTGAGAGGTACTCGTCAACTGAAGAATAGCTGAATAAATTGTGGAATATGGATATAATAGACTACTACTATGCTAAAAAGTATGGTTTCAGAGAAACTCTGGAAAATATGTATGGACTTAGGCAGATGGAAATGGGCAGAACCTGGAGAACAATTCATATTACAACATCAAAATGCAAAAACAATTCTGAAAGACTTAACTGATCAACACATGAATCCAGCAGATTAATGAGGAAAAATGAACTTCCTCACTGAAAAGTAATGGACTAATATGCAGAATGAAATATACGTTTTTGGATGTTGCCAATATGGGAAATTTGTTTTGTTTGACATACAATACATCATATCTCACTTTTTTATTTGTATCTCCAGTGCCTGGCAGAGTGCTTGATACATAGTAACTACCTAATAAGTACTTTTGCATTCATTTGTTTATCATGAGTATTCTATTAAAAACCGAACTGTCGTACTAAACCATATTGCTAAAAACATGGTTATCTATCAGTAACCTTCCCAGAGCTTGAACCACACAGAGCACTTTACAACTGTTTAATGCACTTATCATGTAATACTGTATATTATCATAACCTGTCATTACATCATGGTCACCTCTATGAAGGCAAGGGCTTATCATGTCTTATCCAAAGGGTATTCTCCCAGCACCTGGTATACCTTTCCTTGCAAATAAGTAACTGTAATAAATGTATGTAGAATAAATGAATAAGAAACAAATTAAGGCTATTTTTCCTGGCAACATCATTTTACCAATACTCTGCTAAATTCCAATCTTGCATTTCCAACTGCCTTTCAGGCATCTCAAACTGGATGTTTAGTAGACATCCTAAACTCAGTATGTACAAAACAGAATTCATCTTTCCATCTAAATCCTCTCCACTTCTATTTTCCCTATTACTGTAAAGGCCAACACCATGCTCCTAATCCCTCAGGCTCAAAACCTAGAAGTCATCCAGGTTTCCTCATTATCTTTCACACCCCACCCCCAACCTCCCATATTCAAGTTTTTTTCAAGGCCTGATATCACCTCTGCAACACTTCTTGAATATGCCCTCTTCTCTCTATCAACACGGAACACCACTCTAGCACAGGCCCTAATCACCTCACTCTTTGATTACTGCAATAACTCGCTGGTGGGTCTGCTTGCATCAAGTGTCTCCCCACTCCATCTTCCACTCAGCTACTAAAATGATTTTCTTAAAGCACAGGTCTGATTATATCACACAACTTGCCCCTTCAAACTCAACAAACTCCAGCAGCTCCCTATTGCCTCCAAATACAAAATGCTCTGTTTGGCTTTCAAACCTCTGGAACTTTGCCCCTACCTTCCCAGTCTTCTTACACCTTATTCCCCAACACACACCTCTTTGATCCACTAATACTGGCCTCCTGGCTGTTCCACAAACAGAACACTCCAGGCATTTTCTCTGGCTGTTCCCCATGCCTAAGATGCTTTCCCTCCTCTGCTCCTTGGCTTCCTTTAAGTTCCCAACTAAAATCCCACCTTGTACAAAAAGTCTTCCCTAAACACTCATAATTCCAGGGCTTTCCCTCTTTTAATTATTTCCTATTTGTGCTCTATGTAATTTGCTCTGCACACATTTGTATGTTTTCTCTCCCATTAGCCTATAAGTTCTTTGAGGGCAGGTATTTTTTTTGTTTCTTTTTGTAACCCTAGTGTTTGGCAGAGCACCTGGTACGTTACTGGTGCTTACTGTTTATTGACTGATATTGCCACTATCGATACTTATGAACTTTCCTGGCTCACCACACCGCTATCTGTGATTTCTCATTATATAAGGTTGTAGAACCATGCTTCATGTCAAATCAAATGCTATTCTCAACACTCTATGGCAGAGATGACAGATTTCAAAGAATTTACTTACAGTATGACAAACTTCAGCTTTGATTTCCTTCAAGGCTCGTTCAGAAAATACACAACCACAGCAGCGCAAGAAGCAAAACCTTGAAAATAAAATACAAGGATTATTTTAGATATTAATTATTATTGATGTATTAATGCTTATTATAAATAATAATCACAATATCATTATATTGTAAACAAACACAGCATGTTATTACACAATTATAACACAAGTTATAAATATATAATACAAATGTATATTACAAATTAATAATTAGATTATTACCTAACATTTGCTTAACATATTTTGCATTCCTGCAATATATCCACACATATTGTTTGACAGCATCACAGTTTAAAGTGACTGAGTTCTATATGTAGAAGGTTAACAAGTCCTATTAAAAGAATGCAAGTCAAAGAGACAGAACATTCTTCTCCTTTTTCTGTTTTTTCTACTTTTATTCTGTGGAATCTCAGCTTCTAAACTTGTGAGTTAATTGTCTTTAAAATCCTAGGGGTTAAATGCGTTTTAATAATCTTGGTAGAGAAGACACTGTATCCAGGAGAAAGTTAGTATCTCACAAAAATAAGTTAAATGCCTATTTTCCACATGACCCCTTGTGGTTGTCTGGGGAAAGGCATAAACCCAACAAGGCATTATACATCCACAAGCACTTTCCATACAGAAAACATTCATCCTAGATTTTCCACAATAATGCTCACTTCAATAAAATGTAATCCGAACTTTTAACAGGGCATTACAAACATTCATAGTCACCCACCTCTACAATGGAGGAGAAAGCTGCAGGGCCTTTATTTTTACGACTCAATGAAATGCTAATTAAGGGGTTACCCAACGTTGAGAGCACTTCAACTATTTTGTCTTTAAACTTTTCAGATATGAGACTCTGATTACACCTGAAGATGAGAGGCTAAGTGGGCATTTCCTTCCTCAGGGCAGCAAAGAATGAAGTCGTGACAAGGTAAGGAGCCAGAGGCTCTCTAATACGGATGTTTATCATGAACAAAATAAAGTTAAATTTAGAATGAAGTATGTATCTTGGACATGAGACTTTTAGCAGAGAAATCTGCTGCAAAGATTTTTTCCCCCTAGTTAACTATTTTCCTTCTAGTTTTCATTGCTTTTTTGTTGACACAAAACCTTCTACATTTTATGTAACTGAAATTAGCTCATTTTAACTTCTGTGAGATGAACCTTTCTATTTCTTGTACAGTCATGAATTCTTCCTGTATTCATAGTTGGGAAAGGTACTGAGCTCCTTTTTCAACCAATGCATCTGTAATGTGAACTTCTGTGTCTAAATTGTCAATCTGAAATGAAGTATGACTTTTAAAAAAATATCAAAATAGGCTGTTGCTTGAAAATTCTCTAATTAAATTTGCACAAGCTATTTATTTTTGATTGTGAAGGAACATTTGATTGATAACAGTATTCACTGCCTAAAATATATCAAGTATCCACACACAAAAAAAATTGTTACCTCTACTACAAGGAGAAAAGACAAAGACAAACTCTTCTTTTATCAAACAAAGGCTTGCATATTACTAAAACAGGCCTGTCATTTCATTGATGTGGGCATTCCCCAAGAGAGATGGCTACCCACCCAATGTGAATGTTGCCATATTCTCTCGTAATTCACCACAGGGAGTCTACTTAGTGCTAGAGGCCTTCCTTGTTATTTCTTAACACTGAGAAAACACTTACAGAGCACAAGGTCTGTTCATAAGTTATACTTTGCTTTCAACACATGACCAATTAGTTCATCTTTTTTTTTCTGCTCATATGTTTTTCATAACATCTTTAACTTCAGTTCTCCTTCATAATGTCTCCCTTATAATGTGTTGCAGTGTACTCACATCCACCTTCTGCCTACTGTAACATGAATTCAACAGTACAAATCTAGATTAAAAGATTTAAGCTACCAAGGTTCCAATGAACTCAAGGCTCTCCATTAAAGTACAACTTCAGTGCCTCAATGTGGCTGGAAGGTGACTCTGAGTTATAAAAAAAATCTATCAGTAGAATGCATACTCTGATATATCTTACTAAGCTGAAAACATCTGGCCTGTTGTCCAATGATCAGCCTAGGGAAGTTCAAAGTGTCTTATCAAGTCTGGCTGAAGGGTTATAAAGGTATTTATCCACAGCAATTCAAAAAGATATCCGACTAACTCATTAGAGGGGATATGATCCGTGTCAGTGGAAAGAGTATCCACATAATGAAAGAAATGACTATCTTTGAAGTACTGAAGTGAGAAGAAATTCAAGGCTATTTCTTTGTCACTATCTGCTGGGAAGAGAGCCAATGAATCAACCACACTCTCCATAACATTTTTCCACTGTGGTAATTTGTAGCTGTAGTTACAAGGAAAAGAGACTCACTTTATGGGAAACATTTGCCCCTTACTTCCTTTCCCAGGCTCAAGTATATCAGGCAAGCAAACTGAGTTTTAAATGGGTCACATGTGGGAACTGGTGCACAGTAGAGAACATTTTAAAATATACAAAGATTTCTTTAAAATCCCACTGGACTTAGAAGTTATGTTACGAAGAAATTAATGCGATGAATACCTACGTGTGACTTTTATAGCACCTTGAGAAGACAAAGTCCAAGGCAGGACTTTACACCAACTATTTACGAATTACTGACCTGTGCCGACCATTCATCTCCAGACCTACAACAGGGCAAATAAATCGGGCACGCTGGAGGTCATCATATTTATCACCTTTTGTATTTCTGTAATCATCACTCCAGGCTGGATTATTAGAAAGTTTCAGCTCTGTCACATTCTAGGAAAAATCATAAACATTTTAAATAACCAGTTTATATACTGAGCATTTCCCCTTCATAATTCATAAAACCAACACAGAAATTATTATTTTACTCCCTCCCTGGTCAAACTTTTCATTTATCATTAGGTTGTTGTTGGTTTTTTTTATGCCATCTCCTACGTGAGAACTACCCTGATCTCCCAGTTGATAATATTTTCTCCCCATCAAAAAAGTGCTCTGTATTTACTTATATTTGAGTGTTGTTCCCTTGAGGAAACATTCCTTGAGGGTAGGGATTATTTTGCTGTTTCTTAAAAAAAATTTTGTATCACCAGTAAATAACAGATTTGGAACATAGTAATTGCATATTAAATGTTATTCAAATGAATAAACAAATCATATGATCTAAGTAACTTCAAACCTGGAGGGAACATTATTAAAGTTATGAAAGGAATTCATGTTTTACTTATCCACAAATGAGCCAATAAATATTTGGTCATTTTAAATTTCAATTTTCAATCTAATCAACCAACACATATTGAACACCTACTAGATGCAAGGCACTATTTTACCGTCTTTTGAGAGAAAGAAGTAACTTTCATAATTAAAGATTAAATCTTGAGACAAAAACTGCACTGATTTCAATGATAAAGGTAATTTTTTTCTCTTTACAAAAGAAATATTGTTAATAATAATTCGCACAAGACAAATTAAAACAGAGCATGACATAATGGAAAAAGGACTAGCCTGAGAGTCAGGAGACCATCTGGACCCCAAATACAACCAACTGATTAGTTCTGTGACCTAAAGGCAAGTCACTGAATTCTTACACCTCAGTTTCCTCCTGTGCAAAATGAAAGGGAAGCATTTGATAATTTTTATGTTCCATTATAGATTTAAAATTCCATGAAATTATTTTCCAGATCTAAAATAATAGGAACTGTCCTTTAACAGTTACAAATATTACCTTATATTTGTATGATAGTTTTTAGCTTTAAAAGGCTTTTTGCATTCATTATCTAATTTAATCCCTAACAAAAGCTCTGTAGAGAAGATAAATATTATGTCCATTTTAAAGATGAGTTACCTGAAGCTCAAGGACATTAAGTGGCTTGCTTAGAGATACAAAGCAAGTTAGTAAAGCTATTATTGGAACTTACCTCTTTTGATTCCCATCTTTAAGTATACCAGTAACAAAGCAAACATTTGTGACTCTTGAATTATTTGTATTACCTTAATGCTCTTAATGTGAGATGCTGCCTGCCCAAGGGCTTTGTCATTAGATTTGTCCAATAAAAACTCAATGACGGCATCTTTGTTATAAAGTCTGTAACAAAAAGATGTAGTGAAAATGTTTTATTATAGACAATAAAATATCTGTGCTAATGGAGGCAGAATTCATTGAATCCTTAAAGCAGTGATAAGGATGGTATAAATTGTTTACATTTGACAATGGAATGTATTACATGATATTTCTTTTAAGTGCATTTCAGAGAAATATAAAAAAGAATGTATTATTTCTCATTAGAGTTGACTGCAATATGTGTGGTGTGTACAAGGAAGGCTACTAATTTTAAAAGAAGTCTTAAGGCCGGATTGGGCTTGAAGAATATAATCCAGAGAGATGCTCAGAGGAAAAAGGCATCCAGAATGAAGATATTTGCTGAGGATAATCTACAAATGGATAACAGCACTACTTACAAATAGAAATTTACTTTAAATTCATTTTAAAAAGAGAGTAAGGAGCGGCTAGGTAGTGCACTGAATAGAGCACTGGCCCTGAAGTCAGGAGGACCTGAGTTCAAATCAGGCCTCAGACACTTAACACTTTCTAGCCGTGTGACCTTGGGCAAGTCACTTAACCCCAACTTAACCTCCAAAAAGCCAAAAAAAAAAAGGACAGTAATAATTCAAATAACACAAGCATACCTGCCAAGTTCACAAGCTACTATTGGTCTTCTTAATATCTCTTGGCTTAAAGTACAGTAGTTCCATTGGGCCACTAATTCAGCATTTTTGTCAACCTTAGAAATGAAAAAAGAAAAAAAATGACACATTTGCATTTAAATTACTTCCACCTTCTGTTTGATGTATGGTTCAGATTTTTTTTTCCTATTACTTATTCCTTCATTCCCCTCCAACAACACTAGGATGGTCACACGTGGAATCTCATCACTATGCACAAGTATTTCACTTCCTTAATTAGAAATTTCTCTATCTGATCATAACTTTCATAACTCCATCTCCTATGTTTCACCCCTCCTAAACCAATTCTTCATCTTCACTGACATCTCCAATCCCTTCATTTTCCTAGGCTGTTTTAGCACTTCTTTGTCTTCCTTTTCCAATTCCAACCCTATTGTTAGCCATTTGAACTCCATATTCTCTTCTGCTCCTGACTCCCCTTGTCCTACCCTGGTTCATCTCTTTCCAAACCTCACTACTGGATTGCTGTTCTTCCTCCTCTGTTCTTTCTCACAGGTAACTATATGGAACTGAAGGAAGTCACAGAACTGATGAATAAAAATAAATAAAAAAGTATAAATTCATGTTAGCCAACTTCAACTGGGTCCCGCAGCAAGGCAGTCCTTTTATTTCTCCCTAATTAAATGCCTTGTCTCATTACCCACAGATGCTTTTCTAACCTTTTCTTCTTTCAAATGGCGCACTTCCCCTCCATACTCTCTTTTTAGCAGAACTTGCCCCTTACTTTACTGAGAAAACTGAGGTCATTCGACATTAGTCCCCTCTTTCTTCATTCTCTTCATTTCAAAATCCCTTGATTTTATCCTCCACTCATACCCAAACATGACAGGCAGACCTTATTCTTGCCAAGGCCAACCTCTCTACAAGCACACTTGGTCTCATCCCTTCCCTTCTTCTTCAGTAGATTGTTTTTCATTCATTTCAATATTCAACTTCTCCCAAAGTAATGCTTCCTTCCCTAACGCCTTTCAAACATGGCCAAGTCTACTGCATCCTCAAAAAACTTTCACTAACCCTAACCACCTCCTTAAGCTATCATCACATATGTCTCTTCCCTTCCTTAGCCAAACTAATATAAAATTAGCCTATACTCCACTACCTCTCCCCTCATTTACTCCTCAATCCCTTGATATCAGGCTTCTGACTTTACCCTTCAACTGAAACTGCTCTTTCCAAAGTCACAAACGATTTATTGTCAAATCTTACGGTCTTTTCTCAGTCCTCATGCTCTTAATCTACCCTCTCCAACTGACACTGCTCACCAACCTTTTCCTTAGACCCTCTCTCAAACTTAGGTTTTCATGGCATTACTTTCCTGTCGCTCTTTGTACCTGCCTGACTGCTTTTTCTTCATCTTCTTGGGTGGTTCACCATCCACATCAAACCCCCTAAGTGTGGGTGTTCCCCAAAGCACTGACCTAGGCCTTCTTTTCTCTCTATAATTTCTCTTTTGGTAACCTCACTGCGTAACATGGGTTTAACAATCATCCCTAAGAAGACTCAGTTCTATACATCCGGTACCAACATCTCTCTCAGCTTCAGCCCTGCGTCACTAGTGCTTACTAAACATTTTAAACGAAATGTCTTGGAGAAACCTCAAACATTTTGGACTCAACATGTCCCAAACTGAATTCATTGTATTTTCCCCAAACCCTGACCCTTCCAAAGAACTTCCCTATTTCTTTGAAAGCTTCCATCATCCTTCCAGTCTCCCAGGTCCCAAACTTGACATTGTCCTCAATATCTGACCCCACCATCCCACCCCACACATCCAATCAGTGGCCAAATCTTGGCATTTCTACCTTCACAACATCTGTCACTTCTGATTTCCTCTCTCCTCACAGATACCAGTTTAATTTAGGCCATCATCATTTGTCACCAAGATCATTTCAACAGCCTTCTAAAAGGTGTTTTTGCTTCGAGTGTCTCCCCATTCCAGTCCATTCTACATACAGCTGCCAAAGAAATTTCCCTTAAATGCAGATCTGACCAACTGAGTCCCCTACTCAATTAACTCCAGTGACTCTCTATTGCCTCAAGAATCAAATACAGATTCCTCCAGTTAGCTTTTAGAGCTACTCACAACTTGACCTCCAACTACCTTTCTGGCTTCAGTGCATTGCAGTCAAACTGGTCTTCTCTCTAATCTGCACACAGGACACTCCATCACCTATTTCTGTGCCTTTGTATTGGCTGTCTCCCATGCCTAGAATGAACTCCCATCTCACCTCTGACTCATATGTATCCCTCTTTTCCTTCAAGATACAGGTTAAGCACTATATGCAGTCTTATATGAAGCCTTTTTTGATCTTCTAACTATTGCCTAGCATGCCCTTTCTCAGACTATCTTCATAATGAACTATTTTATATTTATTTGTTTTCACTCTCTTCATATCTGAATGAATGAATAAAGAATAAAGCATTTGTTAAGTGCTTATAATGTGCAAAGCACTGTGCTAAGTGTTAGGGATGCAAATCAAAAAATCCCTATTCTCAAGGAGCTCACATTTTACTGGGGGAAACAACACACATGGAAGGTTTCAGTTGCAAAGGTCTTTCAGGAAGCAAATAGTAACTAACGTCTCTTCCTTAATGTTATTTCCACTGATAAAAATAAGACCAGTTTCTGATGTTGAATCATTTGACAGTGCCAAAGTCTTTGCTGATGATGTGGATATAGCACTGAGAAGAGCAACTGGGAGGCCTCAACACAGGCTGCTTCCTTGCTTCGAGCAGTGGGCTGAAAGCACTGCCATTCAGAAAGTTCTTAAGTTTCGAGTCCTGGGCTGCCTCCATTAGGAGCCGGCAGGTGGGGGTGGGGAGTGGATTTGGTGTTCTGGTCGTGGAGGTGGCTTGACAGCATATGCTGACTCCTGTTTCTCCCTGAGGGTGCCTCGCTGCTTCAGCTAGGCTGGCTTGTCTGCCCTCTGTGTGGCATTTAGTTGGCAGCCAGTGAGGATGGCTGGCCCTCCTCCACAGGATTTGCTTCCCTAGCAGCAAATAAATATTGATTCTGTATATACTTATATCTGTGTATGTGCATGTATGTGTACATATATACTTGTTTCCCCCACCAGAATGTGAGCTCTGTGAGAGGAAGGGTTGTTCCATTTCCTGTATTTCTATCCTTAGCACACAGCAAAATGCTCGGCACACAGAAGGCATTTAATAAACATTTGTTGACTGATGGAAGGGTATAAAGACTTGATTAAAGCACTTTAGAAACACAGAATGTGTGAGCTTAAAGGGATCTTAGAGGTAGGTCTGCCACCTCCTTGCCAAGGCCAACTACTCTTCATGCACTCGTGATCTCCAGAAAACTGTCACCACCATAATTCTTACTTCCCTCTAATCTTCTATTTCTTCCTATCCCCTTTCATTCCCTGCTACCTTTAAAACCCTCATTTGACCCTACCATTCCCACTGGCTACCATCTTATATCCTTTCTCTGCATCTCAGCTAAACTTCTTTTTTTGGAGGAGGGAGAGCAGGGCAATTGGGGTTAAGAGACTTGCCAAGGTCACACAGCTAGTAAGGGTGTCAAATGTCTGAGGCTGGATTTGAACTCAGGTCCTCCTGACTCCAGGGCCTGGGCTCTATTTACTGCACCACCTAGCCACCCCACCTCAGCTAAACTTCTTGAAAAAGCCATCTATGTATAATCAGTGCCTCCATTTCCTTTCCTTTCCCTCTCTTGAAAACCCTCTGCAATTTGGCTTTTGACCTTGCTATTCAACTGAAACTTCCTTATTCTAAGTTACCAATGAACTCTTAACTGCCAATTCTAATGGTTTTTCTCAACCCTTATCCCTCCTGATATCTCTATAGCATTTGACACTAGGACTACCCAGATTCTCTTTCCTTTCTAGGTTTTCCTACACTGCTCCGTTCTTTTGACTGATCCTTCTTAGCCTGGACCATCCTCTATATCATACTTGTTAACTGCAGATATCCCCTAAGTCTCTTCTCTGCATGCTTGCTTGGTCATCTCACTGAGTCCCCATGGGCTCAATTATCTTTATGCAGATGATTCCAAGATCTATACGTGCAGGCTTCATCTATCTCCGGGACTCCAGTCCTGTATTATAAACTGCCTTGCCGCAATTCTGAACTAAAGGTTCATTTCAAACTCGGAGAACTTATTGTCTTCCTCCCCAGTACCTCAAACCTCCTCTTCTCCTAAACTTGAGCAGTTTGGGGAAGTTTAGGAGAGGGGGAGGTTTGAGGTACTGGGGAGGAAGACAATAAGTTCTCTCTCAGTTTGAAACGTGGGACCTTTTGTTCAAAATTGCTGAAAGGCAGTTTAGAATCCAGGACTGGAGTTCAGGAGAGAGATCTTTTCTTTTAGTCACCGAGATTTGCAACCTTAACAGCATAAAAGTCAGAATTTATATAACACTTTAAAGTTTGCAAAACACTTTACATATCCTATTTTATTTGATCCTCACAACAATACTGTAAGGTAACTACAATCTTTATCAACCCCATTCTACAGATAAGGAACTGAGGCACAGGGTGGCTAAATGACTTGCCCAGGGTCACATTGCTAATAAGCGTCTACAGCAGTTCTCCTGAGTCTTCCTGACTCCAAGTCCTGTGCTCTATCTAATATGCCACCTAGTTTCTGAGGTTATTCTCAACTCATGTTCACCTGATACATTCAATCACAAGCCAAATCTTGTTTGATTCTGCCTCCACAACATCCCTCACATCATCCCGTTCTCCCTATCACAAAGCTACCACCCTAGTTCAAACCTTCATTCCATCTCACCAAGACTATAGGAATAGTCAAATAAATACAACAGTTTCTCAAAATGGTGAGGGAAGAAAAAAATCTTTACATCAAGCTATTCCTTTGCACAGGGGACAACCTAGAATTTTACTTCCTCTTCACCTTAGCTTCTTAGAATGAGAGATCTGGTCTAGATGGCACAGAGATCCCTTCTAATGCAAAATCGATGATCCTGTAAATAGTTCAGAAACTGGAGTAAACAATAAAGTGCATCAAAACAAAAAAGAGGTAAAATGAGCAGATTTTAAAGATCATCATAGAATAAATATTACCATTTGCTTTCAGTATAAGTCTTCTAAATGTCTATTAAAAACACAAAATAATACTATCAATTTAATTAAAATAAATGTATCATGTAATTGCCCTTACTATGTGCCAGACACTGTGCTAAGTGCTTTACAATAATTCTCTCATTTGATCCTCACAACAACCAAGGTAGGTGCTACTATTATCTTCATTTTACAGATGAGGAAACAGATGCAAACAGGTTAAGTGACTTGTTCAGGGTTACACAGCTAGTGAGTGTCTGAGGCCAGGTCTTAATTCAGGTCTTCCAGGCCCAGCATTCTATCAATTGCACCACCTAGTTCCCCAATACTCCACACAGTAGGACTACCATATCCCTTATTTTGAACACCTAACACTCTTACAGTCTAAGATGGCATTAGCTTTTTGATTATTGTCATACTGTTAGCTCAAATTGAAATTTCAGTCCATTAAAAACTCTCAGGATCTTTAGGTGAATCACTATCTATCCAGTCACTTTCCTCTCCAATCTTGTAAAGTAGAGTTTTTGAAACTAAGTGTAGGACACACTATATTTGTTCCTATTACATTTCATCTATTAGAGTCGACCCCATCTGGTAATACTATCACTGTCTACATCACAGGGACATTGAACAAATATTTACTGGACCCTTAATATGTGCAAGGAACTGAACTGGGTATAAAAAAACAAAACAAAAAACCCACTCCAGTTCCCGCTTTTGAGTTTTCACTCTTACACCCCATATACAGATAACACAAGGTAACTGGACTATGGAGAACACTAGCAATTAGTGGGAAAGGTAAGGAAGACTTCATGGAAGAGGTGGTGTCTGCATTGAGCCCTTAAGGAAAGTCACGGCTCTCAAAGGCAGAAATGAAGGAGAGTTCCAAAACATGGGGGGGAGGGGGAGTTGGCTTATACAACTACAAGGAAAAGGTAAATGGAAGGTCAAGTTGAGGAACTGATAGTAGCCCAGTTTGGATAAAAGTGCTTGAAGGGGAATACTGTAAAATGAGACTAGAAAGGTAGTTCAGTCAGACTGTGGAGGTATATGAGTGCCAGGCTCTGGGTATGCTTAATTCTGAAGGCAATAGTGAGCCACTGATAATCTTGAATGAAAAAAGGATTAATAGTCATATCTGTGCCTTAGGAAGATTATTTTGACAGCTATGTGGACAATGGATTGGAGATGGGAGACAAATGAAGTTGGAGTGACCAGTTAGGAATTTATTACAACATTTCACAGAAAGGTGATGTGGGTCTGAATCAAGGCCAGGAGTAGAGCAGAACAGGGCAGGTGCAAAAGATAAAGACATTGAAGCAACAAGATTTGGCAAAAAAAAAATAGATATGAGATTTAAGGGAGAGGGGAAAACAAAGGATTAACTTGAGGTTATGACATTTAATAACTGGGAAGACGGCACTCTTCTTATCAGAAATAGTTTAAGTTCAGATAGGGGAATGTTTACAGGGAAATACATAAGTTTCACCTTAGAAACTGCATGTTTGAGGGGTTGACAGGATTCCCAAATGGAGATGTCCAGCAGGTAACTAGAGGTGTGGGTGTGAGTGTGGATGTGGGAGACAACTGGTGGAAAAGTGGAGAAAGCATGGGGACTGGAATCAGAAAGACTTGAGTCCAAATATGGCGTCAGACACTAGTCTGATCCTGGGTAAGTCACTTAACCTCTTGCTTGCCTCAAGTTTCTTCATCTGTAAAATAGGGATAGTAACAGTATCTATTTCCAGGGCTGTTACGAGGTGCAAATGAGATAATAATTGTAAAATGCTTACCACAGTAAATGGCACATAGTGAGCACTTTAGAAACGTTAGCTATTATTCTGTGTGGCTGGAGTCCTGCAGTGAAATTAAAGCTGTATATGCAAATGTAGGAATGATAAACAGAGAGAAAACAGAATCCACAAGAGAAGATGAGATCACTAAGAGACTAATATAAAACTATAGGGCCCAGAACAGAGGCTGGAGCTCTCTAGAGGGACTTGAATGAAAGACACTCCTATTGACAGCAAATGATGATCCTGAGAAATAGACTGGGAAGAAAAGACAAGTAAGAGGAGAAACAGTAGAGTGGGGTTATAAAAGAAAAGGTACAGGGCAGCTAGGTGGCGCAGTGAATAGACACCGGCCCTGGAGTCCAGGAGACCTGAGTTCAAATCTGGCCTCAGACACTTAACACGAGCTGTGTGACCTTGGGCAAGTCACTTAACCCCAAATGCCCTGCCTTCCCCCCTCAAAAAATAAAAGGTAGGAGAGAGAAGAAAAGAGTCGTCAACGATGTCAAAAACGACAGAGATTAAGGATGATAAGTACTGATAAACTCTTGAATTTAGTTATTAAGAAATCATCGGTGGCTTCTGGGAAAGAAATTCCAATATAATTAATGACGGTGGGGTCAGATGCCATATTATAAAAGCACTGAAAAATAGGGGTAAGTGAGGAAGTTGATACAACGATTACAGACAACTCTTTCCAGGAATTTGGCTATGGACGGAATAAGAGATTCATGATGCCAACTGGAAGAGACAGCGAATTCAAGTGCGTGCTGTTTATTTTTTCAGGAGACCAGGGCGTGTCTGTAGGCCAAGAAAGGAGTCATGGCGTCCATAAGGAGAGGTAAGTAGGGAATGATCCGAAAGGGCGAGACCCCGAAGGAGTCAGGAGGGACTGTCGTAAGAAAATTACGCTAAAAAGGGGGGAGGGGTTGGGACTGTTATTATTCAGCTGCGTCCCCAAACCCATTTCAGAGCCTCCCCTCCCATAGGCTTCCCTGGGAGGTCGCACTTCACGTGATTCTCCTCCCTGACTCTAGGACCCGGTTCTGACCTTTTCCACCTTCTTCGGGCCCTTCACCAGCTCGTGCCTTTTGGGTATCGTTCCACCATCGCAGCCCATCTTGCCTCAGTTCTCTATTCCTTTCCGCAGTCTGTTCTACCGAGCGACGCCAGTATCAACAAGAGGAACTTCCGGCGCACAGATGACGCAAGAGACCACCGTTGCTATGACGACTCTGATTGGCGGCGAGGGCGGAACCCGATAGCGAGAGTATGTGGTTCCTATGGAGACCGTTGGCACGCCTTCCGCCGCTGGGCAGCTTGGGGAGGAATTGAGGTATCTGCGGTAAAGAGGGGGAAGGAGGCTCTTCTCTCGCTCTGCCTTAGATCCTCTTTCCACCCCCCAATGCTGCTCCGCCCACGCCTGTCAGAGTCTCAGTTTCCTATTCTTCCTATTTATTCCTCTTTTCCAACCTGCCGGAAGCTGTTGAGCCCCAGTCTGGCGGCTAATGTCTTCATCTTCCTCTAGGGGAACCTCGGTAGCTCCCTCTACTGCTGAGAGATCCAGAGTAACTTAAGGCTCAAACGGCGCCCCTCTTTTCTCGGCCTTAGTTTCCCCATCTGTAAAATGAGACAGGGTTGGATAACCCGGGTCCTTAACCTTTCTTGTTTCATGGACTCCTTTGGCAGTCTGGCGAAGCCTATGGACCTCTTCTCAATAAATAATGGAAGGAAATGCTAAATTTCCTTGAGAGGCTAGTAAAAATAAAGATTTTTTTTCCCCATCCAAGTTCGTGGACTCTTGGGAACGGGGAGCCTGTCAACTTCAGGTTAAGAGCCCTTGGACTAGAGCTAGACGACTTCGAGGGTCTCCAGCTCTAATAATCGCTGATCATGTACTATACACAGGAAATAGAAAATAGGGAGCATATGAACCCTAGACAGAAAGTGAAGAGATCTGAGTTTTATTTATGGCTCTGCCTCTAATTGTCTTTGATCTTAGATGAGTCACCGAACCTCTTGGAGCCTCAGTTTTTCTCTTCTGTAAAACGGGTTGAGTCTAATGATCTCTAATATCCTTTCAACAATGAAATTCTATTAATCCAAATGATGATAATCAGCCCCTGCCAACTTTACAGAATTGGTAGGAAAAATCAGTAAACAAGCATTTATTAAGTGCCTACTCTGAGCCCATGCCGTGCTAAGCTAGGGATGAAAATACAAAGAATGAAACCCTTTAGTCTCAAGGAACTTACATTCCAGTGCGGGTAGAGAACAAGTACTTATGATTGAATAGGTACTTACTTCCTTACTGAAGGAATGAATAAAACATCAAATGCTTTCTATGTGCTAAACACTGTGCTGGGGACACAAATAGAAATATAAGGCAGTCTCTGCTATCAAGGAGCTGGCATTCTAATCGGGGCAGACAACATATGGAAAGTTCAACTACAAGTCAAATGGAAAGGTCCAGTAATCCAGCAATTAAGCAGATGGCAATGTCTTTTGTGTGTGTACGTGTGACATGTGCACTGATAAAAATCATACTACTTTCTGATGTTGAACTGTTTGACAGAGTCAAGGACTTCAGTGACAAGAACTTTCTTTACTGGGTCTTCAGCAGATATGTCTGTAACATTGACAGGAACAGTTGCTAGTCTTCATCTCAAACAGGGAAAGGGTCCCTGGAATGATGACTGTAAGGAGTAGCCTGGAAACATTGCTATTCCCAGAGCTCTTAAGTTCAGAATCCTGAGCTGTCTCCATAGGGGTTCAAGGGGAGATTGTGATGGTAGTGATCATTTCATTTGCATGGCACATACTGTCTCCTGTCTGCTTCTAGGTGCATTGATGCTTCAGCTAGGGCTAGGCTGACTTGCTTGCCCTGTGGATAGCAGTGGTTTGGCATTTGTTGGAGATGACTGGGCCTTTCTCCACAGGACTTTTTTCCCAGCATTATGTTTGTGAAGGCTAGGATAGAAGCAGGACTCAACGATTGTGTAAAAGGTGTAAGTATATACTGAATAAATATGAGAATGCAAAATCAATACAAGCTATTAGGGAAGGCAGACAGTAGCATTTGGTGTAAAGAAAGGTTTTAAGTAAAAGGGGTTGTTTGAGCTGCATCACAATGCAAGAGATGTAGTCTGTGAAGCAGACGGAAAGAGGAGGGAATGCATGCCAGATATTGAAAAGGCTAGTGTAAAAATCTGGAGATGGGTGATAGAAGTCCTGCATGAGAAATAGAGGGAAGGCCAAATTGGATGGGCTGTGGAATATGGAAAAGGGATAAAAAAGTAAGAAGATTGGACATAGGTTGAGAGCAGTTTGTGAAGGGATTTAGAAGCTAACAAAAGAATTTAAAGGGTAAATAAAGCATCTATGCTTTCATTGGTATAGGGCACAGGTATCAACTCCCAGCCCCACTCCCAGCAAAACTGCTAGGCTCTAACCAGGCTAAAATGTAGTTGAAAAAATGTTTAACAAAATGAATAAATACAACCCAACATAGATAATTTTAATGTGTGGTTTTCTAAGTAAATATGTAGCCTAGGGATCTGTTTCTATTTGAGTTTGATACTACTGGTAAAGGGAATTCCCAGATGAGGAAATAGTCTCTACCACCCCATGTATATACTCTCTCTACAGCTTATAGTTTTAGAAAGTTACTTAGAGCAGGAAGGTTAAGTGACTTTCACAGGGTCACACAGTTCACACGGCAAGCATGTGTCATAATCGCTACTGGGACTCTCATTTTCTGTGCAGCAAGGCCATTATGGTAACCACTAGACTGTCTCATAAACTCTCACCTAGGCTATTTAATAACCTGCTGGTAGATCTGCCTGCCTCAAGTCTCTCCCCATTCCAATCCATCCTCCATTTAGGCATTAAAATAATTTTCTTTATTTTTTTTGGCTTTTTGGAGGGGGGAAGGTAGAGCAATTGGGGTTAAGTGACTTGCCCAAAGTCACACAGCTAGTTTTTGTGTTAAGTGTTTGAGGCCATATTTGAACTCAGGTCCTCCTGACTCCAGGGCCGGTGCTCTATTCACTGTGCCACGTAGCCGCCATAAAATAATTTTCTAAAACAGAGGTCTGACCATTTCACCCCCTACTCAATAAACTTCAACAGCTCCCTTTGCCTCCAGAATCAAATACAAAATGTTCTGGTTGCCAGTCAGAGCCCTTCATAACCCAGCCACCACCTACCTTTCCAGTCTTCTTTTACTCCCCGATATATACTCTTCAGTCCAGTGAGACTGGCTTCCTTGCTGTTCCATAAACAAGCTACTTCATCTCTTAGCTCCTGGCATTTTCTCTAATTGTCCCTTGTGCCTGGAATGCTCTCCCTTCTCATCTCCACCTACTGGCTTTCCTATTTTCAAGTCTCAACTAATATCCCCTCTTTTACAAGGAGTCTTTCCTTCTTAATTTTAGTGCCTTCCTTCTGTTAATTTATTTCGTACTTATCTTGTACAGAGTTTGCTTTGTGTACATTTGTTTTCATGTTGTCTCCCCTAGTAGATTGTAAGCTCCTGAAGGGTAGGGACTGGTTTATTTTTTTGCCTCTTTTTGTATCTTCAGAACTTAGCACGGTGCCTGGCACATAATGGGTGTTTAATTCATGCTTATTGATGGATTACTGCCTTTTTATCTTTAATTAAGAAGCATTAGGAAACAGTTGATTGAATAAGTGAGGGCCCTGATCATATCTGTTCTTTTTTTTTTTTTGCTTTTTGGAGGGGGGAAGGACAGGGCAATTGGGGTTAAATGACTTGCCCAAGGTCACATGGCTAGTAGGTGTTAAGTGTCTGAGGCTGCATTTGAACTCAGGTCCTCTTTGACTCCAGGGCTGGTGCTCTATTCACTGTGCCACCTAGCTGCCCCCACATCTGTTCTGAAGGGAAATTATTTTGGCGTCTATGTAGAAGATAGATTGGAGGGGGTAGAGACTAGAGGAAAAGTAACCAATCAGGAAAATGTTACAATAATCAAAACCTGAGGTGATGAGGGCTTGAACTAAGATGATGTCTTTGTGAGTAGAGAGCAGTCAGTGAGAGATGTGGAGGTAGAAATAGCTAGATTTGGCAACTGGTTAGATATGTAGGTTAAGAGAGAGTGAAGAGTGGATGATAATAGATGTGGCAAACCTGGGAGATTAGAAAAATGGTGGTGCCTTTGACAGAAACAGACATGTTTGGAAAGGGGGGGGGGAATAATAATAAGTTCTTTTTTAGGCTGAGGTTAGTTTTGAAAATGTCTCTGAAACATCTAGTTTGAAATGTTCAACAGGCAAGAAAGATTACAGCAATAAATCAGAAAGATTATATATTGTAACCAGTCTGGATTTAAACCAAGAATACAATATAGGACTGGTTCAGTATTAGGAAAACTATAGGCATAATTGACCATATTCATAACAAAAACATCAAAAATCACATGATTATTTCAATAGATGCCGAAACGGCTTGTGACAAAATACAATACCCATTCTATTAAAAACAAACTAGGAAGTACAGAATAAATGGAACTTTCTTTAAAATGATAGGTAGTATCTATCTAAAACCAAAAGCAAGCATTATCTGAAATGGGGATGAAGTAGAAGCTTTTTCAAATAAGATCAGAAGTGAAGCAAAGATGTCCATTATCATTAATATTCAATATTGTAATAGAAATGCTAGTTTTAGCAATAAGACAAGAAAAATAAATTAAAAGAGTAAGCACAGGCAATAAGAGAAACAAAGCTATCACTTTCTGTGGATGATATGATTTACCTAGAGAACCTAGGAAGTCTACTAAAAAAACTCATTGAAATAATTAACAACTTCAGTAAAGTTGCAGCATATAAAATAATCGCACAGAAAACATCAGCATTTTTGTATATTACCGACAAAACCCGGCAGGAAGAGACAGAGAGAGAAATTCAATCTGAAAGAATTACAGACAGTATAAAATAATTGGGAATCTATTTGTCAAAAGACACACACATGAGCTAATTACAAAACACTCCAAAGGCCTCTAAATAATTTGAGTAATATTA
Organism: Pseudochirops cupreus; assembly: GCA_028627135.1. NCBI lineage: Eukaryota > Metazoa > Chordata > Mammalia > Diprotodontia > Pseudocheiridae > Pseudochirops > Pseudochirops cupreus. The sequence goes on along the minus strand of CM053581.1, from coordinate 201,080,093 downwards.
ATTGTTCAAGGATAGGTAGAACCAATATAATAAAAATGAGAATACTACATAAGTTAATTTTCTAATTCAGTTCCATACCAATCAAATTACCAAAGGAATTATTTGGTAGCTAAAAAATAGTAAAATTCCTCTGAAGGGACAAAAGTTCAAAAGTATCAAGAGAATAAAAAAAAAAATTAGAAGGGAGGGGGCTTAGTAGTACCAGATCTCAAACTATGTTACAAAGCTATAATCAAAACAGTCTGCTACTGGGTAAGAAAGAGAAAGGTTGATTAGTAGAACGGATTAAGTATACAATACATGGAAGCAAATGAATGTAATAAATGTTTGATGAACCAAAATATCCCAGCTATTAAATCAAGAACTCAATATTTGACAAAAACCAATGGGAAAACTCAAAAGTAGTCTGGCAGAAACTTGGTATAAGCCAACATCTCATACCATATACCAAGGAAATCTCAAAATGAGTATATGATTTAGGGTGATATCATGAGAATTAGTGGATAAGGAAGAAATTACCTGTCAGAGAAAGGTTATGACCAAACAAGAGATAGAGAGGTTCATGGGAGATAAAACTAATAATTTTGATTACATAAAATTAAGCTCTTGCACAAACAAAATCAATGCAGTTAAAATTAGAAGAAAGGCAGGAAAATGGGAAAAATCTTTGCTGTTTCTCTTATACAGGTCTCATTTCTAAAATATATAGGGAACTGAATCAAATTTATGGAAATAAAAGCTATTCCCTCAAAAGGCATGAATAGATCGTTTTCAGAAGAAGAAATGAAAGCTATCAATCATGTGAAAAAATGCCCTAAATCACTAATGATTAGAGAGGTATGTAAAGAAAAGAGAAAAAAGTTCAGGACAGAACCTTGGGCAACACAAATAGAAGCCAAATGCAATTAAATGAAATGCTGTATTTAATAGTGTCTCATAAAGTACAAAGTACTTTATAAAACCAAGTTATTATTGTTATTTTTTTTTTGAGGGGGAAGGCAAGGCAATTGGGGTTAAGTGACTTGCCCAAGGTTACACAGCTAGTAAGTGTGTCAAGTGTCTGAGGTCGAATTTGAACTCAAGTCCTCCTGACTCCAGGGCTGGTGCTCTATTCACTGCACCACCTAGCTGCCCCTGTTATTATTGTTATTATGGCCTAAGAAATGCCCCTGATACAACCAAGCAGTTGATTTGAGGGAAGGAATGCGCAAAGGGGAGATTGGCTATCATTAGGCATTTATAATACTATACTTTTAGTAAGTAGGCATAAAGTATTTGCTAATATTTTGGGGGTTAAAAGCCATTTTATCCTGTATTTCCCTATCCCCCATCCTCTGGAAAGCATAAATATGGTAATATATAAACTATATATATATATACACACACGTGTGTATATGTTGTATATACATATATATATATACATATATACACACATACACACATACATCCATTTTTTCCAGACTTGTGATTTCATTGGTGTAGGAACTTTCCCTAGTAAAAAATACTTCTACAAACACAGATCTACATTTCTTTCATCTTAGAGAGTTGACTGGAGATACTGAGAAGTTAAGTAGCTTACCCATGATCACAAAGTTATCTTCGTTGTTTGAATTTTTCAGATTAAATTTTTTTAAAAAAGATCTTTATCCAAAAAGAAAGAGGGAGATTTCAGTACTTCGCCTGTATAGTTTCACTTGCCCTTTCCTCACGAGATGATTAGAACATGGATTTGAATTCAACTGATATACAGGCATGCTGCAAGATGCAGAAGCAGCACTTGGAAGAGAAAAGGGACAGAAGACATGGGGGGTGGTACTGCATAGGGAGATACAGTTAGAAAAGTTTTATCTTCCCACTAGAGAAAACATATTGGTAATTAATGTAGCCACCAAGCTCTGACAGGAATTACTTGTGCCTATATCGAGGCTGTGACTTGATACTGAGCTCTGTTTCTGGAATAAGGCAGCCTGCTATGGACAGAACAGTGGATCTCCAGTCTTCTGGTATCAGGAGAGGCAGCATCATCATTTGCAGCCAATTAGAAGGGTAGTGTAGCAGGCTAGAAAGCACTGGCGTTGTAGTCCTAGGACGTGGATTTGAATTTTACGTTTTGTCACTGGCATGACCATTAGAAAGTCCCTTAACCTTTTTTTCTTTTTTTTTTTTGGAAGGGGGGCAGGGAGGCAAGGCAATTGTGACTTGCCCAAGGTTACACAACTAATAAATGTCAAGGGTCTGAGGCTGGATTTGAACTCAGGTTCTCCTGATTCCAGGGCCAGCACCCTAGTCACTGAGCCACCTAGCTGCTTCCAGTCCCTTAACCTTTCTAAAGGTCAGTTTTCCTCACCTGTAAAATAAGCACTAGGTGACATCTAAGGGTACTTTCAGTTCTGAATCTCTGATCCTATGAAGTACTGGGCATTCACAAAGCAAGCAACGTTGATGACCAACTTCAAGAGGAATCAGCCATTACCAATATCTATAGTGAATTGTGAGTCTGCATATTCCCCCCGTTCACTGTGTATGAAAAGAGTGCTGGAAAAAACTCCAGTTTAGGGGAAGGTAAAGAAGTTTTGCTTAGGTGATTGAAGTTCATTGTTAATGTGAGTTAGAGAAATTGATGGTTAATATAAACAGATGATCAGAATTTATGTCTATTCTAATTATTGATGTTGGTGTTATGCATATCTTCTAATTAGTTTTTAACTATCAACTTCAGGTTTGACTAATGTTAGTATAATAGAACTACCAGTCAGAATAAATGTTTGCTGGGTGAGTAGGGCAATGGGAGCCAGTGATTGATAAGTCATAACTGTCAGGTAATTCCCAGACAGAACAAGGGAAGAAAGGTCAAGAAGTTGAACACTAGGTGATTAATAGTCTGGTGGCAGGACACCCTCCTGTCACCTGCCCCAAGTTGCTGTTGTGAGAACAGATCCCCTGGTTCTGATAGTACCAAACTATTATACAAGTAATAGCTGGATTTTCTACATTACTTTATATGTATGGACATAACAGTTTACTCAGGTAACATAGTAGAATGGAGGTAAGGGGGTGGGGAAGAATCTGGGGTCAGAAGACTTGGGTTTGAATCCTGATTCTGTTATTTGCTCCTTATGTGACCATGGGCCTCACAATTCTCTTCTGTAAAATGAACAGGTTGGACTAGATGACCACTTGAGGTTTCTTTTAGCTCTAGATTGGTGAAATCAAGAATAAGATGAAGCTATAATAACCAAAATAATTTTTGTGACAATAATAGTAATTAACATTTGTATAGCACCTGTGTAGTACTTTACATACTTTCTTGGAAGCAGCTGACAGAGTGGATAGAGCACTGGACCCAAGTCAGGTGGACCTGAGTTTAAATCTGAACTCAAGTACTTACTGTGTGACTCTGGGCAAGTCACTTAACCTCTGCCTGCTTCAGCTTCCTCATCTGTAAAATGGGGATAATAATAGACCATAATTCCCTGAGTTGTTATAAGGATAAAATGAGATAATATTTGCAAAGTACTTGGCAAACCTTGAAGTGGTATTTAAATGTTAACTCTTATCATCATAATTTCTTAAGTCAAGGATCCATGACTTTTCCTGTGGAGTTATTCCCTCCAACCACCAAGGATTATAACCCCTGTACAACTTGGTAGATGGTCTTTGGATTCTACTAGTTGTGGTTACATAATTCATTACTCAGCAACCTATCTGAAACACATCGTTTGTATACCAGTATTCAAGGTCTTTCTAGGTTGGTTGAGAAAGTTAAGAAGTTTGCTCAGTTATATTCAACCCTTCATGACCCCATTTAGGGTTTTCTTGGCAAAGATACTGGAGTGGTTTGCCATTTCCTTCTCTTGCTCATTTTACAGGTGAGGAACTGAGGCAAACAGGGTTAAGTGAGTTGCTCAGGATCACACAGCTAATAAGTGTCTGAGGCTGGATTTGAACTTAGGAAGATGAGTCTTCCTGATTCTAGGTTTGCCATTCTATCCACTATGCTAGCTAGCTGCCCTTTATTTGGTAGTTCAGAGATATGTTCAGTGGTATCTGATTCTTTGCGACTCCATTTGGGGTTTCCTTGGCAAGGAGTGATTTTAGGTTGGTAGGACTAGAAAAATCTATCACTCTATATCCCTTTTAGAAACAGAGATGATCTTCCTGTTTCAATGAGGCATGTGAATAGGACTTGTTGGCAATGGACAAAAAGTCATCACCCAAGACAGTACAAAATTAAAACTTTAGATGAAACAAGAAGGTAGGAGTAGCAAAGATCTTAACAGTCTTCCTAGAAGTCTACACTCTCCCAGTGAGTTTGACATTACTCATATTTCTGGTTGCTTTTTCCTTTTGTGCTGTTTCCAAGGACAAACATACATATTTGGTCAAATACTTTTTCACTATGTTTCTATAACCCTCCTCCCCCCAAATAGTTTTCCTTCCACTTTTTAAAATTTCAGAAACAATCATCCTGCTGAATTTATACACTGAAAAATTCCTCCCACCACCTCCATCCGTCAAAAAGGGAAGGAAACACATTTAACAAAGAATAGCATTTTTCTACTGTGGTTTTACTTCTTCAGTTTGTACTTTGTCTTTTGCAGTAAAGATCTTTGATTTTAACTCTTATTTTTCTGGCTTAAAAATGCAAATTTAATCAAAGATGTAAATTCATTTTAGGAAATTTTGTATTACACATAGCGTACATTTTGGGAGGCCTAACAAAAAGATACACGTACATTATGTCAGTTTTAAGAATTGTGTATCTCCACCCTAATTCTACTGTTCAAATTTATGGAACAAACTTCACAGGAAGAAAGAATTCTTCTCATTCCAGGAGATGTAGCTAAATGAGAATCACCAAAATTCTAGTAGCTAATCTTTATTTTCTGTAAAACATGATACTATTTCCTATGTGTGCATGTGGCCAACACTGATAAAGAATGTATGGTTCTTACACTGGAGAACTAAGGAAAGGATGTGACCACAGCTGAAAAGAAACTTTACCAAAGCTTCATAGAGCAAGAGCTTTGTCTTGAGATGGTAGAGATTACTTGAGAATGCTTTTGTACCACTTCCGTGCTGCACTTCCATTTGTCTCAAGGAATCAACATGTTACTTTCAAAGGCCTTGAAGTCAGGTTGTCATTATGGCAAACAGAGACACTACAAATTGACATCATTTGGGGGACATGTTCTGGAAACAGAGGTTAAAATACCATATGTGAAAATGACCCTTTTTCGAATTATTCTAAATGAGTTTTGTACCTATATCTGAAGGCTTCTATCATGGGACAAAGATCTCTCCAAATGACAATAATGATATTATAATTAATGTTCATGCCTCAGATTACTTAAATGTTGTTATATTTAAATAACATTATAAAATATACAGAACTGTGATGACTGATGAAATATAAAACTGTGTGCACAATATATGAATCTGTCAACATAAATGTTACATTCAAAATAAATTAACAGGAAGTTCAAAAGATCGCAAGAAAATCCATAGATTTTGTGAGTGTAACATGAATATTAGATTGATTAAAATAAAACTTCAGGGAATAACATTTTAGTTAACAAAAAATTATTAAAAAGTTTGTATTTTTCTAATAAAATAAATTCCAAAGTGGGGGTGGGGGAGACTCTAGTAAGCTTTTCATAAAAATAAAAAAGAAAAAATGAACTACTAAAAGTTCATTTTAACCAATATAAAAATTGATTTCTATGAAACAAGCACAGGACTTGGAGTCACAAGACCTGGGTTTAAATCCTGGCCCTTATACTCATTAGCTCTCTCACCATGGACAAACCACTTCATTGCTCTGAGCTTCAATTTCCTCACCTGTCAAATGGGAATGATACTTTGCTTCAACAACAAAGTTGTTGTGAGGGAAGTACTCTGTAAGCCTTTGAGGACTATATAAATGAGAGTTTCCTGTACTATCAACTTTAATGGGTCCAGAACCATATCTAAACTTTGTGTCTTCCCCACTGCTTTGTACACAGTAGATGCCTACTAGGAGAAAAACTTGCATCAAATCACTACCTTACATGCTGATCCCAGACATGCTTAAAATCCTTGCTTAATAATGCTCCACTTTGTGCCAGGATTTGCTATGGAAACCTGCATCCTGGAAATTCTTAACAACTTGGTGCCATAGTATGTAGGTGCTGATAACAAACAGTACCTAAGCATATGGGCAGAAGTTAGTGGTAAGACCAACCTAGCAAGGATTGTTGAGGCTCTAGTAAATACATCAGAAAGGACTGAAGTGAGATCTCATTCTAGCGCTTCTCTGACTTGTCGTGTGTGTTTACACAGCTTCTCTGCCTCCTCCTGAAGTTCTCTCATTGCAGCATCATTAGGGTATTTGAGGACAGCATTCTTGGTGGCCACAGCCAGATTCTTCAATAAGCCACAGAGCTGGCTGCTACTGCGGAGAATCTCATTGCGAACATCTTTTTCCTTCGTCTCTTGACAGAGAGAGTCCACCAGCTTTTGGCCTATCATGATGATCAATTTACTCTGGGTGATAAAAATTTCAGGTGGTTTGTTATTGCTAAGGCTGGTATTAAATATGCCAATGGCCTTAAGAAGCCCACCAAAGTAAAGTCTACAGTGTTCTGAAAGGTTAATTTTCTTCTCTGGATCCTGCCTACTCAGTGCTTTGTGGTTTGTAGAAAGACTCTAGAGAGAAGGGAAGAAAACGGTTCTGTTAATGAAAAGCAATTAATTTTTAATTGTTCATTTTTATATTCAAGAAGCAGGGAAAGACCCTGGTATGATATAGTGAAAAGAAAAGCTACATGGAAGTCATAAGACTTGAATTTTAGTACAACTCTTCTAACAACATGGCTAGTGTATACTAACACTAGCCATGTAATTTTTGGCATGTTCTTACAGTCATAAAATTTTAAGCCTGGAAGGTGTTACAGATAGAATATTAATGCTTAAAGACATCTTAGAACATAGAATATCAAAGTAGTGAGGACCCATAGAACAAAGAATATTGGAACCACAAGGGTCCATAGAACATAAATTGCTAGAGATAGTACCTTTGAATGACTGCAAATCAAGTAGACGGGATATTAAAAATAGCTCACATTTCTAGCACTTAAATGGTTTCCTCACAACTCTCTAAGTAAGGTCTAAGATAATCGAATACAGTAGAAGTCCAACACACGGTGGACAGGATGAGTTCCATAACAGTGCAGCCAGAACCACAGTAAAATGTAATTGGAAAATACTTAACAAAAGAAATAAAAATACAAGACGATGTAGATAATGCTAGAGCGTGCTTCACTAAGTCAACATGCAACCAGCAGGATTCCTTGTATGTGGTTTAGTGGCCCAGTTTTTATTTGAGTTTGAGATCACTGATTTAGTACAGGGGTTCTTAACCTGGTTGGGGGAGGGGAAGCAGCAAGAACTTACATAGGGAAAAAATTACATCTTTATCTTCACTAACCTCTAATTGAGGTTAATGACATTTCTTTCAATTGTTTAAAAACATTATCCTGAGAAGGGAGCCAAAGGCTCCACCAGACTGCCAAATAGGACCTACAGCAAAAAAAAGGTTATCAACCTTTGACCTGGTGCCACTAGTTCATAAGATGTCTTCATATACAGGAGGAAACAAGCCCTAAGAGGGAAATGAATTTTTCCAAGAAGACCTTTTCTTTTTTGGACACCAGTTTCCTCATGCACAAAACAATAATAATAGTAAATGAAATAATAATGTCTACCATTCCTATCTCACAGGACAGTTTTGAGGATCAAATGAGAAAATATCTATGGCAGCATTTCAGAAACTTCTTGCTGTTATACCCATGTAAGGAGATACTGTTTGTTAATCATCAAATAAAGTTGTGACTACATACTATGGAGTGGTCGGCAGTGTTTGGAGACCTGAGTGTGAATTCTAGGTGTGTGACTATGGGTTATGTCACAACTTAAACTTTCCATGCCCCGTTCTATTACCATGAATGTAAGCTGTGATGCACAATGCACATACAAGTTGTTATATCCCAAAACAGGTAGCTCCAAAGTAAAATGGTAATTTATGGTGTTGAGGGAACATGGCATCTGGATATTAGAAACTTTCTGATTTGGGGCATCATACAGATTAGGAATACTTAACCTTTTTGTGTGTCTCATGGACCCCTTGGGCAGTCTGGCAAAGCTGATGGATCTCTTCTCAGAATGTTTTCAAATGCATAGAATAAAATACTTAAGATTACAGAGGAAACTGTGTTGAAATAATTGTCAAAATATTAAAAAAAAATCCTGGGATAAGAACTCTGGATACATAGATGAAACTTGAAATAACAACCATTTTTAACATTCATTAAAATTTTTTTTGAGTTACTATGCCCAAAGGTCTATAAAACTGTGATCCAGCAATTTGATCCAGGAATACTACTATTAGGTCTGTATCCCAAAGGGATTTTTTTTTAAAAGGAGGAGGAAAAGGACCTATTTGTACAAAAATATTTGCAACAGCTTTTTTTAGTGGCAAAGAACTGGAAATTGAGAACATGCCCATCAATTGGGGAATCGTTGAACAAGCTGTGAATATAATTATAATGGTATATAAATATATATTTATATAATATATTTGATATATTGATATATAATATTTAATGTATTATATATTTGATATATAAACATATATTTATATAATATATTTGATATGTGTGATATATAATATTTAATATATTATATATTTGATATATAAATATAATGTGCTATAAGAAATGGTGAGTAGGCAGATGTCAGAAAAACCTGGAAAGACTTATATGAACTAATGCAAAATGAAATGAGCAGAAGTAGGAGAACATTGTATGTAGTAAGAGCAATTCTATACTATAATCAACTGTGAATGACTTAGCCAACCTCAGCAACAGAAAGATCCAAGACAGTTCTGAAGGACTTATGATAAAAAATGCTATCTACTTCCAGAGAAAGAACTAATGAAATCTGAATGCAGATCAAAGCATAGTATTTTTGACTTTCTTATTTTTTTGTGTTGTTTTTTTTCCCCTTTGGGCCCATGTCTTTCACAACATGATTAATATGGTCATATGTTTTACATGATTGAACATGTATAACCTATATCAAATTGCTTACTGTCTCACAGGGAGGGGGGAGATGAAGAAGGGAGAAAAAATTTGGAATTTGGAATTTTTTAAAAAACTAATGTTAACTAGGGAAAAATATGTAACTAGGGAAAAATAAAATATTATTAGAAAAAAAAATTTTGGAGTTCCAAATTCTCTCCTTCCCTTTCTCCTTTGAGCCCTCATTGAGAAGGCAAGCAATTTGATACAGTTACACATATACAGATGTGCAAAACATTTCCACATTAGTTATAACAATAATATTTTTTAAAACATGATACAACATATTTCATATGTAGTGCCTCTTTTTGTGATTTGAGATCCTTGAAATTTGTTACTGGCTTAAGCATCCTGATCACCAGAGCAGACTTCTCTGTGTTAATGGGTTAAGGTTTAGTGAACATAAAATTGGAAAAAAAAGTTGAGGCAGTATGGCATAGTGGAAAGAGAGGATTAAAATATAAAAGGTCAAGGTCCTAGTCCTAGGGATGCCTCTGAATATCTATGTGACTTTGGTTAAGTTCCTTTACTTCTCTGAATTTCCATTTCCCCATTGGTAAAATGTTGAAGCTGGCTCAGATGATTCCTGAAGTCCTCTTATGTATTTGATATGTGATCTCTAAGGTCCTTTTGGAACTTAAAAAAAAAATCTTATAATCCATTATTTTGTTGGTGTCTTGGATGGTTCATAGCATTAGGAAGTGTTATTCAAGGAGAGAAAATTTTAATCAGAAACATTAAGCAGAAAATAAGCACCATATTGTACCTTTGTTTTAAGGTCTTTTTTGTTTTCTGCTTGTATGAAAACTGGTTTCTGTACATCTTCCAGGTTCTTTGACTTCTGAAAAACAAACATAGCTTAAAATATTCATTTATTTCAAAACTTACAATTCTAATTTCTTTTTAAAAAAATCTCTCATGCAACCTTCTTTTTACTATCTGAACTCAGGTAGCAACCTACAGGAGAAATTACAGCCTGTTCTGATAAAGCAAGTAATACTTTAATGCCATATTTACCTTTTCTTTTCAGCTTCCTCTAAACAATATTGTATCATTCTGAAGATTTTTAAAAACATGGGTGAATTTTGTATTGAGAATAGGACTTCCTGTACAGAAAAAATTTGAACATGTCAGAGGCTACACTCATTCTAAAGTTACCCAGGGACAATGTGTGATAGGGACTTGCATTTCATAAATTTTCAATAGAAATCGATAGTTGTTCAGCTTTCCGTAAATGTCAAAAGTATTATCTTTCATATATAGAAGTACCCCAAGTTTTACTCCTGGGCCCCTTTCTTTTCTGTGGCTCTGCACCATCTGTCTTAATGATCTCATTAACCCCCAGAACTGCAATCATTATCTCTATGCAGTAACTCCAGGTCTATGGTATCCATACCTAATTTCTCCTCTGAACTTCCATCGTGCATTACCAACAACCTATTTGATATCTATTTCTGGACATCTTGTAGGGATCTCAAATTTAACATGTCCAAACAGAACTTGTCTTTCCTCCAAACTTACCATCCTTGTAAACTGCTCCGTTTCCATCCAAGACACCACCATGCTTTCAATTACTTAGGCTGGCACTCCTGTGGGGATCCTTTACTCTTTACTTTCCCTTAAACTCGTGTTTAATCCGTCACCAACTTTTGACTGTCACCTTTACAAGTATCTCTAAATCTTTCCCTGTTTCTCAGCTTACAAGATCATTACCCTAGCCCATACCCTCATTAACTCTCTCTTGGATTGTTGTAACATTCTCTTAATTGCTCTCCCTGCCTCAAGTCTCCCCTTTCCAATCCATCCTCCACACAGTGGCCAAATTGATATTCCTAAAGTAAAGACATAAGCATCATATTCCACTGCTCAAGAGGCTTCAGGGGCTCCCTATTGCCTCTCTGTTCAAATACAAACTCTTCTGATTGACATTTAATGGCCTTCATGACCTGACTCTGACCTATCTTTCCACACCAATTTTACATCTCTCCCCTCCTACACTCTACATTCCCACCAAAGTAGCCTATTTCCTGTTTCTAACACCTGACATTCCATCTCCTTTCTCCATGTCTTTGCACAAGCTGTTCTTCATACCTGGAATGCAAGGGTGGCTAGGTGGCTCAGTGACTAGAGCACTGGCCCTGGAGTCAGGAGGACCTGAGTTCAAATCTGGCCTCAGACACTTAACACTTACTAGCCATGTGACCTTGGGCAAGTCACTTAATCCCAATTGCCTCACCTTCCCCCTCCAAAAAGTAAAACAAACAAACATACCTGGAAAGCAGTCCCCACTCACCTCTACCTCTTAGAATACCTAGATTTTTTCATGGCTTAGCTCAAAACCCACCTTCTACACGAAATCTTTCTTTACTCCTTCTCCCTGGGTGCTAGTGACTCCCTGCCCAAAATAACTTTGTGTTTAGTCAGTCAGTCAACAAACATTTATTAATCACCTTCTGTATGCCAGGCACTATGCTAAGCACTGGGGATACAAAGGAAGACAAAAGACAGTCAGTCCCTGCTCTCAAGGAGCTCAGTCTAATGGGGGCAGACAACATGCAAACTATGTGTGAGATACATTCAGGAGAAATTGGAGATATTTAGTTCGTACATGGTTTGTATTGGTTTATCTGTCAACATGTAATTCCCCCACCTTTAATAAAAATTTGAATTTATAGACTGTTTCATTTTTAATTTTTGACTCCCAATTCCTACTAGCCTTGCATATAGGTAGTTGTTTAATAAAAACCTATGAATGAATGAATACATATTATTAAGTTTTCCAGTTTAGTGCCATTTTTATCAACTTTACTTTCTGGTATGTTATATTAATTCCTACCCTCCTGCCCCACCTCACCCCAAACCAAAAAACAATAACAAACCATACCTTTTCTCTTTTAAAAATATTTTTTAAGTTGTAAGCAACTTAGTTGTCACTACCAAAGCTATCTGCTTCTTTTTCTATTAGAGCACATTACACAATATATTTCACTGACCTGTGATTTATCTTGGTCACAGATATTCCTCATATTTTTACTTGATGGCTCAGAAGAAAATTCACTTTCCGTTGGTTTACCAATAGCAATATTTCCTTGGTGCAAATCAAAATCTTTTCTTCTGGGAATCTGAGTGAATGTTGCCAATTTATGTTCTGTATTCATGTGGAGTTGAGTAGTCTCTTCTTTCTCATAGTTCTGTTTAAAAAGGAGCTTCCCATTTGCAATGATGATGGAGACAAAGCGCTTGAGGTCTTCTGGAATTGTCCGGGCCACCATGACAAATCTGTCCAGATCATCAGGATTGTTCTGAAGTTTGTCAGTAATAAGAATGTCCAGAGACCAATTGCAGTTATTCAGAGCTTCCCTTGTTTCTAGGAGAATCTGATAGGAATCTGAAATAACCTGTAGTTGCTTTTTCATTCTGACTTGAAGGTTATTGTCAGTGAGATTGCTAGCATTCACACTGACCAATCGGGCAAAATCCAGAAACTCTCCCAGCGATGCCTTGATGTGATCAGCGGCTCTATGGATCTCATCGATGTTTGCTTCCAGGTATTCTTTGAATCTCCACTTACTGCTCACAAAGATCATTAGACTTGCTATGGAGCTAGCTACTCTGTGCTGTAGATCTGTCACCATCTCTTTGGCCAACTCCAGGTCCAACATAACCTCTTTACCTGGTTCTTCTGATGAGGAAGTAGATGAGGGGTCAGTAGAAGCTGAGGAGCAAGAAGATGTACTGGCTCTGCTGTCTACACTGGAAATGGATAATCTATCTTGTTCAGATGGTTCAGGGGATATTAATCCTGGATGTCTTGGTAGCCAGGAGGGAACATGATAAACACAATTTTCTGAAGCATTGTTTTTCTTTTCAGGATCTTTCCCAACCTGAGGGACAAGAAACATCCCTTTTGGAATGTCATAAATGTTGGGCTTTGTGTTCTGTTGCTCCGTCCGAGGAATCAGAAAACTGGGGGGAACAGCATATTCAATTCTAGGTTTCAAGGGTGGTATATCTCGAGGGGGTGGAAATGCATATGTAGGCATTTCTGGGGCACTGATTTTTTTCTGAACTGGGAGTACATTTTTGCACTGGTTCTCCATTCGTGGTTTGAGTGTCTTTGATTTATCATTTGGTGAATTTTGCAAGGTTGATGTATACCTGGGAGATGGAATATCATAGAGTACCTTCTGTTTTGGGGAACTTGATGGGGATGTTTTTCTCAAACTTGTTTTATCTGGAGACACTGGCGTGTCATAAATCCATCCAGGCTTGTGAGGACTGGGCAAAGTATTATAGCAACCTTTTCTAACAGATTTTGTTGACGGAGAAACCACACAGGGCATATCTCCTAGAGAAACGACCCTTGCAGCTGGAGGGGGGACATCATAAACCTATGCAAGAAAGAACCCAATAAAAACTTAATAACAAGAATACCTCCCATGAACAAAAGCTGATTGTACTGTTTGTCTTAAGATACAATCCATCTCCTGACTAGGCATTTTCTTTTCTCCTGTTTTTTTGGCTTTGGCTATGACCAATTTAATATTTAATTGAAAAAGAATTATTTGTGGTAACTGTCAGATGTTTTACCCCTGCTCTAGTGTTTCCTTGACCTGCTTACTTTTTTCAGACTTAATATAAATTTTATTTCCCCCAAATTACATGTTAAAACAATTTTTAATATTTCTTTTGTTAAAAATTTTGAGTTCCAAATTCTATCTTTCCCTCTCCCTGAGATAAGCAATCAGATATAGGTTACACATGTGTAATCATGTAAAATATTTCCAGATTAGCAATTTTTTACAAAAGGATTCAAATAAAAGAAAAGAAGGAAAGAAAGAAAGCAAAAAAAAAAGCATGCTTCAGCCTGTATTCAAACATTATCAGTTTTTTCTCTGGAGGTGGATAGCATACTTCATCATGAGTCCTTTGGAATTGTCTTAGATCGTCGTCTTGCTGAGATAGCTAAGTCTTTTACAGTTCTTCACTGAACAATATTGCTATTACTGTATAAATGTTCTCCTGGTTCTGTTCACTTCAGTTTTCATCAGTTTGTATAAGTCTTTCCAGGTTTTTCTGAAATCACCTTGCTTATAATTTCTTATAGCACAATAATGGTCCATTACAGTCATGTACCACAGTAGCTACCACAAAAAGAGCTACTATAAATATTTTTTTACAAATAGGTTCTTTCTCCTTTTTTGGAATGTCTTTGGGATAGATTTAGCAGTGGTATTATGGGATCAAAAGGTATGCACAGTTATTATCCAGAATGGTTGGATCAGTTCACAATTCCACTAACAGTGCATTAGCATCCCAGTTTTCTCACATCCCCTCCAATATCCATCATTTTCCTTTTTTGTCATACTAGCCAACCTGATTGGTGTGAAGTAGTACCTCAGAGCTGTTTTAATTGCATTTCTCTAATCAATAAGGATTTAAAACTTTTTTTTCATATGTCTGTAGGATAGCTTTGATTTCTTTCTGACTAGAACATTTTTACTGGCTATCCTCAAGCCTAGAATGCTCTCCCTATTCACCTCTTCCTTCTGGCTTCCTTCAAGTCCCAACTAAAGCCTCAACTTCTGTCAAGTCTTTCCCTGTTCTCTTTAATGCTACTGCCTTCACTCTATGATTATTTCCAACTTACTCTGTGTGTGTGTTTTGTTCATTGTATATTTTCTTCTTCATTAGAATGTGAGCTCCTGAGGGACTGTTTTTTTGGTCTTTCTTTAGATTCCAGAATCAGTGCTTAACACATTGCCTTTATATAGTAATGTTTGTGGACTGACTGACTACCTAATTGTACGGTAACTCCACATCTCCTTTGAACTTCAGTCTTAACAACAACCTTATAAAATAGTAGGATATATAATTTTTTTTTAGGTGGAGAAACAATCAGGGTTAAGTGACTTGCTCAAGTTCACACAACTAGTAAGGGTCTTGAGATCACATTTGAACTCAGGTCCTCCTGACTCCAGGGTCAGTGTTCTATCCACTGCACCACCTAGCTGCCTTGACAAATATTATTAATCCTATTACTACCTCCTAATTAGGCTCCGTTCTTCAAGTCTCTCTCTACTCCGATTCATCTTCATATAGCTACCAAAAGGATTTCCCTTAAGAGTTGGTTTGACCATGTCATTCCCCTAATCAGTAAACTGCAGTGACTCTATTGCTCCTAGGATAAAATATAAACTCCTTGATGTGAATTTTAAAAGCCCTTCATAGCTTGGCAACAGCCTATCTTTCCAGCCTCATTATTGGGTATTACTTCTCTCCTCATACCCTGCAGTCTAGCAAAGACAGTCTTCTCCCCGATCTTCTGACATAGTAGCACTCCATTTCCCATCTCCCTCTGTTTACACAGGCTTTCCCCTATGATTTGAATACACCCCTTCCTCATTTCTGCTTCAAAGAATCCTTCTTTTTCTGCAAGATGTAGTGCAAGCACCTCCCTCTCTATGAAGCCTTCCCTTGTCCCCCGAACGCTAGTGCACTCCCTCCCAAACCACTTTGGATTTATTTTATTTATCTTGTATATTCTGCTAGATGTACATGCTGTTCCACTATGCTAGAATGTAAGCTTCTTGAGAGCAAGGACTTTTATTTTCCTTTTCCTTTTTGACTTTATGTCCCCATTGCCTAAAATACTACCTAGCACATAGGAAGTAACTAATAAATGCTCCTTGACTGATGTGCAGATGAAGAAGTACGAATTCAGAGATGTCAAACAACTGGCCTAAGCTGGTATTTCTTCATTTGCACATTACTCAAAGAGCGTTTATTAGTCACTTCCTATGTGCCAGGGGTAAGACTGAGACTCTATCCCAGTTTCCCGTGCCCAAATCTGTTGCTCTTTTGCCTTTGCTGAACTGAAGGCTAAAAGGTTGCAGCAGCCTAAAACAATAATACCAATAAAAATGATGGCTCCTATTAAAGTTCTACACAGTATTTTCTTCCCACTTCTCAATTTAGAAAGTTGTGCAGATCAACAACACCTGACCGTGAATGTTACTTCAACTTATATATTACCAAAACATACAGATTTAAGGAACCAATAAAGTCAATGGATATTAATAATTCCAAAGTCTGTTAATACGTAGATGCTTTCTCTGCCCCGAGTCTCTCCCCACTCCAGTCCATCCTCCATTCAGCTGTCAAATTAATCTTTCTAAATCACAAATCTGTGTCATCCTCTTAACCAATAAATTCCAGTGGTTCCCTGTCTCTCCAGATTCACATATAAAATCCTATGCTTGGCATTCAAAGCCATTCACAGTCTGCCCCCTCCTACATTTCTAGTCTTCTTATACCTTATTTGCTACATGTACTCTATGATCCAGTGACACTGGCTTCCTTTCTTTTCCTCACACAAGACTCCGTCTTCAGACTCTGGATATTTTTATTGACTGTCTCTCATGCCTGGAATACTCTCCCTCCTTGTCTCAGCCTCCTGACCTCTCTAGTCTAGTCCCAGCTAAAATTCCACTTCCAGGAAGAAGTCTTCCCATTCCCTCTGAATTCTAGTATAATGTCTCTGTTGATTATCTCTAATTTATCCTGTATATATATTGTTTGTACATTGTTGTTTTTATGTTGTTTCATACATTTGTTTCATACATTCTAACACTGAATGATTGCTTCCCCGTCAAGATTCCCATAATTTACATGTATCTATCTATCGATCTATTGATCTATCTGTCTATCTATCTATCTATCTATCTATCTATCTATCTATCTATCCATCCATCCACCCACCCACCCATCCATCCATCCATCCACCCATCCATCCATCCATCCATCCATCCATCCATCCATCCATCCATCCATCTACTATGAACTCCTTGAGAGCAGAGACTGTTTTGACTTTTGTTGTATCTCTAGCACTTAGAGTGGTGCCTAGTACATAGAAGGCACATTAATAAATGCTCATTGGCTCACTGACAGGTCTCATTCATGTGGCTGTTCCTTCCAGTCATGAAGACCAAGAACCAGTCATGCATACCATCCTGTGTGACTCTTGCTCATGTTCTTCTATTAGTTTGTCATGGGGGATCTTTCTATTAATTGTATGAAGGTAAAGATATAGTCCTTAGTGGAATATCATTTGAAAAAGCCTGACTGTTCCTTTTTAATACCTGGTCAAAGATGCCTTTGGTGTACATATAAAAAAATGTATAAAGATTAGAAAGCAGACTTGTGGATAAGCAGCTATTGATGTCCTCTCTGTTATCTTTTTCCAGAGTAAGAAAGTCTAAGATTTCCCCCCCTGTCTTTGGAGTCTTCTTCTCCTTCAGATCTCTTAGGAATTAATCCCTCAGAACCTTCAAAATGCTTCACCTCCAGAATGGATTGTCTTTGTATAACTGGTACAACTGCTTTTCCTTCCTCTTTGTTTTCTTCAGCAGCATTTGAGATTATGAGATTCAAGTACAAGTGTAGTATTTCCAGTGACCTTGATGTGAAGAAGAGTTTTGTTGACTGTCTTTCCAAAGTTTATTTAAAATATTTTTTGGGGGGCAACTAGTTGGCATAGTGAATAGAGCAACTAGTTGGCATAGTGAATAGAGCACTGGCCCCCAAATCAGGAGAACCTGAGTTCAAATCTGACCTCAGACACTTGACACTTACTAGCTGTGTGACCTTGGGCAAGTCACTTAACCCCAATTACCTTGCCTCCCCCCTGAAAAATTTTTTTCCCTGTCTACTGCTCATTTCTGTTTTATAAGACAATATTGCTCATAATTTTCTATCTTTTTTCTCCTTCAGATTTTACAAGCAATTTTACATTCTAAACTTGGTTTTGCTTGTCTCTTAGCTCGTCAAGTGTTTGTTAATTAAGATGGCATTTAAGCTCTTTTGTTTTCTTCATTATGACAACTGTAGATAAACTTCTATATGAAAGTGTTATAAGAGGTGTCAATGCCCTTTCTTTTACCAATTTCCCACTTGTTGGCATTAATAACTTTTTTAAACAGGTCGTCAGAGTTGTTTTAATTAGACGCTATGTCCTTTCTCATTTTAATTTTTCTATTCTAGCTTTCCACTAATTTTTATGGTTTCTCTTACATATCAGCAGTCTCACCCTACATAGCTGATGGGTCATTCTCTATCAAAATATAATCAATCTCTCCCCATATTAAATCAACATATACTTTGATATTGAGTCACTTCAATGCAAAGGTGAGCATAAGTAAAGATGTACTGTAGAACAATGGCCCCTTTCCTTCCTTAATCTTCTTTTTTTTCCCTTAAAAGAGAAACAAAAACATCCCACCCTTTTTGTTGTGCTTAGATTTCTTTGCTAAACTCAGATCATTCTGAATTTCAGCACAGCTAGAACTCTGCAGTACCATGTCTAACTTTACTATCCCCCCTCTCTATTCCCTGTCCTTTCTTCAGTTTTCTGCATATGCTTTTTAAAAATTTAAGTTAGGTTGATAAATTCACTGAGCATCAACATTGGTAATTTTACACAACTTCCTCTTTTCTTTTTTGCTGGAATTGTTTATTTTTGTGTCTTCAAAATTTCATTTATGAGTGCTTCCCCTCCTTTCTAGGCTGACTTCTCTTGTAGGGTTTTAGGCCAAAGGCCACCTTTCCTTCTTCTTAACCTTTATAGATCAATTTCTTAAAAATCTAAAGTATGCCCAGCTTTTCTCTCCTCTGTCACAAATGCTAACATTGAGTGATTGCTTCCCCTATAAGATTCCCTTACTTTATGTGTATCTATCTATCTATTCGTCTATCTGCCTACCTACCTACCTACTTATCTATTTATCCATCTTATCTACCTCCATATCTATTTATCTATTCTCTTATCTTGGCCAGGCTAGAAGTGCAGGATAGCTACTTATAGGCCCAATCTCACTGCTAATTGGTAAAGAAGTTTTGACTTGTTCCTTCTACAGCCTGAGACAGTTCACCATTAGAGTGGTGGTCCTGGTTCATCATACTGATGTGGTGCCAAACGCAGACATTCAATGGGCTTTATCCCTAATGTTGTTCAGAACTCTTGAGCTCAAGGAAACCTTCAACCTTAGCCTCCTAAGCATCAAGGATTATAGGAATGCACAACCACATAAGTCATTTCTATATATATTTTTAAGGTTTCTTCATGCCTTTTGTTTTTACAGCAGCCATTTCTGGATCAGAAATTCTGATTCTGAGATTTTAGAATTCCATGAGTTGAACCTAAGTCTTTTGACTTCAAATATGGTTCTCATTCCACTGTGCAATAGTTGCCTCTTTCTTTTGGAGCTAATCTAATTTCTGGTGCTTTAAAGTGCTTTTAATAATTTCATAATATTAATTGTAAATATTTACATGGTTATCTACATCATACTCACATGACTTATTGGAACATGGATTCCTGCCTTTTCAGAGCTTCCTGGAATGTCATACACTTGTTGCTCCTGTTCCTGAGATAAATTCAACAAAGGAGAAGAGCAAGATGATCACTAATCTGATTCTCCTTAAGCTTCTCTTTGACCCAAGCACAAATTCATGAAAAATTAAAGGAAGACCTCTCAATTATAGAGTACATATGGTACCAGTGTCATATATTGATGCAGAAGACATTTAATCTAAAGCACACTTTTCCATTTTACCTTCCCTATGGATAAAACTTTTTCTAGAGTTAAAACCTAAAAGAGTTTACCTCAGCTACTTGATTTAATTTTTGTGACTTGTATTTAACCTTTATAAACCAGAAGAATAAATGGGTTTTGGTTTCAAATAAAGTTCCTAATAAAAATATCATTCAAAAATTTTTTTATTGATTTACAGCACTTTTATTTTTCTTTACATGATGATATATGTTAGGCATCACAACTCTCAAAGATGAGCATGACTTACAAATTTTAGTTTTCTACTGTCGTGAGAACATTAAGTCAATTTACAAAAAAAAATCAACTTAGACACATAAATTTACAAGTATAAAAATGTAAACTTTTTTTTCCTAGTTGAGGACTGAGTAACTTAAGGGGGGTAGCATAAGAAAAAAAAATGGTTCCTAAAAAAATTGAATTCAACATGTATTTCAACTGCACTAGGATAGTAGCAAGACATAACATTTGTTCACAGTCATCATTTGGATTACATACTATTTTTTTATTGAATAAAGTCCTACTATGATGTACTTTCACATCATGTAAGTGACCCTCAGTTCCTGAAGGACATGAGCGGGAGTAGGAGACCCGGTAAATATTGCCAAGCTAGAAAACCTTTGAGCACAATTCCATTCATGATGTCAGTTGTGTCAAGAATAGTTTTGTTCAGTTCATAAAAACCCATCACCAAGCTGGTTGAAAGATGATTAATTTTTTAGTCACAGCAACTCTTGAAGACAGTGGACCTAGTCATAGGAAGGTTGCAATCTTTGTTCGTGAAACAAAGTAGGTATCCAAAGGGTACCTGTGCTAATAAAGTCATAGAGCTACAGCATGTCTAAGACTGACAGGATAAAATCACCTGGCATGTATATATTAGATTGTAGATACTAAAAAGTTTCACTAACCCCAGTGGCATATTATGTGGAGTTACAAGACTTAAAATTCATTAAGTGAATAAATAAATACAAATAATAATTTCTACAAATAAAGTTAAGATACAGTTATCATGTAAGATTAAGGACCCCAACTCTAGAAATATAATTTCTGACACCTCTGGGCATAACACGTTCCCTAATTAGAAGACAGCCTCACCTTAGGAATCAAGCGACCTTGGCTTTGTGGAGATGGAACATCATAAACTTGTGAATTAATAGTTGATAATGAAGTTAGGATTGGTCTGGGAAGTGTAAAAAGGTCCTGGGAAAGAAGAGGAAGAAGGAAATGATTAAGAAATAAAAATCTGAAAACTCAAAAGCTTACGGAAGTGAATGTTGAAAACTAAAAACAAATTTATAAAAAAATAAAAATCTTGGACTTTGAAATACCTATCCAAAATTAATTTGTAATTGACAACAATTATTCTAATATATAACCAAATAAAGTAGAGAGATGGTAGTGTGATGGAAAGAACACTGGAATCACATCTTAGGTTTAAATCTTTACTTTAATGCTTAATAGTTCTGTGATATTTTTCATTCATGTATTTTCATTCAATTCATATATTTCATTCAAGTATCTATCAACAAGATACTTATTATTTTTCAACCTCTGATTCCTCATCTATATAAACAAGATAACAAATATTTTCATTATATACCCTATTCATTCATTCATTCAACATGTGGCTAGCAAAACCTCATCAACCTCTCTTACAAAGGCAGCACATGTTCTGAAGTACTCCTCTAACCTTCACTCACATTAGTAGGTGAGGACCTCAGAGGGTAACTGCTGCATCCTCCCATCTGGGTTCAAAGAGTAGCCCATAGAGGTCCAGAGTGGTGGTTTTCTAAGGCAACATAACTTATAAGGCCTTATCAGGGTGCTTTCCTCCATGATGATCAGTTGATATCAATCAGCCAAATTTAATTAGATGTTAGAAAGAGGTATTTACTAAGGTGGTGTAATAAGGAATAATTGGTATGAAATATCCCCTCAAAAGAATGTGACACACTTCCATCACCACCTACAGAGTCTAGGAGAAAGTAGGCTTATGCTAAAAGAGCACATATTACAAAGAAGTAATTCACAGCACCTAGAAACGTTTTTCCTGGAGTTCTCAAGATATTCCCATTAGACATGAGGAAGCTTTTCTACTGGGTGTCTTGAAACTGCTGTGTGTCTAGTCTAGATTGTCCTTGATTCCCAAAGTAAATAGTGTGCCAGTTTCTAGGGATGCTTCTAGGATGAGGATGCAACAGAAAACACAAGATCTCCCAACTCTTTAATGTTCACAAGATGCCCCTTGTGGGGATCTCTTCTATGTTGGGAAATGATTAAATCCTCTAAGCTTCCAAACAGGATTGCTATTTTATAGATGATCCACAGGGTATGATCAAATATCTGTGTCTAATACCAATATAAATCTTGGGCTATGCACAAAGTGAGTTCAGTTCATTCAATGGCTTTCAAGGACTTTTCTGAAATTATTCCAAAACCTATAACTGATTGATTCAAAGTAAATTTCAGAGTCCATGCATACCTAGTTCACATCTCTTATTGACTGTCTTATCTGAAAGAAGTATCAGGCTAGGAGATCTTGTTGGTTGCTTTTAGTGGGGTGGGGTGATTTGATTGATTAACTCAACCTACACCCACCCTTACAGAAACAAGAATCTATTGTGTGCACTACACTGTGCTAAGCAGTTGGATGCTAACACACAATCTCCTTCTGTCATGGAGTTTAAAATCTAGAAAGGAGGTAAGATAAAACAGATCATTGTTATTCTAACAAAAATCTGAGGATTTTCTTTTTTGCCTTTTCATCTCTAGCACCTAATAAAGTATTTGACATATAGTGGGTGTTTAATAAATGCCTGTTGATTACAGAGTTGTCAAACAAAACATGGGAAGTCTGAAGGAGAAACTTATTATGAGGGAATGAGGAGGGCTTCATGGAAGATGGGCTTTGGAGGATAGATAGGAAATGCAAAGAGGGAGAATATTGTATGAGCAAAGGCAAGAATATAACAGAGTACAATGAATATTTTGGGGGTAAGGCAGGGGCAGGTCAGTATGTCTGGGGTACAGACTGTACAGAAAGAAGTAACAGGAGATAAAGGTGGAAAGGTAAGCCAGCCCCAGACTAGAGGTCCCTGAGTGTCAATCAAAGGAGTTTAAAGTTTACTTGGTAAAAGAAATAACATGACCAGATTGTAAAATTGTTGTGAGTCCTTTGAGAACTTAGAATGACTTATGTAAATGCGTATTATTAGTATTAAACTTTTTGGTATGCTACTGAGATGATATCTGCTCAACAATGTAATTTTAATAAATTCATCATTCTTAATTTTGAAAACAGACTGACAGGTTAAGTCTTTGTCACTTACATCTTATTTTGTGTAAACCAATATTGAGGATGTGTGGTTTGGTGAAAAGAACCTAGTCCAAAAGTCAGGAAATCTGGTTTTTAGTCCTTGTTGTTTCAGTACCTTATCACGTGACTTGGGTTAAGTCACTTCCTCTCTCTGGGATTTTTTTTCTTCTTCTGTAAAAATCATGTCTATATGATCAATTGATTAATTGGCTGGTCAATGGCTAAGACTGATTCAACTTTAATATTCTAGGACGTATGAAAATCCAGATTTAAACAAAAACCAAATTAGGGTGAGATTATTCTGCACGTATGGCAAAGGAGAAAAGGATAAGAAGATTCAATTTAAATGAATTCAATAAACAGTTATAAAGCACCTTCTGTATGTAGAACAATGTTCTTACCATTAGAGAATCTATAAAATTTAGATGAAATATGTTCAGAGATATGCAGGTAAATGTTTCACAACCAGCTCTCTGAGGGAAAAATGTGCCCATAACATACTTCTACTTTTAGTTTTCATCATTAACATTTTCTTCATCCTTGTGAGTCTAGATAACCAACAATAACAACAGCAAAACGAAGCCCTGATTTGCATCATTTGCCAATTTCCAAGGTATAACCTCTCACACTGAAAATTTTGCAGTCAGCTCTCATGAGGCCATACAGGCTAGCGTCACCGCACCTCTGGATGTGTGTCTTACTGTCTTAGTGTTTGTAGTTTAGTAAGGAGAGATAGCAACATACACACAACTATGAAACAAAATAATACACGATATGTGTGTAGCAATGCTGAAGAAAAGGATTATGTGAGATCTGGGAACGTGGAAACTCACTATCAGTGGGGTGAGGAGGAATTGTTAGAGGAGGCATCATGAGGGTCGTGGGAAAGGTCTGATTTTTGACAATATCATCTGACCATTCTCTTATCTAGGAGGCCTTTGGGATCTCAATCAGATGAACTAAAAGCAAGAAAACTAGTCTCCTTATTTTTTCACCAACTAACAATCTATTTTTATCCAAAGTCATCTCAGTGAGGATGTTACTCTGACGTGTTTTGAGTTCTTGCAGTTTAGCTGATTTTGTGGAGTGTGTGCTGAATAACCAGTATGGAGGGCTCAAACCTCCAGAGAGCAAAGGAATTTTCCTGAGAGGATTTCTATTAAGGAAATTTTGGATACAGCGAACATATTATGAAAATGCCCACTTCTTCTCAGAAAACATGCTTAAAGAAGGATTGTAATTAGAGAAGAAGAAGTACATGGTTGAAAGGAAAAGAAAAAGTGAGTGCTATAGGGTGTTAGATAGAAACTCCAAATCAGGAACTACTTGGCATGGGCTGACTTGCTCAGTGTAGTTGATTCATGATACATACTGTGAAATATGGAAGAAAAAAAAGCCCCTTTCCTCATTTTAGATTTTTAGCCTGAAGTTAAATCTGAAGCCCGTTAGGTTCTTCACATGATTTAAAATAGGGAAGCCTGCTCAGTTTATAATTCTAAGAAAACTAGAGTGTTGTTGTCATTGTTTTCAAAGTAACCCAAAAGATTTCTTGCCCTGTGTTCTAGGCCTGGTTCTGCAACTAGCTTACTCTCTGAATTTAGCAAGTCATTTCACATGTCTAGGCCTCAATTTTCACATCTGAAACATTAAGGATTCCTCCTAGATGATTGAGTGTTAAGCCTTCTGCCAACTCTAAAAAACTGTGAATTCTCAAAATTACTTTAGGATCAAAGATTTACAGCTCAAAGGGATCTCCGAGACTGTCTAGCACAACCTGCTCACTTTATTTCTTAAAATATTAAAAAAAAATTAAAAAATTAAAAAATTTAAACAAATTTTAAAAAATTAAAAAAAATTTTTTATCATCACAGTAATTTTGAAATATTCTTCTCCCCACTCTTCCTTTGTAACAAAAAGAGTTAGAGACAACAAATACGACGCATGTGTGCAACACACACTGAACCATAGTCTACCACTTCTCCACAGAAGGAGGGTGATTTATTTCCATATCACTTTTCTGGGACAATGAATAGTTTTTAGAATTATTTAGCATTTGGCTTCATTTTAGTGTTGTTTTTTATTTACATTATTATACATATTATAATATATATTATATATTTATTATATAATTGTGCATATTTTTCTCCTGGTTCTGCTTACTTTACTCTGTATCAATTCATCTATGTCTTCTCATGTTCCTCAGAATTTCTCATAGTCCTAATGTTTTAATAATACTTCAGTAATATTTCATGACATTCATAATAAATTGATCATCCTCCAATCTGTGTCAGCATTTAACAGATGAAGAAACTGAAGCTATTTAGGAATTGAGTTAAGTTATAAACCCAATTCCCACTTCCCCTGGTCTGGCACCAGAAGCTGAGGTAGTACATGGGGGATGATGTCCCAGAGATATTGGAGAAAATGTTTGTTTATTTCTTATTGCTATACTTTTAAAAACAAATATTCCTTTGTAAAAGTCACCTGATAGAACTGGGAATGATAATCTTCACCACCCCCTTAACAAACTCAGAGGAACATAGCTGGAACTTGCATCCTACTATCCACCTCCTCCACTAATGAGAGTAGGGTCTAGAGTTAGGTGATTTTAAGGTACCCTCTAACTCTAATTATAATCCTGTACCTTTTTGTTTCCCTTGGTAAATGCTCAGAGAAATTTTTGCATTTTCTTGCTTATCATTATTAAAAAATAGAATGGTTACCTACTTGTTCAGAAATCCTTAGGTTTCTCTCCAGGAGAGGAGCAGGAGAAATCATTAAACAATTCTTGTTGGTTCAGCAGAAAAAGTATTAATTTGGAATCAGAGGACCAGGGTTCCGATCTGTTCTTTTTCGCTACCTATGTGACCTCACACAAGCTACTTAGCCACTCTGGGTCTCAGTTTCCTCATCTTTTAAAATGTAGGGGTTGGACTAGATCAAGTGGCTCTCAACCTTCCTAATGCCATGACCCTTTAATACTCGTATGTGGGCGTATCTGCATGTGGGCGGACCCACTTGAAGATGGACAGAGGAGCAGTGTCTTGGTTCCTAAGATCATCTCAAATATGTGTTTGCCAATTGTCTTAGGCAACCCCTGTGAAAGGGTCATTCAA
Organism: Pseudochirops cupreus; assembly: GCA_028627135.1. Taxonomy (NCBI): domain Eukaryota; kingdom Metazoa; phylum Chordata; class Mammalia; order Diprotodontia; family Pseudocheiridae; genus Pseudochirops; species Pseudochirops cupreus. The sequence goes on along the minus strand of CM053581.1, from coordinate 201,053,929 downwards.
CTCCCAAAGGGGTCGCGACCCACAGGTTGAGAACCTCTGGACTAGATGGTCCCAAAGGTCCCTTGTAGCTCTTTAACTACGATGCTATGATATCACAAATATGGGAAAGAAAAAGAAACAGATACAACTTAACAAAAAACTGAAAGGCTTGAATGTTTCTAAGGTCTATAAGTAGAACTGAAAGTCTGCATGTCAGGCTCAGGAGTTTCACTTCATCTGCAAGAGAGTTCTAGTTTTTGGTTTCCTTTTGGTTTCAGGTGATCTGTTATCACTAATGAAAGCATGTTTCTAAAAGGCTTGCATGTGAGTGATTAACAAGCATTTAAAAAGCAAGAAAAGATATCCTCTCTAGCATCAGGCCAAGAACCAGGAGGGCTGAATTTAAGTTCCAAATTTAAAACTTACTGCATGTTCATGGGCAAGTCATATAACTTTTCTAAGGTTTTTTTTCTCACCTGTGAAGTGGGGATATTAACACTGCATTATTTGTAACAGAAGTGCTTTGAAAACCTTAAGAATATTATGTTATAAATTACATGTTACAGTCTATTTCCAAAGAGAATGATTTTAAAAAGAATGATGTCATATGACTTCTAAATAATGATTAGGGTAGTTAAAAAGCTTTTTTTTTTTTTAGGAAAACTTTCACTTCTGAGATCTTTTAAGAATGATAGATTTGAAGCACAATTTATAGGAGACTAAAGTTGGAGGTCAACTGTCCAATTCAACTCAATCCAATAAATATGAACTAAGTGCCTACCATATTCAAGGCAAATGGAAAGTAGTCCCTACCTACAAGGAACTTACATCCTACTACAAACTGATACATACTAAATAATACCATCCTACTAAAGAAACCTAAAGATTTATGAACAAGTAGGTAACCATTCTATTTTTTAATAATGACAAGCAAGAAAATGCAAAAATGTCTCTGAGCATTTACTAGGGGGGACAAAGAGGTACAGGATTATAATTAGAGTTAGATGGTACCTTAAAATCATCTAACTCTAGCCCCTACTCTCATTGGTGGAGGAGATGGATAGTAGGATGCAAGTTCCAGCTATGTTCCTCTGAGTTTATTAAGGGAGTGGTGAAGATTATCATTCCCAGTTCTATCAGAGCATATTCTGAGTTAGTAAAACACCCACATAATAATAATAATAAGAACTAAATAATACAAAATAATAAAAATACCCACAAAAAATCACAGATCTTGAACTAGCAGCAACTTCAGAGCCATTTAGTCCAATCCCCTCATTTTGTAGAAGAAGAAACTGAAACTCAAGGTCACACAGAGGCAAGATTTGAACCCAGGTCCTCTGGTCTTCCCACTGTATCATGCTACATATTCTGTTTGTTGAATAAAGAAATTAAAAATACAGCAAGGGCTAAAATTAAATTTATAGTGGCTTGGTTTCTTTCAATAGTCTGTATAAAGGTAACTTTTGGTAACTTTAGTCAGCTGTCCGGGGAACAGCTGAGCATGTGAGAATCTAGGCTCCATGGCAGTTGTCTCAAAGAGATGATCTAGTGTACCCTGAGCTGCTTCTTGCCTAAGCCAACTGACGACTTTATGATGCTTGTAGCAAATGCCCAGCAGTGCTGGAGCACAGTGCAATTGTTTCTTGTAACAACTGTCGTTGCGTAAGATGTAGCTCAGGGGCTTATGAAATGTAAACTATTCAGAATCTTTTAATAATATCCACTTTCTGATGCTGACTGTGAAAATAGCACTGGATGATAAATTAATAGATTGTCAGGCTTCTAATAGCACAAAAAGATCACAAATTGAAGATCCTTCTATTCTCTCTACACGGAATTTGTAAGCTAGCATATTCTCAAAAGTAGCATAATTAATTTTTTTTTTTGCAAAGGTAGCATCATTTGCCGTTTGCTGGATGCAAAACAAATGTGGCATAGAAATGTGAGTCTGTGATGAAAAAGGAGGAAATGATAACCCTGAATAAGGGCATCTTGCATTCTCAGCATTTGGTAAAGCTTTGTTCTTTGGAAGGAAAATACTTTATGGTCTTCCTCTTTCGTTTGCATATCTTCTCTTTGAATAAATAGAAATGCAGTCTTGGCTAGCATCTCTACATTGAATAAATGCCATGAACATCTCTCTGGTACCATCACAAGTCAGAAGCTTAACAAAAGCAGCAACAACAACAAAAATCAAAACCAATCAGTTACTAGAAGACCATTCAATTCACTGGGATATTTGTCAAATGCATAGGAGAACATTTTTCAAAACAAAAAAATGTTAATCATAGGTTAAGAGAGCTAGAAGGGACCTTAGAGATGTCCTAGTTCAATCCTTCCATCATTCTTCTTGTTCTTCTTCTTGTTCTTCTTCTGTTTCTGCTTTTTGGAGGGAGGAGGGCAGGGCAACTTGGGTTAAGTGACTTGCCCAAGGTCACATGGCTGGTGTGTTAAGTATCTGAGGCCACATTTGAACTCAGGTCCTCCTGACTCCAGAGCTTGTACTCTATTCACTGCGCCACCTAGCTGCCCCCAAATCCTTCCATTTTCTAGTGGAAGAAATTGAGGCCCATAAATATAAATGACTTCCCTAAGTCACAAAATAAGTTCATGGCAGAGCTGAGACTGAAAACTCAAGTCTCCTGATAAGATCTTGCTAAGGCAAATGAAAATCGTTCCTTACCCCAAAGAACTCACATCCTACTTTCCTGACCCTTCTCCACTAATGTATGAAGAGAATACTAGTGACTAAGGTCTAACTCATATCCAGTTTAGATATAAATGTACATTTCATGGAACATAAATGCATTTAAAAATGGAAATGTATTATAAGGTTCTATTTTAACTAGATGGTTAAGCATTTTTCTGAACTTGTCAAGTCTAACATATACACATCAAGAAAAGTTAACAGTCAATGAGAAAAACTATTAGCTATACATATGCATATATTACATATATTAATTTTTTTTCATTGCCCGTATTTGAATGTAAGCAGTTTATCTTTATTTGGTCCATTATTTTTGTTCATTCATGTTTACCTTTTTATTCTCTATTTCCTGGGTTTGAACTTTAAAATTTTTACACAATTCTAGTCATGTTATCAGGAATCCTTAGTAGTCCTCTATTTCGTAAAAGATCCATGTGTTTCCCTGTAGCATTACATTCAGCCTCATTGGCTAAGTTATTCTCAGCTGTAAGACCATATCCCATGCCTTCTAGAATATTGTATTGCAAATTCTTGGCTCCTTTTTGGTTATGCTTGATAAAACAACATATATTAATTAATAATTTAATATATATGTATTACACATACATATAAATATGCAGCCTTTTCCTCTTAGAAGATGAATTTTCTGATTATCAATCCATACTGCATAGTGCATATTTTGTTCTGTTTCCTCTAGTAGTGGTAATAGGGTACACTGAATCATCTACACTTTCCCAATTGTTCATAAGATACTTATCCACAAGAAGGCTGGACAGACTTAAGGAAATAGTTGCGTTCAGGTGATAGAACCTTTATTTAGCACAGCACTTTGCGTATAGTAGATGCTTGAGACATATTTGTGGAATTTAATTCAAACAAACATCCAAAAATCAATCAACAAACATTTATTAAGTACCAACTATAAGCCAGGTATGGTGCTAAAAAGGGACTGAATATACCATTGTATCACCGGAAGCAAAAATTTCTTAATCACTATGTAAGACGATGGTTATAAAAAGAAAGGCAAGATACTTGATACTTACCCTTGAGAAACTTACAATCTGCCTGGGGAGACATAATACAAAAATGGCAAATGAAGACAGAAGGTAGTATGAATTAAATGCCATAGACATGGCAGAGACAGTTAGTGTTCCAAGAAATCAGAGAAGGGAATGATCATGTACAGAAGCAGGAAAAGCTTCATGAAAGCTTATCAGCACCATGGCTAGGGGGAAAAGCAGAGTAAAATAGCAACTAGCTCTTTCAGTATTGTAACTATGAAAACAGCAAAGCTGGTCTCACCGTTATCAGTATGTGGGGCAACATATAGTTTTGAGACTTAAGGAGGAAGGATAATGGAAGCAAGACTTGGTTGTTTGTAAAGAGAAGTTTACACTCTGCTAAGCCTATAGAGGTTTGGAAAGGATATGACTATATTATTTGTTATCCTTAGAAAATATCCTTGACATGGGCATGGCTCTAATTCTTTCCCACTGTGTTTACCCATGAGAAAGTGGCCAGTGGGGCAGTGTTGTGTATGTATTTCCCCACTCTTCCTTGAACACCTTGTGTGGCTACACTTGATATGTTCCTGATGTCTAGAATTCTGGTATCAGTGAATCTGTGATGATAAAACTATTCTGAGATAACTAGGATACATTTCTGACTCTGCCCCATTCATAGAGAGGCATGTTTAAGAGCCCCAGATGTAAAAGATGTGATCTGGAAGGGGAGGAGGATATAGGTAAGTGGGGAGATAGTTGAAAGATAATTCTAATAGGAAGGGAAACAATATGAACAAAATGGGAAAGGGTTGTATGTGATGTTTATGGACAACAACCAACTGAACTCAGCCTAGGCAAGAAGAGTAATAAGATAAGCACAAAGTACTAATTCTACCAGCAAAATGTAGTTCTGTTCATTATTATTTCCTAAGCATTCACTGAATAACACCAATTACTCACATTCAAGGTTATACAGCAGTCAACAGATTTTCTTATATGTAATTTCTCAAGTTCTATATGGTCTATATCTTGATATGTGCCAAGGTACATACCTGTTTAGCAAAGGTTAGAGTCTTTTCAGTGAAAATTTTTGCTGTGGTCAGTGGTGCAGGTTGTTCATACACTTGATCAGCAGCAGAAGAAACTATAGGCTGGGGTAACTTCACCCAACCAACCATCTGTTCATATACACCTGGTGGAGCAGGTCTATTGAGCTCAGAGGGCATGTGGCAAGTCTTTTCTGGACTGCTGGGTAATTCTTCCAAGCTATTCTGGGAGGAGAGAGGAAGTCCACCCTCTTGAGAATCAGTGAGGAGATGGAGACGATTAGCAGGGGCCAGCCCTTGTCGACCATGAAGGGAACATTTCCACCATCCCTCACTTTCTGGGACATTCTTTTCTAGAATGGTTAGGATATCACCTCTTCGGAAAGCCAATTCATCAGCACATTCAGCATGGTTATCATATAGTGCTTTCGCCAGGATACACTGCTGAAAAAGAAAAGATTAAATTAATAATAATATCTGGTTTAACTTTTTAAAGGATTTTCACAAATATGCTCTCTTATTTTGGCAGTAATTCTGTAAGGCAGGAAGTAGCCTCTATTTTGTAACTGGAGGAAACAAAGGCATAGGTGCTTAAGGTTGCATTTGTTTAAGGTCACACAGGTTGTCAGTGGCAGGACCCTGGCTGCCAGACTCATATTGTGTACCATACTACCTTGTCCAATGTTCATTAAAAACTCATTGTTTCAAAAGGTTAGAAAGAACAAATCTCACTATGCTCTTATTTCCTCTACCTTTATTTCCAATAGACAATGTGGTTTTTATGGTTATTTACTGCAGATCAGCATAATCATAATTATACCAAAGTCCTATTTCACTGTGTCATCTAAAGTATGGAGGTAACCTTGGGAGTACAAACCCTGGCAAGCCTTGAGAAGCTATGAAGTCTGAGTACAAATAAGGTGACAATGTTTGTATGTGTGGGGTCCAACCTTGCTAGGTTCAAAGAAGCTCATCACCAAGGAGACTGACCACCAGGAAATGAGGCTTTTTTTTTTTTGCCCCAGCAACCTGAATTGCTGGAAGGCACACCCATATAATCACAGATCCTAGAAATTTCATAGTAAATATAATCATATAAACCAGTGGTTCTCAACCTTCCTAATGCCACAACCCTTTAATATAGTTCCTTGTGTTGTGGTGACCCCCAACCATAAAATTATTTTCGATGCTAATTCATAACTGTAATTTTGCTACTGTTATGAATTGTAATGTAAATATCTGATATGCAGGATGTATTTTCATTGTTACAAATTTAATATAACCCACAGGTTGAGAACCGCTGATTAAACCATCTGCATTAAGAGAGTTTCAGACCATCCCTAGTGCCTAGACTACCTTCCCTTTTCAGCTCTACTTTGTAGAAATCTTTATTTCTTTTAAAACTGAGCTCAGATGCCATTTTAGATGGACATTTTAGATCCACCTAACAGTACTTTTCCCTTGTTCAAATTATATTGTATTTTTTGACTACTCAAATGTTATTTTCTCCCCTGACACCTCCTAAGAATCCTCCCCTTCCTCACTAGAATGTAAGCTCCTTGAAGGCAGACATTGTTTTTCATTCCTGTTTTTCCCTTTTGTCTTTATATCCTGAGCCCAGGACATAACCTTGCTGTAGTAGTTTGATGAGTTTAATTGCTACTGAACTCATTTCTGGGAATGAAACTTGATAAAGGGGAGAATGAATAGCACTGCATCTTCTTTGCTGGTAAGGGAGTACTTCCACCCAGCCTTTACTTCCTATGCCCACCAAAAAAAAAGTCTATCTGAGATCCTGTCATTTGCTGCACAATTTAAGTCTTGATCTCCATAGGGATTTAGAGAATATGTGATCAAGTTGTTGGAAGCATCCAGATTTTCTCAAGTCTGAGGATCAGCCACATGCTTCCTGCTGCATTATAGGATCTGAGGATTATAGATATAATAATAATAATAGCAAACACTTATATGGTAGCTACTATGTGCCAAGCATTGTGTTAAGTAGTTTACGAAGATTTTCTTTTTTAATCCTGGCAAATGCTAGAAGGTAGATGCTATTATTATCCCCATTTAGCAGCTGAGGAAACTGACGCAAACACAAGTTAAGTGACTTGCCCCAAATCTCGCAGATAGTAAATATTTGAGACCAGATTTGAACTCAGATCTTCTTGACTCCAGGTTTGGTGCTCTATCCATTGTACCACCAAAGTGCTAACATAGTCTTGCCCTCACAGGAAACTGAACCTCCTAAGAGACTGAGTCCCCAAAGGTCATACAGGTACTTAAGTGACAGAGTTGGGATTTAAATTCTGGTTTTCTGACTTCAGAGTCAATCCCCTTTCCATTGTACTATTATATCTTATATTAAACATAAAAGGTGCCAATCGTGGAGTTAGAGGGGACTATCTTCATCTAGTCATTAATTCATGAGCACAGGGCTAGGAAAAATAGAAAGCAATCTATGAATAGCCTCACAGCAATCAAAGAATCATAAATTTAGTACTGAAAGGATCCCCATAGTCATAGATGAGGAAAGAGAATCCCAAGGAGGTTTAGTGATTTGCCCAAAGTTGATACACATAGTAAGTGTCAAAGGTAGGATTTGAACCCAGGTCATCTCACTCTAGAGCCAGTGCTCTTTCTATCTGACTATAATTTAGGGGAAAGCCCACCCCCTCAAATTTGTGGGAAACTATTTTTATCTATTAATTTATTAGTACAGGGTCAGGCCCATGCACGGGCAAAGAGAGAACAATCTGTGATTAGGCTCACAGTAGTCACTCCTTTGGGTTAAGAGATTAAG
>CM053581.1:201013765-201045887 GCA_028627135.1 Pseudochirops cupreus | reverse complement strand
TGACAAATGCTGGAGAGGATGTGGAAAAATTGGAACACTAATGCATTGTTGGTAGAGTTGTGAACTGATTCAACCATTCTGGAGAGCAATCTGGAACTATGCCCAAAGGGCTATAAATAATTGCATACCCTTTGACCTAGTAACAGCACTTCTAGGGTTGTATCCCAAAGAGATCGGAAATCATAGAAGTGGGAGGAAGACCCATATGTACAAAAATATTTATTATAGCTCTCTTTGTGGTGGCCAAAAATTGGAAATTAAGGGGATGCCCATCAATTGGGGAATGGCTAAACAAGTTATGGTATATGAATGTAATGGAATACTATTGTGCTGTAAGAAATAAGGAGCAGATGGACTTCGTATTTACCTGGAGAGGCTTATACAAACTGATGCTAAGTGAGAAGAGCAGAACCAGAAGAAATTTGTGCACAATAACAGACACAACATATGTATGACAACCAGCTTTGATAAACTGGACTCTTTTCAGCAACACAAGGTTACAAGGCAACTCTAAAAGACTCAGGATGGAACGAGATATCTACATTCAGAGAAAGATCTAGAAAGAGCAAAGTTTAAATGCAGACTGAAGCAAACTACATGCTCTTTCTTTTCCATGTTTGGTTTTGTTTGCTCTTTCCTACCGATCATTCCATTGGTTACAACCCTTCTTTAAAACCAGACTAATGTCTAATGTGAAAGTATTTGCAGATCCTATACTTGACTGCATGCCACCATGCAGTGGGGGGACGGAGGGGAGAAAATGTGAAACTAAAGGGATTGTGGAACTGAATCTTGTAAACTAAAAGTAAACAAACAAATCAATAAAAAATTCTTAAAGAAAAAAAAAAGATGAGAGAAAAAGGATTAAAAAATTTTTTTTCTGAGAAGGTAGGAACATTTAACAGTAAAAAAGCTCACCAAGAGAAAGACAAAGAGCACAGTTGGTGGGTTGTCTGATAGAAAGCATGAAGGCAGAAGACATTTAAAAAGGCATTAAGGAGTGACAGGTATTAAAAAAGTAATACAACCAGCTATTCCTCTGCTGAAGTTTCTAGATGTCTCTGTGATATAGGTGTGACACTAAGTTTTTGGAAGTCATTCTAGCTGGACATGTGCTGTGATGGGTTCTATACCAAGCAGGAGAGACTTCAGTGTGGGCCTGAGCCAGTCAGTCATGAATGAGTTATTTTGTTTATAGTAACCAGAAAATCGTCTAAAGTATGGAAGGACTTAGCTAAAAACATATCTTCCCAGTATAATTCATTATATACATATCAGAGCTGAAAAAGACCATAGGGATCATTTAGGCAACAGTCTTCATTTTATAGGAAAAAATTGAGACATGAAGATATTATGTAACTTTTTGATATAACATCCCTGGCAAGCAAGGATTACAATTTTCATTCAGTTCTCTATATTCTCCACCCAAATGTTCTAGTAAAAAAGTCCATGTTTGGGGCAGGTCTCCTCTATACTTCTTAAGAAAATTTGACACACAGATATGTTGATCCTAATAATACATATCTAAAAGTAGTGAAAGTATCAAAGAAATCTAGGTTCTACAACACTGGCCAACTGAATGTCAAGTACAGAGAAGGCCCAGGTTTGGAACAGACACCAATGGAATAGGAAGAGCATCAGCAATAAATTCATCCTGATGTTGAAATACAGAAACATTTAAACAATTCCTTCAAGTGACTGAGTTCAAAATAGAATTACACAAATAAAACTTACTCTTTGTGTTCTAAAAAAACGTAATATGACAGCAATAACTTGGATAGAGTTGAATGCTAGTATTAGGTGGATTAAGTCACGATGACGCATGCCATACAATATTTCTGGTACTTGTGGGACTTCAGAATATTAGTATATTTAAAAACTCTTCAGCCAATCTGTATATTTAAAAATATATTGTGATCAGATTTGATAAAGCATATAAAGCTTCAAAAAGTATAGACATGCGAATCATTTTAATTCAAGAACATGTATAATTTATGAGCCGAAACATTCAAAGCAACTTGTTAGATGTTCAATGTGATCATCCAGTTCAAGTATTTATGCCCTAAGAGTGCAAGAATGAAGAAATATTACATCCTCTCCTTAAAGTCACCTTGTGAAGCAAAATTTGAAAAATTCAGAAATTCTGTATTGACTTTTACAATGTATTTGTTTCAAATCCTTCAGAACATCTACAGATCATATAGTTAATTTACATATTTACACACCAAGATTTAAAACAAAACCTTGAGTTATCAAACTTGAGAACAGAAGGTAATTTCTTAATGTGTAGTCTTTGGGAACCCTACTCCAATCCATAAACAAGACCTCTGTGATTTCACAGTAATCCTCTCTTACAAGTGCTTTAAAAATAACTCAGGCCACTAATGTCTGAAATGATTCTTAAATGAGCACATTAGTGGCCTAGAAATACTGTTCTATCCACCAAATATGAATTTTAAGTGGAAAACTATAATAACATGTTACATATGTAGGGACTTTGTTCTCAAGTTATAATTCCTAGAAGGTTAAGTTTACCTATATTTATAAAATATTTCTTTGTCAAAAGCACTTTCCTGCGTCCCCACTTTGGTTTACTATCATTTAATCTTTGGGACAACCTAAACTGTAGCAATTACCTGGAAGACAGAATAATGAGAGGCTCAAGATTAGTCCTTGCCCTTGATAGAATTAACTAAACCAGTAGAAACTGTTTTCAAAAGGTTTTAAGAAAAACAGAACTCTTAGTTAACTGCACAAATCTTTAAAGATAGGAGGTAGGTATTATGTGCCTCAATGATGAAGATAGTTAAGATTCATGCTAAAAATAACTGAAAATTATCATTTAAAAATTTCATGAAGAAGACCAATGTTTGTAATTTACAGAGATTAATATAATCTCCTATGTCTAATTTTTACTACATTCCAGGTATTAATAACATGCTGACTTCTCAACTTGTAGTCCACTGTCATATCATAGCCTTGCTATAGCATAAACACAGAGAAGCGAAAACTAAAGACAAAAGGATCACATGGATAGCATTATTAAAATCTATCTTAGGTCAAAATTAGTTGTAATGAAGTAAAAAATGTAATACTTAGATATTGCAGATCTGAGTTTTATTACTGGAATAATATTTTTAAGTAGAACTGCTATTTTTAAAAGAGGTCTTAAATATGGCACAATTATTTGTTCTCAGAAATGCAGGACCACCAATGCACCAAACGCAGCTATCAAAGTCATTTTTCCTAAAGTAATTCAATGTAAGAGGATAACAGTGCATTAGATGACAAATAAGCCAAAAGAAATTCCTGATGACTGTTTCAAGAATTAGAAAAAATGTAAAAATTTTTCGTTATAAAAAGGATTAACTACTGTGAGCAAATAGTAAGTACTGTACTTAGTGATGATCACACTGTAATAATCAGTGAATGTGGAACAACTACATTTATCTGCATTTCCAACTTTTTCCACCATGATTCTGAATCAAGGTAAAAAAAGAATTTTGTACTAATTCAGGAAGGCTCTAGTATTGGCACCACAACTGCCATAAGATGGTACAACAAATTAAGAAATACTTTAAAAAGTTTTTTTATATATATATATATATATACTATATAAAGTAACAAGGCAGATTGGGGAGGAGAGAAAATAATATTCAAAGAAAGAATCTCTAATCTGTGGTTGATCTCCGATACCAAAACCGAGCCCTGAAGTCATCACTGCAAGTCATGAAGCCAGGGTTGGTGGGAGAGTGTACTATACAACGAACAATATTATTGTGCCCCAGAGAAAGTAGATTTCTTCGTTCAGCTGTTCGTGAGTCCCAACAGCAAAGACTAATTGTCCTTTCATCAGGAAGCAATACATAATCTTCTGTGTGGTTAAAGACTGCTTGAGTTCTATGTACTTGTCGTCCACTCAAGCCAGCACCTGTAAAATATTAGATTGTTAAGCTTTTGAAGATATGTTAAGTTACCACAAAATGAGTGTGCATATGATCAAAGTGCTATAGCACTTTAATTCCAAACAAGCTTATCACCTCAAGATTCTAAATTGAAGTTAACAAGCTCTTCCAATATCAAGTGGCTACTTCTATTCTCTTAGGACAAAAGATGTTTCAATTACATCAACAAAAAATAATTAGCTATCCACTGGAAAGTAAGTTTTTTGTTTTAATGCTATTTATAACTAAGAATAAAGTAAACATACATAACCAGAATGTGTAGTACCAACCTATGTTAAAAAAAACACTGGCCAATTTAAAGAATACTGTACCCTGCTGGCTCAAAAAACTCATGAATGAATACCCAACAAATAAAATGGTCTTAGTACTTTGAAAATGGAAGGCATTTTATGGTCCAACCTCATCTATAAGATGAAGCTCATAGGATAAGTGATTACCAACAACTGAGAGTCCTATGCAGACATAGGGCAAGACCCTGCACGCATTTTATTAGAAAACAAGCCGAATTGAACACTGAAATACTAATTATAGCATGATTTGAAAAAGATGCTAGATAACTATTTTCATTATTTCTTCTGTTGGCTATTTTCTGATTCAGGACTAAAATCATTCTTCTAATTACTTTGTGTTACTTGTGTCTGCCAGTTTTAATGACTACTCGTGTCTTATTGGGTAAAAGTAAAGTTTTCAGTAAATTTAAGGACCTATTTCAAAACTTCAAGTACTTTTTGGACTTTTCTGATCACTCTATAAGTTTTATGAGAAGAAATCAAAGTACTACAAAGCTTTTAAAATGAGTGAAGTCATCTTACATTGGGTAGAATTCAACCCCAATAATGTATCACAATGGAAAGAGCATTAGCTCTGGAAACAAAAGAATCTGGGTTTGAATTCTGTTTCTGTTCTGGCAGTACATTCTTGACTTTGGGCAAGTCACAGCCACCTTGGAATCTGTTTCCTTACCTGTAAAATGAGGAGGCTGGACTAAATGGTCTCTGAGGTGAACCTTTCAGCTCTAGAACTATGATCCTATATATAATTTTTTTTCTTTTTAACATTCATTTTTTAAGATTTTGAGTTCCAAATTCTCTCCTTCCCTCTCACCCTTCCTCTACCCATTAAAAAGGCAAGCAATATGACATCAATGTAATATGAAGTCATGTAATACATATTTTCATATTAACCATGCTGGGGAAAAAAAGCATGCTTTAGTCTACACTCAGAATTCATCAGTTCTCAATCTGGAGGTGGACAGCCTTTTTCATCATGGTCCTTTGGCACTGTCTTGGATCATTGTCTTGATCAGAGTTGGTAGGCGATCCTGTATGTAACCAATGGCATTAATGGGTAAAGTGTGCTCCAGTCCACCTTTGCTATGTACTAGCTGTTTGGCCTTGGGCAAATCACTTCATCTGTTTCCTCACTTATAAAGTGGGCATCAATGCAATCAGGGGTGAAGCAAGGATGCCCATTATCACCTGTTTTTTAATACTGTACTAGAAATGTTAGCTATAGCAATTAGAGAAAAAAAATAAATTAAAGGGATTAGAATAGGCAATAAGGAAACAAAACTCACTCTTTGCAGATGATATGAAGGTATACTTAGATAATCCTAGAGACTCAACTAAAAAACTACTTGAAATCATTTTCCACTTTAGCTAAGTTGCAGGATATAAAATAAACCCACACAAATCATCAGCATTTCTACATATTATTACCAACAAAATCTAGAAGGAAGAGGTAAAGAAATTCCATTTAAAATTAACTATAAACAATATAAAATACTTGGGAGTCTATTACAAAGTGGTAATTATAAAAAAAAATCTGTTACTGGCTAAGAAGTAGAGCAGTGGATACAAATTACATGATAATGAATGATCACAGTAATCTAGTATATGATAAACCCACAGATCCAAACTTTGGAACAAAAACTAATTATTAGACACAAACTGCCAGGAAAACTAGAAAATGGTATGGCAAAAACCATAAGTAAATTAAGAGAGCATGAGTTTATCTGTTAGATTTATGGATAAGGGAAGAATTCACAACCAAAGATGATATATACAGAGAGAATGTTACAAAATATAAAACACACGATTTTGATTATATAAAATTAAAGTTTTTGCACAAACAAAACCAATATAACCAAAATTATAAGAAAAGCAGAAAACTGGGGGGAAAATTTTGCAACAACTATCTCTGATAAAGGCCTGATTTCTCAAATATATAGAGAACTGAACCAAATTTATAAAAATATATTTCCTAACTGATAAATGGTCAAAAGTTATGAACAGGTTGTTTTCAGACAAAGAAATCAAAGTTATCTATAGTCATATGCTCTAAATCACTACTGATCAGAGAAATGCAAATTAAAACAACTCTGAGGTAACACCTCAAACCTATCATATTGGCTAATATGACAAAAAAGGAAAATGCTGAGTGTTGGAGGGTGTGGGAAAACTTGGACACTAATGCACTGTTTGTGGAGCTGTGAACTGATTCAACTATTCTGGAGAGCAATTTGGAACTATGCCCAAAGAGTTATAAAACTGCATACCCTTTGATTCAGCAATACCACTATTAGGTCTATATCCCAAAGACATCCAAAAAGGGGGAAAAGTACTATTTGTACATAGATATTTACAGCAGCTCTTTTTTTGCAGGGGATAAAAATTGGAAACTGAAGGGATGCTCATCAACTCGGGAATAACTAAACAAGCTGTGGTATATGATTGTAATGGAATATTATTGTGCTATAAGAAATGACAAGCAGGATGATCTCAGAAAAACCTGGCAAGACTTAAATGAACCGATGCATAGTGAAGTGAACAGGACCAGGTGAACATCATCGTACACAGTAATAGCAATATTGCTTGATGAAGAACTGACTGATTTAGCTATTCTCAGAAATACAATGATCCAAGCCAATTCCAAAGGACCAATGATGAAACATACTGCCTCCAGAGAAAGAAGTGATATTGTGTGAATATAGTCTGAAGCATGTTATTTTTCACTTTCTTTTTTTTTATTCCAGTCTTCTTATACAAAATAACTAATATGGAAATGATTTACATGATTGCACATGTATAACCTATATCTGACTGTTTACTGTCAGGGGTGGGAGAGAACACAATTTGGAACTTAAAAACTTTAAATAAAAATGTTTAAAAAGTGAAAAAAATGGGTATAATACTTGTACCAGGCAAGTCATGGGATTGCTGTGTAGCTTAAGCAAAACAATAAATACGAAAGCATTTTGAAACATTTAAAATACAAGACAAATGTAAGGCAGTGATATCACGTACTATTTTCACATACCTGTGTATCTGACTAATGTTCGTCCTGTTGAAATCTCCCATAGTTTAGCTACAGAGTCCTTTCCACTCGAGAGAATATATTTCGAATTTTTGGAAAAAATTGCAGAGCAGACTTCAGCACCATCATGTGCCTTCTCAAAAGTAGTAATAGAACGATTTGAGACACCATCCCATAATTTGATGCAGCCATCCTTGCTACCAGTCACATACATATTGGCACTAGGATTATAATTAACTGAACATATCGCATCAGTGTGCTGATCTTGAGGGTTGCAAGACACAAAACATTGAAATGTATTGATATCATAAAGTCGAAGGGTTGGATGTTGGGTTCCAACAAGTATGAAGTCTCCAGAAGGATGAAATGAGATTGAACGTAACATTTCAGCTTCCTATTAAAGAGAACATTAGATTCATGTGACTAGGTGGCAGATAAACACGTTAATTATGGGAAATGTTGCTGTTAGAATGGAACTTGTTAAACAATTTCTCCTGGGCACTACTGATTTAGTCCAAGGATTATGCAACCGAGTGTAACTGGATTACTATATCAAGAAGTTATCTTTGGTACAAGGTACTCAAATATTCTGGAAATGGAAAGGATTTTTTGGATTTGGAGTCTGAAGAATAGGTTTCAAATCTTGGCTCTGTCACTTGCTAGCAGTATGATCTTTGGAAAGTTTTTTCACTTCTGGACTTGTTTCCTTAACCATAAAATAATGGAATTGGACTAGGTAACTTCTTAGGTCCCTTCCAACTCTAAGTAAATAATCCAAACCTATTTGTTTCCTTTGCTGATCCCAGAACTATCCAAAATTTAAATAAAGGATTGTTGATCACTTTGAAAAGCATCAGTGAATATTATGATATTATTAACCTCTTATAACCACAGTTTCCAGAGTAGGCATAAAGTGATGCTGCTTTTCAGAAAGAACTTGATGGTTTCAAATGAGCCAATTTTCTAGTCTTTTTGTAGCTAGGAACCTAGTTTATGGTCAAGTTTATAGCATGTGGAAAGTGGATTGGGATGGTGCTGGTAGAAATAATATTTTTAAAAGACCATACCAATGATCCCACCTTTTTTTATTTCTTAAGGCTAGTTACTAATGATGGCTCTTATCAGTACACGGGAAAGTGAAATGCAAATGAATGTCATATTTTGCTGAACCTGGGTTATTAGGCTAAGCACTGTGGAAGGCTTTCAATTACCTAATCATTTGAGGGGAAAAAAAGGATGCCTTATCAGTGTACTTAATATTTAAATATATGCACCAAAAACAAGAATCAAACATTTTTCAACCTGAATATATTTGAAGGCTCTTTTGGCAGATGGTTTGGAATAATCAAACAACTTAAGAGTATAGTCCCTTGAACCTGATGCTAGAATTTGCTCTGTTGGGTGGAAAGCTAAACATGTAACTTCATCCACATGATCATATAGAGTTCTGATAACAGGATGATTTTCCATATTCTGCTGGGCAGTCTCATTCATCATGACCTAGAGGCAAAGAGGGAAAACAAAATCATACCCAGGAAAGCAGAGTGTATGTGCATACATACATACATACAAACACACATATATAAACAGATTATACAATCTTAAAACATAACTGTGAGGCAGTGTGACACCCTGGTCAGCACTGGCTTATTATTACCAGCCTTAAAAGTCTGGGTTCAAGCCAATTAATCTCAGTAGTAACAGATGTGTCAGTCTATTTTAGTAGAGGGAATTTCCTTACTAGGAGTTCCCTATATAAATGAAGTTACAGGTTCTATCCAAAAAATAAAAACCATTATTTCGAATCTGCCTTAAATTATGGCTCCCAATTTGGTAAAAATAGTATGACCATACCTCTATTGGCATTGCACTTTTCGCTAACATTCGTTCTGTATCCAATATCTTTATTGAAGCATCAGCAGATCCAGTAGCTATTAACTGTCCATCTCTACTGTAAGTAGCCACACGGCATGGTCCTTTATGAGATGTGACATAGCAAGTTTCATATTCTGAAGCCTCTGGGGACATAGTCTGAACATCTGCATCAAATTCCAGGTCAATTCCTGTGCCAGGAGCAACTGTATCTGAGCGTCCAATTGCATATTGAACAGCACTATCATCATTTTCCATTCCTGAAAGAGATAAATGAGATGTATTTCAAGAATATGTATTTCAAAACCCTAGCTAAAGTTTTGGGCTCCCAAACTGCAGGAATAAAAAAGACTATTGGCTGACAACCCAAGGGAATAAGGATAAAGAGAAAGCCAAAAAGGAGAATAACACACCTGTATTGAAATTATTTCTTCCTTCTTTAGAGCTCTTCTCTGATATTCTTGGTGCTGATGCCCGGTAACAGTGGGAAGGAGATGTTTTGTCACTAAATCAAATTTATTGCCATCTAATATCAACACTTTGGAAGTTTTTTGGAGGAAATGCAAACAACTTTCAGAAAGAATGCTGACCATTTAAATTTATAGCAATTTCCTAAGAATATACTCAATTTAATACTTAAGAGCTCAAAATTATGTCAGCTACCATGATGCTAATACTCTTGAGAAGTGCTTTGCTTTTTTCCAGCCTGTTTTCTTTTGCCCCTCCTTTGGGAATCAGTCACAATGATAATGATCATCATCAAAACAAATTTTAAAAAGCTACAGGAATTCAGTTCCCACAATATTCCTCAGGAAAAGTGTTATTTTCTTATACCTGTTACACAGCTAGAGCAATAAATCTACATTCAAAGGTGAATCTAAAAATCCATGCTCCAAATTGCAAGATACCTAGTTTGATGAGATGGAGGAGCTGTTCAGAGGGTGCACACACAGACTGAGGCTTGATTTCATTGATGAGACCATTAGCAATGTTGATATAGCCATCATAGAGCAGTTGGCTGATGATCAATTTATAGAGCTGCTGGCGATCTTTTAAGCTCACTTTTGTCCTGTACATTTTGGTGAAAAATAATCACCTCCTTTCACCTGCAAATGAAGAAAATCAGAAACTGAAAATGAACAATGATATATACGGCCTTTCTTTGTTTTACACACTTCGTATAGCCCTCTATATTAAGTCTATCCCACATATCACTTAAGTAAGGATGAGTAAGTTCTGTAGTACTGGGCACTAGACTTAATTCAATGTAATACTACACAGCTATAGATTGGGGGTCCTTAACTTAAAAAAAACTCAAAGGCAGGAATTCGATCAGGTTCAGGTAGTGCTAACGGCGAAGTAAAAAAAAACCAAACAAACATGTGAAGGTGGTCTGAAGTAGGAGATACCTGAGAGAAGGGAAAAAAAGATGACACAGGATCATAGAAGGAGGGAGGAAAATGGGAAAGATTTCTAGATGATGGAACAAGACAGGAGAATGATTTGATACGGGTTTTAATTTATGAAAAGGGAGACTAAGCTGATTTATGATTGATATTTGGATGACTTTGCCCATTGCTTCTTACTAATGAAAAAATTATGGCTGGTTTAGGGGTTTTCATTTTGGTAACCCTGCGCTGGTATATTTGGGGAGAGGAAATATTAGAAGACCAGAATCCTGAGATCTTTCAGATTAGAGAATTACGGCTGGCAGGATCATGGTCATATATCTAGAGATGGAAAGGAAATCTAATGCCACACAACCCCCTCATTTTACAGATGAGGAAACTGAGGCCATGGAGAGATTAAAGTCCAGAGGGGACAGAGAGTGGGCAGGACAGGGATTTGACCTCAGGTCTTAACTTCAAATCTCCAATTCTTTGTCCTGTGCTAAACTGAGTTGGGGCAGCTAGGTAGTGCCTTGGAATAGTCTGGAGCCTGAAGTCAAGAAGCAACTTCATGAGTTCAAATTTGGTCTTGCGTGACTGGCTGTGTGACCCTGGACAAGTCACTTAACATTGTTTGCTTCAGTTTCCTCATCTGTAAAATGAGCTGGAGAAGGAAATGGCAAATCACTCCAGTATATTTGCCAAGAAAACTCCAAATGGGGTAGGACAGGACTGGGGAAAAAAAATGACTTAACAACCAGAAAGCTGAATTAGGAAAGGCTTTTGATACATGCATCTCAATATGACTATTTTTCTTTGTAATCTTATTTTACCCATTAAAAAAAAACACGTTACTTTGAGGAATCATAGGCTTCATTTTGCAGACAAGGAAATGTAGCCCTTTCCTGGGTCAGCATCATTGGCTCCCTTGGATGGGGGTGTCTTAAGCTATGGGAAACCTTGCTACTTACATGTTCCAGTTACAAACTAAGAGGATATAAACTATACAAGTTCCTTGTTGGCAGGGGCTTTTGTATTTGTATACTAAGCACAGAACTGGCACTTAATAGACATCTGTCAAACTGATTGGAAGACAGGGGACCCAGAGAGAGGAAAGTAACTTGTCGAAGATCTCAAAGGCTGCAAGGTGCAGAACTCACAATGCCCACCTGGGTTTCCTGACCTCAATTCCTTTCCAGGACACCATGAGGTCGGCGAGGCGCGGTAGGGGGTGGCGATCAGCGAGAGCGGACCTCAATTGGAGTATTAAAACAATCCTGTGGTTCCCGTTGGCCAAACTACTTCCCCAGGGCACAGGAGGGGGAACCAAAGGTAAGTACCGCGAGGGTCCCTCCATCTGTCGGGTGGGCAAGTGACCCGAGAACGGACTGGGGCTTGGACGGGTGGTATCTGTTTAAGGAGGCGGATGAGGCGGGAAGGCTCGACCATGCAGGGTCCAGAGGCAGCTACCTCCCTAGCCTCGCCAAACCCGCAGTAGCCCCGACCTTTCCGTTCTCAGACCCCCTCGCGCGTCTCTGCTCCTGACCAAGCCTGCGAGGAACCCGGCTTCGGGCCGCCAAGGGTTCAGGCCTTGGCCCGGACCCCTCACACACCCGGCCTGGCACGCCCCCTCAGACCTACTCTCAAGTAGCGTGCGTACGACTCCAGACCCTCCCGCCGGCGTCCTGAACCCCACATGCCCCTGGGTCGCAAAGGCTGTGACGCCCGCTCATAGCTAGGTGCCCGTACCTTGTCTCCGGAACCAGTTCAAGGGCCACCGGCTCCCGCAGCGCCAAAACCCGAGCTTGTAAAATGGTGGCAAAAGGCTTGAACGATCCTCCTAGCACGACCCACACGGCGCATGCGTGCACTCCGGAGCTCGTGCGCTTCCACATCAATTGGATAAACCGGTTCCGGGCTCTGACCCTTTCATTTCCTCCGCCGCCATTTTTGTTGCTGGCATTTCAGTCTTGGGCGGGGCAAGTTCGTGTTCTTGTATATTACTGCGGGTTCATCCTTAAGCAACCGTGGGGACGTCCAGGAGTGAATATTTTCCCATTTAGCTCTCGTTAGCAGTCGCAATGTTGGAGACTTATGGGAAACTCAGAATCACAGTACATCAAGTTAGGTCACTTATTGTACCAAGGAACCCTACTTTATTATACGCCTGCGCGGCGTCTCAGGTATTTATTCGAGGTGGACCATCCCGTGGCCAATAGGACGGAGACGCTTTCGGGGCCGCGTCCAATCAGCGCTCGCTCGGCATGGGACGTAAATGTGTATTTAAAAGAGGGACGATTTGAATTCAAACGGTAGAAATTGTCTTATTTCTCCTTTCCTGCCGTCTTCTGAGCGGAGCCGACTTGAGGCCGGAGGGACGTTTGTGGCCTCCAGGAGATTAATCTTTCCGGGGAAAAGTACGAGAAGAGGTGTCTTTGAGGGGACTAGGGGTGCGTGGAAGACAAGTGCGGTGTTTGGGGACCGCGTGGATTTGGGAGAGAGAACCGGAGCCTCTGAGAAGGGAAAGGCCGAGTTAAGCAACGGACGCCTCAGGGGCTCTCGGGGTTGTTTTTCTTAGGGGTTTAATGCTGTGAATCTTCTAAGGTCCAGCTTATGATGACGGAGGAGGGTAGGGGGTGTATTTTGTGTGTGTGTGTGTGTGTGTGTGTGTGTGTGGCCAGGGGTCGGGGTGGTGGTGATGGCGGCCGTGGCATTCTGTTCAATGTTTCTTAGTATTTATTAAACGCCAACGATGAGCACCCAGAAAGATGGGGAAAGTGGGGTAAAACAAAACCCACTGGTTTTGCTTTCCAGAACTTTATTAGGGTGGAATAAGACAAGGCATGCAAAGACCATAGAAAAATAGCAGGTAAAGATTTGTGGAAATTTATGTTAAAAAAAAGACCGGAAGTTGGATAGAAGTTTGAGTTCCCTGTTCTTGCTATACTTTTTTTCTCCCCTTTTTTACTGACCTTGCTCATCAGTTGATGACTTTGCCCCCCACTTAATTCAATTAACGTTTGTTGGGCAAGGCCTTGTCTTGGATCTTGAACTAGGAAAAAGGGATCAGGTGAGCATTGAAAGATGACTTTGGGACCCTACCTTTATAGTTTACAACCTTTTGGTAGGTGCCCATTTATTAATGCCACATATTTGCAAGTATTTAAAGCTAATCAGAAATTTTCTTTACGTGCATTTTCTTATTGGAAGGCAGAATGCATATTGTAGATAGAGTCCTAGAGAACTGGAAACTTTGGTTTGAATATGGCCACTGCCATTTAATATGACCATGGGACAGGTCCCTTAAACATTCTGTTCCTCAGTTGCTTTAACTTTAAAATGAAGAGCTTTAACTCACTGTCCTCTGCGGTCCTATGTATGGTTCTAAGATTTGCTTCTCAGAGCTACTCTGGAGAAATTGTGAGGGAATGGTAGCATACTCAAATAGAGAATATCTTTGAAGACAATATAAATCATCTTTTTTTTCTTTATGACTATCAGTAATAATAAATGGTTGACATTTTTATTTAGCGCTTTTAAGATTTGCAATGCATTTTGCATTTAAAGTGGATAATACAGGACTTCATTAAGAGTAAGCGCCTCCATTTTCCAGTTTCCCACTTTTGTTGCTATCTACTTACCATTTTCCACGTCCCCACTGTTCCAATAAATTGCTAAATATTGCCATTTTCTTTGTAACATCTCTTACATACATCTGGTCTGTACTTTTCTAAACCCACCACTAGATTAGTTGAGGCCCTCATTAGCTCTCTCTTAGTAATTGTAATGGCTTCCTAATTGTTGAGTGGTTTCATTCCTGTCCAACTCTGTGTGACCCCATTAGGGAATTTCTTGGCAAAGTTACTGCAGTAGTCTGCCATTTCCTTCTCCAGCTCATTTACAGATGAGGAAACTAAGGCAAACAGGTTTCATTGATTTGTCCAGGGTCACACAGCTAGTAATTGTCTGAGACTAGATTTGAATTCAGGGAGATGAGTCTTTCTGACCCCACTTCAACATCTAGGTGGTCCAATGGCCTCCTAAATGGTCTTCCTCAAATACCTCCCCAATCCAGTCAGTCCTCCTCACCCCTGCCAAAGTAATTTTTCTTAAGTGCAAATCTGCAAATCATATTACTCTCCTACACAGCCAACTCCAATCGCTCTCTCTTGGATTTCTAGGAGTAAGTATAAACTGTTTCACTTTTAAGGTCTTTTATAACCAGGTCCCAAACAGGAGCCAGGGTTTTTTTCTTTTTGTATTTATTTAGTATTTTATTTTTCCCCAGTTACATGTAAAAGCAATTTTTAACATTTGTTTTTAAAACTTTGAGTTCCAAATTCTCTCACTTCCTTCCTCCTAACCCTCCCCCCCCCCATGGAGAAGGCAAGCAGTTCGATATAGGTTATACATGTATAGTCATGTAAAATATATCCATAATAGTCATGTTGTAAAAAAGAACATGGACCAAAAAAATTCCTCAAGAAAAATTGAAAAAAAACTATGCTTCAATCTGTATTCAGATACCATCAGTTCTTTCTCTGGGGATGGATATAGCATTTTTCATCATAAATCCTTTAGAGTTGTGGATCATTACAAAAAAGCGTACAGGTCCCTAGAAGTATCTCTGAAAATAGCTGCACAAAACCGCTGAAGCCCAGATAATGCACCCTCCACCCTGGAAGCAGAGCTCTACTTCATCAAACAGTTAAAAGTCTATGGGCAGGTTTTCTTCCTAGTCTCTCCATACCTGCTACGGGATCCAACCCAATCTTACTCTTGTCAGTTTAGAAATCCTTAGCTTAGCTCCATCCCAGCTCTTTATATTGACTGCCTCTTTTTTTTCCCTTTTTCTTTTTTCTTTTGTTGCTTTTTGGAGGGCAGGGCGATTGAGATTAAGGGACTTGCCTGAGGTCACATGGCTAGTAAGTGTTAAGTGTCTGAGGCCAAACCCCTAAAATTTAAGTCAGTCTTTTTTTATCCTTTTTTTTTTAATTTGGAGGGGGGAAGGCAGCCAATTAGGGTTAAATGACTTGCTCAAGGTCACATGGCCAATAAATGTTAAGTGTCTGAGGCTGGATTTGAACTCAGGTCCTCTTGACTCCAGGGCGGGTGCTGTACTCACTGCACCACCTAGCTGTCCCTTGACTGCCTGTATGACCAGAAATTTATTCCCTCTTCACCTCTTCTCTTTAAAGATGCAGCTCAATCACTATCTTCTACATAAAGCCTTTCCTTATTCCCACTACCTAACATCAAGTGCCTTCTCTCCTAAACTACATCACATTTAGTTATTTTGCATTCTTTTTATATATATTTGTATTTAATTAACTCCGTCATAAACTTGTCTTCCTCCTAGGATGTAAGCTTCTTGGGAGTAGGTGCTGTATTATTCTTTGTATCCCTAGTAATTAGCAGAATGCCTCGCATCTTCCATGACCTCACAGCTGGTGTCATATGGTGTGTTTGAAATTAGGTCTTTTCTGACTCAAGTCTAGCTGCCTACAGTACAAAGCTAATTTCTTAACTCCAGGTGTTAATTTTTTTTTTTTTGCTAATGTATATTGTGCCTAAATTTTTTTTAAATTTTGTTTTGATTAACAAAAATTTATTTTCTTTCTATTTTACCTCCAAGATTTCCCTCCTCTGCCTCATTTAAGTTGCTTGTTTTAGAAAAACACATCTTAGTACTTGATAAAAGACATCCATTTTGTGCTCAGTAGGTCTCTTAAATTAGAAAGTAGGTGTGACACAGTGGAAGGAGCACTGCATTTGGAATTTGTCTCATGTTTTAGCCTATCTTTATGTGAGGAAGTTCTTAAACTTTTCTGAGTCTCAGTTTCTACTTTTGTAAAATGGGGGTGATATTTGTAATGCGTATCTGAAAAAATTGATAGGAGGAGCAAATCAAACTATATATGCAAATATTTTATTAAGTTCAGCTTTAGGTCTTCCATCCATCAGAAATTGATCAAAAGAGCCCTGGTTTCCTAAATCCAGAAATATGTCAGTGAGCAAGTATTTGTTCTAAACACATACTAAATAGGTTATCAGTTTAAAGACATTTGAATTTCTCATCACTGCAAAGTACCAAAGTAATGTAAAATTTGTGTTAATATAGAATCACCTTTCAGTTTAGTACTGTTAGGAAATATAAACTCCTTGACAAATGAGAGGACCATAAGGTTATGCCAAGGGTGGCTGTTACTGTGACAAAATGTCAGATATACATGGTCCTGGGTGCATGGGTTGTGGGTATGACCTAGCATTTTGTATACTTATGTCATTATATATTTTAAGCAATGGCACTTAAAAATACAATGCCATTAAGTAATTCTCAAAACAGCGAAATTTTATATAGTAAGCCTTTTAAGTAATAAAAAAATTTCATAAACATAACTAAAAAAATATGACTGAAAATGATTACTAAGTTTACATGTATGGTACTTTTACATTGTATGGTATGTTTAGCTGATATATCCTATATGGACTTGACACTTGAACTGGGAATAAGAACTACTTTGTGTAGTCACTGTAATAATGCCCTGTACTGATCAGTTAAACTCCCTCACTGTTCTTTCACCATTGGCTTAAGATAAGACTCTGGATTTAGTCGAGACCTTGGATAATGGGTACATAGTCTGTTGCAAAGGACCTGTCATAGTTTTGGATCACTTAGAGTTATCTTCACACCAAGATGAAAAACTAAAATAGTCATTTACTTGAAAGAGAACTCCTAGATCTCTTAAGTCTTTACTTGATCACATCACACCATCTACCATCTTAATTTCCACCTTCCTTTTACTGCTGTGTTGACAATTAATTGTTTAAATCTGATACCTTTACTTCATCACCTATTCCTTAACCCCGCAAAAGAGTTCTTATCACTATACTGAAACTATATTCTTAGATGTCTCCATTTACCATATCCTTTTTCTCAGATTCTTAACCTATCCTTTGTACAACATTTGATAGGAGTTCACATTCCTCTTCTTGGAAGTTCTCTTCCTGTACTCTCTAAGACCACTAGCCAAGTTTTTCTTCCTCTGCTCAATTTTCTTTGCATCCTTTTAAGTTCCAACTCTATATTCTCTCAGTTGTTTTCTGGATGTTTCTATTTGGCTGAAGCCTCACTTATTCTGGTAGATCTCCTTGATGTTATTATTACCTCTATCCATGCAGATTGCAGCCCCATCCATGCCTTCTTATACTGTAAGAGTTTTTTCCATGTTCCCCCTGGAGGAATCATCCAGTTTTGAATAATTAATTCCTATAGCTTTCATTGTCTGTAAACTGATATGTATTTAATTATATGCTGACTTTCATGCATAAGTCCTAAATCACAGGCCTACACACTAGAGTTATACTTAGCGTATATTAGCTTCCATTCCATTTTTTTTTTTTACTGGAAGACTAGTAGCCAGTTTCCTCATCTATAAAATGAGGGGATTGTTCTAAATGACCTCTGCTATCTTAATTGAGGTCTATAAATTCTATAATCCTGGAGTGAAGTAAGAATGAAAAGTGAAAAAAGTTGACACTGTACAGGTTAATAGAAATGATAACCTTGTGCTAAGTAAATGCGTTGGGGCATGGGTGAGTAAAAATGTACTCCATAAACATTAGGATACCTGAAGGAATCATTAGGATACTTGTACAGAGGGAAAATTTTCTTCATCGTTGACAACTTGAATATGTCTTAAATATGATTGCCTCCTCCCTGCCCCCTTTGCTCTGTATTGATTTTTACATAAGACATATAATCAGTGGGAAAATTGAGCGGCACTCTTGAGACTAGTTTTGATCACATCTTTTTTAAAATTGCATTGTAAATTAAAAATCTGCCAATGCACTATAAAAATCAACTTTTATTATGAAGTTATAAAAAATTAACTTTACCAGTGCACTTTTTATCTACTTGGGAAATACTTTTACTCAGTATTCCTTCATGAAGGAGATATATAAAACCATATATGTAAGTATATGTGCTGTCATCTCCAGCTGGGTTTGTAAGGCATAGTATGTACTATGTGTCAAACTTTTGACTAAGAAACTTTTTTCCCCCACAGGCAACATGGACAAGTCTAAAGAAAATAATGTTTCAGGACCTAGCAACAAGGTAAAACATTAAAATATCAAAACTTTCCCAATAGCAGTTATAAAACCACAAGCCACAAAATGATACGTAATAGTGATTATATTTTGAGATCTTTAGCTTATTAATTCCATTTCAACTGAACTATCTCCAGGTTCCTTAAAGTCAAAAGTGGTGTTTTTTTGTTTTTGTTTTTGTTTTTGCTTTTTGCAGGGAGGGAAGGCAGGGTATTTGGGGTTAAGTGAGTTGCCCAAGGTCACAGGCTAGTAAGTGTTAAGTATGTGAGGCCACATTTGAACTCAGGTCCTCCTGACTCCAAGGCCAGTGCTCTATACACTGCACCACTTAGCCGCCCCTGAAGTGGTTTTCTTTGTCATTGCTTGCTCGGGTCAGCAGAGTGGAGGGCCATGTGACCTAGGTTAGAATGGTAGCTTATCAAGAATAACTTGAGCTGTAACCTCTGCCCCTTTACCCACCCCACCATGCCCCAGCTTGGGATTTTTATTTTTTGTAATATTTTGACTGTTTTCATCTACTGTGTTTCTGGAAATAATATGAATAAATTCGAGAGGTCCAAGGAGTTCCCAAAACAAGTCCGTTTTCTGTGGAATATGATATTTATGTGTTGACTAGAGGAAGGACCCTGCACAAACTCTTATGAGCAAACTACATTAGTAGAAGGAGGAAAAGTAGTGTGTAGAGAATTTTTTAAAACAAGTAAAAGAAAGATTAATCTTGGTCTACATTTTAAAAGATGACCACTTATTTTTTCCTTTTTATTGTGTGTTTGTGTGTGTAGTTTATCCTTGAAATGAAGACAGGAATAGAAAGAAGCTCTTCATAATATACAAAATTGAATTTCTACCAGGGAACTTGGAATCATAAAATTTTTAAGCTGAAAGTGATTTGTCTAGGGTTATGAAACTAGTTAATTGATAGCAGAACTGGGACCAGAAACACAGGTCTCCTAACTCATAGGGCAATTTTTAATTTTATTTTTTTTTTAACTCTACCGTGATTGGCCTAGTCTGCAGACAGGGTAAAAAAGATGATGATAGTCACTATCAGATTTCCAAAGGAAGTTTTACTCCTAATCATTTATTTCTCTGAATAAATTGGAGAAAACTTGAAGCATCATTTTAACATCTTGGAATTCGAACCTCAGTTTTCTGATAAAGCACAGTTTTTAAATATACTTCATATCAGCTAAAGGAAAGCTAAGGATTCGTAACATTTTTTTCCTATAAAAACAAATTGGAAAATATCTTAGAATGTAATAGTCCTACTTGTCCTGACAAAACAATTAGTAAAATTAGTTCTATCATTCTACATACAGGAAAGTAGAAATCTTTGTAAATTTTCGAAGAATACTGAAATGTCTTATTGTCCTAAGTGGCATAATTTTAAACTTTTCCCTTTCCTTTTCTTTCTTTCTTTCTTTACATTAAAGACAAAGACTCTACTAGGGGAAGGTCCAAAACGTGTGCCTGTGACTCAGCAGATTTCTTCTCAGAATCGGTTACCTGCAAGTAGTGGGCAAGCTCAGCGAGTCTTATGTTCCTCAAATACTCTAGTTTCTTCCCAGGCACAAAAGAATGTCTCTAGTCATAAAGCAATTCAGAATCAACAGCCACAGAAGTTACAGCCACCACATGTAATTCATCCTGCATCAAGGCCACCAAATACTCTAAACACTGAGCAGTCTCAGACACCAGTGGTTGGTATGTAAACTTTTGGGACTTTTTGGATAGCTTCATTCTTCGTAGTTAGTATATAGATTATTTAGATAGTTTATTTTTTGTTTTGGGACTCTTTTAAATTTCTCACTCATACAAGTGAGTATGATATTCATATTACTGTAGATAAATGCTTATTTACATTTAAAGTTTGTGACCTAAAGTCAGAATAATAACTGCCTGTTTCATTTTGCCTGTACTTCATATTGCTTGCTGATTTCTGGCAAAAAGTCCATAAACGTTTCTTTTACGGTCATTGAATTGTCTTTGTATACTTTTATAACTGAACTGTTATATATGCAGCTGTATCATGATAGCCTAGATTTCTATATTCCCCTATGGGAATTTGTTGTGGAGGAAGTAGTAGATATAGTTAAAGAATTGGTTTTTTAAGGAATATATAATGTATGTATGTATGTATCTGTAACATTCTCTTATCTTTTCTCCCCCCTTTCCTCTCCCCAGAAAGTTATGTTATGGACTAAAAAAAAACCCTAGTAACCTTGTTAGAAATCATTTAAATTGATTGATTAAAAAAAAAGTCGCCAGTTTATACAGTTAAAAAATATAGGGCTGTAGAGTAGCTCCTATAGAGCTCCTATAGACTGCTAATTATTCAAGAACAACACAGCTTATTCTCTAAGTATCCCATGATGCAGATGTTGATCCTAAAATACTAGTGGTTTTTCTGAGGCTCTAACTTTGTATTTCTCCTGAAATTCCTTTTTTTCCCTCCCTATTTCTCCCATTAGTTCTAGAAATTCTCCATATAATGAGTAGCAGGGAAAATTTTAATCTGACTGTTTTTTAAACTGTATTGACTTTTAAAAATTGTTTTATAACTAGCAAGCACTCCTGGAAAGGGAGAGACACCAAGGCAGAAAAACGAGGAAACAAAAAAGTAAGATTTACTTATTTTTGAGGCTAAATGTACAAAGTGCTATTGGGATAATCCATTTTTCTTTAAATGACTGTTAGTGAATTTGGGGAAGACAATTACTATAATTTGTTTATAAACATAGTTGGTCATCGTGTAGGAAATAGAAACTAAATAGTTAATGTATCACTTTTAACAGAAAGCTATTTAGCTGTGGTCCAAGAGTGTTTTCCTTTCACTGAAGGGACATGGGACATGACAACTCTACAAGCATTTTATAAGCACAGAGAGCCGCAGCAGCTCATCATTGAGAGGAGGGGGAGAAGGGTTAGCATGTGTGGTCAGGAATAATCTTTAGAAAAACCCCTTGGCCACTGAGTGAAAGATGGATTAGAGAAGGGAGAGACCAGTTAGAAGAATGAATTAGATTAGTCCAGGGGAGAAGAGCTTGGGGCCTGAACTATAGTTGTTCTGTGAGTGGAGCAAAAGAGACATATAAAAGATGTTGTGAAGATAGAAATGGGAAGATTTGACTATATAAATTGGATATGTGGAGTAAGCAGACCAAAAAACATGACGGGGTAACCACAGTTACTTTGGTTATGTAACTTCTGGGCCTTGATGATTTCCTCATTTGTCAAATAAGGAGGTCATACAATTTAATGACCACCTTAAGTTCCCTCCAGCTTTAAATGCCATAGTTACTTTAAGTTGCCTTTGGCAAATTCTAGTATCACATGTTGAACATATGAGAACTGTGAGAGTCTAGCTCTGGAGTTCTATCCTTCATTCTACCAATAACCAGCTGTATAATATTAGACAAGTTTTTTACCCTTTCTGTAACCATTTCCTCATTTGTGAAAGTTAGGGGTTGGATTCTCATAAGGCTCCTTCTAGCTCTCTAGTTATGGCTTTTTACCTTCTGACATTATTAGAAGCAACTGGGGGCTGGGGAGAATCACTTGTATATAATTCTCCTTCCTTGATGTTCTTAAATAGCAATTACTATTAAAAATCCCTGTTGCTTATAACAGTCACTGTTGGTAGATAGTTCACCCCCTTTATGGTAGTGGGATTTTTCATAATACTTACTTGGCATGACTGTGTATAAAAGCATTATGTAAGTGCATATTACTTGTTTAGTTTGTAAGAAAGTACTTTTGTTTCTGTATATTTAAATATATTTAAATATTCTTGGTAGAAGGCAATGGGCATTGGATGACTTTGAAGTTGGTCGGCCTTTGGGAAGAGGAAAGTTTGGAAATGTTTACTTGGCACGAGAGAAACAAAGCAAGTTTATCCTGGCACTTAAAGTGCTTTTTAAGGCCCAACTGGAGAAAGCAGGAGTTGAACATCAGTTAAGGCGAGAAGTAGAAATACAGTCTCATCTTAGGTAAGTGTTATAGGGTATTGGTCAGAAAAGTAGAATAAAGAAAATGAATGCATGTACTGATTTATTCATGGCTCACTAAGAATCATGATGTGCCTTGGTTTATTAGATCACTGTTTCTGAAAAGTCATGTATAAATCACATTTATACTTACAGGACTTATGAATTCACTGAAAATGAAGTGAAGATACTTTTGATAATGTAAATAATATTACAAGTTATAGACCAATATTTCACACTGTATAACAAGATAAGCTCCAAATAGGTACATGACTTAGATGTGAAGGGTGAAGCAAATTAGAGGAAGGAAGAAATTACGTTTCAGATCTTTTTTCATGACCGGACAAAGCAAAGATAGGTAATCAGAGAATGTAAAATGGAAAATTTTGATTAGAGTTAATTTTTTTGCACAAACAAAACCAGTGCATTTAAAATTAGAAGAGAAGCAAGTAACTAGGGGGAAAACATTTGCAGCAAATTTCTCTAATAGTGGTCTCACGTATAAGATACAGGGAACTGATTTAGATTTGGAAGAATAAAAGCCATTGCCCAGTTGAAGAGTCAGAGATTATGAAATGATAATTTTCAGCCAAGCTATCAATAGTCATGAAAAATTAATAGAGAAAATTAACACGAAAGCAACTCTGAGGTTCCACTTCATACCCATCAAATTGTCAAAGTGAACAAAAAAGGAAAATGACATGCTGAAAGGGGAAGCAGGTACATTAATGCTCTGTTGGTTAAGCTGTCAATTGGTCCATCTATTTTGAAAAACAATTTGGAACTGTGCCCCAAATAATACTACTTTGGTCTATACATTAAAGATACAGAAGAAGAAAAGGGCCCATATGTACAGAAATATTTAAAGCACCTTTTTTTATGGTGACATAGACTTAGAAACTAAAGGGATGCTTATCAGTTGTGTTAAAGTGAACAAATGATGGTGTATGACTATGATAGAAAACTCTTATAAGTAATGATGAAGAGGATAGTTTCAGTGAAGCCTGGTAGGTCTGAGAGTGTGTATAAACTAGGGGGAAGTGAGAAGTTGTGATGACAACTTTTAAAATAACTTTGAACTGTGATTAGTTTAATGACCATCCACAATTCCAGAGGATTCGTAATGAAACATGCTATTCAATTCCTGAGAGAGAAGTAATGAACTCAAGGTGCAGATTGAGACAGTTTTTGGACACGGCTAATGCCAGAATTTATATCAGCTTTTGCTTTTTCAGTGGGTGGAGAAGAGGAAGATAAGGTGGAGTTTTGCTAATTGAAAAAATGTTCTTTAATACTAAAAGGTATGCTAGTCTTTAATTGTTTTTTATTTTTTCTTAAATTAGGTTTTCTTTAAGGGTATCATATCTATTGCAGTCTTATAGCTTTCACATAGTCTTTTTTTCCCCCTACCATAAGACTTTTAAGTATCAAAAGCCACACAGTAGTAAAAATAATGTATCATATGTAATGTATCATATTTTCTCAATTTAATGTTTACCTTTTCTAAACTAGGATACTAAATCCTGTGTCTGTCTTAAAAAGAAGAAAAAGATAATAGTGTAGAGATTCTGGGTGATACTTTTTTTGCAGAGTATTTTCTCTTTGTTGCAGGCATCCTAATATTCTGAGATTATATGGTTATTTTCATGATGCCACAAGAGTTTACCTAATTCTAGAATATGCACCTCGTGGAGAAGTCTATAGAGAACTTCAAAAGCTTTCAAAGTTTGATGAACAAAGAACAGCTACTGTAAGTTTTAGTTAAATGCCTAATGGTTTAAATGCTTTCTAAAGTTTTTTTTTCTTTTTAGGTTCATTAGCATTATAACTTTTTACTGTGGTAGAATAGAGTGCACATTTTAGGTTTAGTTACCCAGATAAGGTGATTATTTTAGATGGGTAAGCTGAAACAGTTTGTATATCTTAATGTGATAATGAGATTTTCACAGAATTTTGAATGTAAAAGTGCTTTCAGAAATCATTTAGTCCAACCAGTACTTCAGTAAGAATCCTGTCCATCGGGTAACAAGAATATTAAACCTTTAGTGTGCGTGTCAGACAATGCTAAGCACTAGAACCACAAAGAAACTGTCTGTCTTCAAGGAGCTTACATCCTCATTGGGGAAAAAATATGTAAATAACTTAGATATGTACAAAATAGAGAGTAGATGGAAGATAATTTATGAGGGGAAAACCCTCTCAGCTAGGGGACCAGGCAAGGTTCTTAAAGAAACAAGGTGGAACTTGAGTTCTGTTGAAGGAAGCCA
The DNA here is from genome assembly GCA_028627135.1 of Pseudochirops cupreus. Classification (NCBI taxonomy): domain Eukaryota; kingdom Metazoa; phylum Chordata; class Mammalia; order Diprotodontia; family Pseudocheiridae; genus Pseudochirops; species Pseudochirops cupreus. Next base: position 201,020,982 of record CM053581.1, on the reverse strand, counting down.
GAGGAATGAGGCAGAAAGGATGGGATAGAGCATTCTGAACTCAGGGGATAGCCACTGCAAAGAGGATGAAGGACTTTTTGGAGTAGTTCATTCTACTTGAGGACAACTCTAATGGGAAGGAAAAAACTTTCTAATATCTGACTCTGGGATTTTCACCTACTTCTCTTTCTTCCTTTCTGGTGACTCATACATGACACAAGATAATTGTGTAATTCCATGTTTTTGGTTGGTTTTTTTTTCTTCCGGGCCAAACATTTCTAAATCTGGGCAGCTAGGGATCAGGTCTGGAATCAGGAAGACTTATCCTCCTGAGCTCAAATCTGGTCTCAGACATTAACCGTGACCCTGGGCTAGTTACTTAACCCTGTTTACCTCAGTTTCCTTATATGTAAAATGAACTGGAAAAAGAATTGTCACACCACTCCAATATCTTTACCAAGAAAAACCCTAAAGGTGGTCACAAAAAGTTGGACACAACTGAAAACGACTGAACAACAAACAACAAATTCCTAAATCTCTAATTGTGAGAATCGTGGTTTTGTTTTGATTTTAAGACTAGGTCATAGTAGTTGCTATAGAAGATGTAGGATCACGGATCTAGAACTGGGAGGAACCCCAGAGGCTATCTTGTCTGAACTTCTTCCCCATCTCTCCTCCCAATTTTACATATGAGGAAATCAAGACCCAGGGAGCTTAAGTGACTTTATCCCTAGGACATAGAAATAATAATCAGTCAACAGGCATCATGTATTTAGTGTATACAAGGCACTCTGTTATGTGCTAAGTATACAAAGGCAAAAACATGGTGCCTATCTTCAAGGAATTCACCTTCTAATAGTGGATGCAATGCAACTGTGTACTTATATATATATAGTGTAAATGTGAAATACTTTGAATGCTAAACAGAGGAATTTATATTTTATACTGGTGGTGATAAGAAGCCATTGAGTTGAATAGGTAGGGTTGACATTCATTACCTTAGGAAGATCACTTTGGCAACTGAGTAGAGGATGACTTAAAGTGGGGAGAGACTTGAAACAGAGAGACCAACTAGAAGGCTGTTATGTCCAATTGATTTGAATTCAGGTCCTCTGACTCCACATCCAATAAAGTAACCTCATTGGCTGTTTCAGCAAAATAATTATAGGGACTTTGTTAGAGACTTTCATGTGTATAGTTTTCGAGTCAGCAAAAATCAAAGAAGCAGTTCTTGTAGGCTTTCTTTAGTTGAATCAACTACTCAAAATGGAATTATTTCAGGAAATGATTTCAGTAGGCAAAAATCTACCTTAACTAGGAATTTTCCAGTATGAAACAGTTCAAAGACTGTAGAGTTTTCAATAGGCAAATCTACCTTAACTAGGAATTTTCCAGTATGAAACAATTTAAAGACTGTAGAGTTAAGGAATAGCTTCTTTTGTTTTAATCTGTGTACAACTTAGTTTTTGTATAACTTGGCAAATGGCCAACTTTAATTTTGACCTGATATAATTTGAAAGAGTCGAAAAGCCTATGATTAGAGCAGGGGTTCTTAACAATGAGTCTGTGGATAGATTTCAGGAGGTCTGTGAACTTGGACTGGGAAAAAAAAAGGTATTTTCATTAACCTCTAACTGAAATTTGGCATTTTTTTCAATTATGAATTTAAAAAAAAAAACAGTCAACAAAACTGTAATTATGAATAGGGGTCCATTGGCTTCACCAGACTCTCAAAAGGATCCATGACACTCAAAAGGTTAAGAACCCCTGATATAGAGGTTAATATTTGATGGGGAGAGAGAATAGGGTTAATCTTTGTCACTAACTTACGCTTATTTATCAGCTTTATTTAATTTCTAAATTACCTACCTTGTTTCTACTGCCTAAAATGTCAATTTTATGAAACTAAAGTGACTAGTTTTAATTATAATTTAAAAATCTTATGTGTCATCAAAGAAATAACCATTGTTTTAATTCTCTGTGTTGGACTCATTTGTAGAAAGAGGGCCTTTGTTTTAAATTAGTGTTATAAAAATGGTGGTAAATGCATTAAAAAAAAGTTCTAGAACCAGCGCTATTTTTGCTGCCTGCCCTCAAAGTTCTTAGGAGAGCTGGAAAAGAGATCATTTAGTCCAACTTTCATTTCTTATATTAGAATAATGACCCCAGAGAAGTCAAGTATCTTCCCCAAGGTCACATGACTAGTAAGTGCCAGATCCTGGAATTGGATAATAAATCTCAGACTTCAAGCCCCAAGTGAACTTCTCCACCATACCATGCTGCCTTTGTTTACATTCTTTTCTTTCTTTCTTTCTTTTTTTTTTTTTTTTTTTGCTTTTTGGAGGGGGGAAGGCAGGGCAGTTGGGGTTAAGTGACTTGCCCAAAGTCACACAGCTAGTAAGTGTTAAGTGTCTGAGGCGGGATTTGAACTCAGGTCCTCCTGACTCCAGAGCCAGTACTCTATTCACTGTGCCACCTAGCCACCCCCAATATATAAGTACCTGAGGATAGATTTGAACCCAGGGTTTCCTAACTCCAGATCCAGCTCTCTATCCATTGCTCTACCTAGCAGTTTATTGTCTTTGTTAATACGCCGTTAACCTTCTCTGCTAAAATACCAGTATGGATTGATGGAAGTTGATATTTCTCCCAAATAGGGGGAATTTCTAGTTCTTTAACCCTTTCCTGTTACTGCCTTTTTTTCTCTCTCCCTTTATCAAAGATCAAGTGATTCTTAGTACATTTTCATTATAAATAACACTTAAGGATGAATAAATCATTAACAAAAATATGGGTCAAGAGGCTTATAGTTAATTTTGTGACCTTTATCACTTTTTTCAAGATTTGTGAAAATATAAAATATGGAGCTATTTGGCTTTTCACAAAGGAGGTTTCTAAAATTAAACTATTTGACATAACTAAAATATTGACTTTCCCAATGACCTTTTTTATTAGTATATCACAGAGCTGGCAGATGCCTTATCATACTGCCACTCAAAAAAGGTGATTCATCGAGATATTAAGCCAGAGAATTTACTACTAGGATCAGATGGAGAGCTGAAGATTGCAGATTTTGGTTGGTCGGTTCATGCTCCGTCATCTAGGTAAGAGAGTAACTTTAAACCAAACCTTTAACTTGATTTGTTTGGTAGAAGCCCTCCCTGTTTGTGTGTGATCTGGACCTATGATTTTATTGGGTGAAACTCCTTGAAGTTGCATATTTGAGAGTTGTCCTCTGGCATTGAGAGTTTTAAGTTAGAGGTGCTACACTGTTCTTAGTATTCTGGGGAATTATTAGGCTACTAATCATGTGCCCAGTACCACTATGACAAGAAAGAACATTATCTAACTCGCAAAACTTATTTAATAGGTTTTTCAGGAGGATCAACATTGCAATATTCAAACAAACAAAAAAATCTTCAAATAGTAAAACTTTGAAGTTGAATAGGCTGCAGTTTCTTAATCATGAAGGGGGGTATGTGAATTCTTTGGTTCTGTTTTCACTCTGTGGAAGTACCCAGAACAGTGAACCATTGGATAGAATTTTACAACTTTTTACAAAGTTGACATAAATATTAGCCTTTTTAAGGGTACTTTTTCAGGGTAAAATATGCCTGGAAAGCAGTGGTAAAGCAAATTGAGTATGTTCTGTTGCATTTTTTCTGTTCAACCTGCATCATTAGTGGTAACCATTAAGTGTGCAAAAGCAAGAAGTGAGAAATTGTTTTTATAAAATAAGGGTCTAAGTGACCTCAGACCCCTATTCTTTTTTTGTGTGTTGTGCAAACCTCAAGTATCATCAGATGTAGGAATTGCTTTGGTATAACAACTCTTTCCACTGATTCCTATCCAGTACTCATCTAAGACAGATTCTTACAGCCTTCCAGGGCACTGGGAAATTAAATGCTTTAGGTGCCTGTGATTATAGAGCTATTGTTTCAAATGTAAGACTTGAACCTGAGGTCTTCCTATTCCAGGACTAGACCCCTGTATTTTATGCTGTGTAGCCTATCAACCCTAGACTCTAGGCTAATCGCCTAATTTTATAGATTAGAACATGAGACCCAGAAAGGTGACATGATTAACAAGTTCTGCAGCTAGCTAGCAGCAGAGCAGAAACTAGAATCCAAACTCATTCAGCATTGAAGAACAAATGGGCCAACTTTACTGTGAACTCACTGTACAGTAAATTGTCTATGGTTATATCCAGGACATAGAAATAATAATCAGTCATCAGGCATCACATATTTAGTGTATACGAGGCACTTTGTTATGTGCTAAGCATACAAAGGCAAAAACAGTGTCTGTCTTCAAGGAATTCACCTTCTGATAGGGGACGCAATGCAACTGTGTACTTACGTGTATAGTCTAAATGTGAAATACTTTGAATGCTAAACAGAGGCCTTAATGACTACTATATTCATATACTTCTTGGATTTCAAAGTTAGAGTTTTTAAATTTAGTCTCTCTTTTAAGAGTTTATTCCTTGATTCTTGTTCAGTGTTTACCCAACCTAATTAGCATTCTGCAATAGAAGGGCACATAATATAAAACTTATAAAAACCCTGCTTGATTTTAGGAAACTTACATGCTTACTTGAATTGAGTAGTTGTTTTTTAATCTTCATTTTATGAATATGAGTAAGAAGCAATTTACTAACATGTGGGCTTTTTACTAACCTCTCAATTAATTGTAGGAGGACAACTCTTTGTGGCACACTTGACTATCTACCTCCTGAGATGATTGAAGGCAGGATGCATGATGAAAAGGTAGATCTTTGGAGTCTTGGAGTTCTGTGCTATGAATTTCTAGTTGGAAAACCACCTTTTGAAGCAGAAACATATCAAGAAACTTATAGGAGCATTTCAAAGGTAAAACATAGCTGAAAAGAGCTCATCAATCAAATTGTAATTTCTTTATATGACATGGTTTCACTTTGTTGTTGTTAATGAGGTCTGGTAAGAGTAGTGTGTTCTTAAAATATTTCCTTTCATGTCTTCATTTTCACCACTAGATTCATGGCACATTACCTCTGCCGGCCCTTCATTGCTGCTCTACAGTTTTTGTATTTTTACTTTGTGGACTTTTGATCTTATTTCCCACAATGACCATCCTAAGTCTTTTTCATCTCTTCCCTCAACAAACCACACCTTGCCCCCCACATCTGTAGCCGATATCTGTGCTACCTACGTCACTCAAAGCAGAGAGGCTTTCCATTAGGAACCCTTCCTTACCTAAAAAGAAAGATCCTCCTTATCAAAATTTTACCTTGAATGCAGCTATGTTCCTGTGTTCCTTCTTGTACCTCTTCTAGTACTTTGTTTTTTGTTTTTAATCAGTCCTTGCTTGTGCCTTTTCACTTTCTCTTCTTTTTAATCTATTGATTATCCTTTTCTTAATGCACTCTTCCTCTTGATTTCACTCTTTGTGTAGAGGGAATTACATTTCCTCAGTCTCCCGCATGTGTGACTCTGTGTCTTGTCTCTCCCTGACCAATCATATAATCTCTTAGTAGATCCTTTTGCTTCCATCTTCACTTTGCTTCACATCTATTCCCTTTTTTCTGTTACTACTTAATTATGTTCTTACCACATTGTGTGCCTGAATTATGAAAATAGTCTGCTTCTGTGACTTGTTTTTGGCTGATAATCTGTCCATAGAATATTCTTTCTTACGTATAGATCTGAACACATTACTCTTTATCAAATTTTCCATATTCTACTATTTTTTTACCTTCTGAGTAAAGTACAGGTATCTCTACCTAGCATTCAGGATCTTCCACAACCTGGTGGCACCTTGTCTTTTCACCTTAATCAACTCTTACTTGCCTCCTTTCTGCTTAGCCAGACATCCCTCTTTTTTCCAAATTTTCAATGCATTTTACTTCCTCTGCACTTTTGCCTGTATTATTCCCTTCACCAGGAATGTATTCTTTCACAATTCTCATCTGCTGAACTTATTATTTAAAATTTAATCAACCATCACTTCTTCCAGAAAAACTTTCCCCAAGTCTCCTTTTCTCTTCCTTTCTTCTTTCAGATGATGTAGTGAACTCCCTCTTCAGGCCTCACAGTACTTTGTTTTATAACTCCCCATTGCACTTTACTAGGGTACATAGTATTATGTAATATTTTTTGGCATCTTAGCCCCATCCTAGACTGTAAATTCCATCTGTTCTAAACCTTGTATTTCTTACAGTTTCTGGCACTGTGTTCTATACACACTTGGTGGCAGATGTTTCTACTACACTCTTTGAATTGTTGAATCATGTGATCTGTTTTTCTTCTAGGTTGAATATAAATTCCCTGACTTTGTAACAGAAGGGGCTAGAGATCTCATTTCAAGACTTCTGAAGCATAATCCTTACCAAAGGCTGACACTAAAGGAGGTCCTTGAACATCCTTGGATCATAGCAAATTCTTCAAAATCACCAAGCAGCCAAAAGAACAAAGAATCAAACAGTGCGAAATCTTAAGATTCTTGCCTTCTAGAAAATTTGAGCCAAGGTTACTATGTTACCATACATGAAATGCTACTGAAGTGGGATGTAATTTTGGGAAATTGCCCTCTGTCTGGGCTATTGAAGGGGGGAATATTAACTTGAATGGTCAATACCTTGCACTAGTTGTAATCTTCAGTTCTGTGAGTTAAGTGAGAAAACTCAACTATACTTAAACATCATTCTGAAGTAAGACAGTTGAAGGAATAAAAGCAAACACAAAGTTGCTTATTGGCTCATTCCTCTGAGGCGGGTTGATACAGAGGAGCTGCTGAAAAGCCTATGTTCAAGTGCCCTAGACCCAGAATGGTGAAATTGCTGAGAAAGTTGGACTACAGTTGTCCCCATCTTGGTGTCTTTAAGGACCGTGCAATAACTTCCCAATAACTCTGTTGATGTTTTTAATTTATTGGGCAGATGAGGCTTTTGTCATGTGGTCTGAATGTGAACAAAACTGGTAAATCCCTATGAACACTGATTTTCTTTTCTATACTGTTTGAATGTTGACTGTCCTTCCAATTTATTAAATAAAGACTTGTTTAAAAGTATATTCTTTGTACTTGATGTGTAAGAATGAAAGAACAAAGATCTTGTTATGATACATGTTTTTTGTAGTTGCAGCCAACAGGTATTTTACATGTTTGATATGTTTTATAACTAAGCAAGTCCTAGAAAATGCTCAGAATTGAAAGTTACCAACAACATTGTTACCTCTCTGTGTATACATATATATATATAT
>CM053581.1:200939868-201013265 GCA_028627135.1 Pseudochirops cupreus | reverse complement strand
TTTTTTTTTTTGAAGCAATCAAGGTTAAGTGACTTCCCCAGGATCACACAGCTAGTTAGTATCTGAGGTCATATTTGAACTCAGATCCTCCTGGCTCCAGGGCCAGTGCTCCCTCTACTGCGCAATATTGCTGCCCCTTACCTATGTATGTTTAGGGGTAATGTCTGTTGCAAAGAAAAACTACTCATTCTGTAACCAATTTATAAAGTTTTTATAACTGCAACAGAATCATTTGCTAAGTTCTGATACAAATTTTGACTGACTCTTGCTATAAAATAAAAGAATTTCAATAAATTTTAGCGTTGTGAATTTTACTTAGAGTAATGAAGTCGAACTTTAATTCAAAAGTATCCTATCAGTAATGGCAATTAAAGATCCAATAAGCATCTGCTTGCTATTTCTTACTATAGATATTACCAAATAGACATTTAAGTCCTGAAAAGGAATGCTTTCAATGACAAATCTTATGACTACTAAGTAATTTTGATACAATGAAATTTGGGTAGAAGTATAAATCAGTGGTGTGAAAACTACAAATGGTGTCAGTGAGGGTCAGAGGAAGATGATTGGTGTGACTCCCTGCTGAGGAGTCCCATGTTGGCAGCAATAAGCCAGCTTGCTATAAACCTTTGTCATCTTGGGTAGATGTGCTGGAATGTATTCTAAGAATTGTCAAGTGGAATGGCTATTACACACTTAGTGGTGAACTAGGTGCACACGTGCTGCCAGAAGGAACTCAGCATTTCTAAAGATTACAAAGTCTTGGCTAAGAAGCTAAAAACCTAGGGGAACTGCTCTGGATTGGGAAGTAAACACCTCTTGGCTAAGGAGCTGGCGTCCAAAAAAAGCATTTGGGTTTCTGGCCTTGGATTGGAAGATAGGTACCTGACCAGTACCTGACCAGAGGTGGCATATGCCTAATGAAGATAAGTAAAAGGGTATTTGTCTGGAGTTGTGCAATTCTAAGAAGTTAGTCTGAAAAGAGAAAACTTTGTATGCTTTATGAGATATTAAGAGTAACTACAATGTAGAAAGAATTGTAGGAGATAAAAAATCTAGGAAGAAGAGTCTGTAGTAAAAGTTCATGGCTTCATGAATGCCCTGAATCTGGGTTTGGACAAGATAGAGTTCTAAAAACAGGAAAATATGAATCAAAATCAGCACTAAAATAGCATAGCATATTGGGTGGAGTCTCATGCTAGGCATTAAAAACTAGATTTGAATCCTGCCTCAGTTTCTTCATCTGTAAAATGGGGAAAATGACAACTTCAGGCTTATAAGTGTCAAATAAGACATTTAACATTTTGCAAACCATAAAGAAGTATTAAAGTATGAGCTGCTATTATATGTTACTCAAAACAGGTTACGTTTCAGTTCCTGGTAGAATTTTTGCATATCCTTAAAGGGATGGTTTGTGAACATCTATAACAATGTTTCTCAAACACTTTCATCTCAGGACCCCTTTATACTTAAAAAAAAAACCAAACTTGGGGACCCTGAAGAGCTGATGTTTATGTGGGTTATATCTGTTGATATTTACCATGTTAGAAATTAAAATGTCTCAGCAAACAGAGACATACAAACAAGTTATATGCAGGATAAATAAATAATTAACAGGGAAGGCACTGGAATTAAGAGAGGCTGAGAAAGGCTTCCTGTAGAAGATGGGATTTTAGTGGGAGCTTAAGGGAAGGCAGAGAAACCAGTAGGCAGAGATGAGGAAGGAGAACATTCCAGGCATGGGGGGAGGGAAGGCAGCAAGAGAAAATTCCCAGAGCTGAGAGACGAGAGTCTCGTTCTGGAACAGTCAGGAGGCTAGTGTTACTACATGGAAGACTACATGGTGGAGAGTAAGATATAAGAACACTGGAAATGTAGAAGGGAACCAGGTTATGAAGGATTTTGAATTCCAAACTATGGATTTTGTATTTGACCCTGGAAGAAATAGGGAACTAATGGAATTTATTATGTAAGGGAGTGACATAATCAGACCTGCACTTTAGGAAAATTGCTTTCCTAAAGTTGGGAGTGGGTACGTGTTTTAGGCAGGCACGTCCACCAGCAGACTATTACAGTAGTATGGGGGGGAGGTGATGAAGGCCTATACCAGAGTGGGGGCAGTGTCAGGAGAGAAGGGGGCATAATCGAGAGATGCTGCAAAAGTGAAATTGGCAGGTCATGGCTGCATCTTGGATATTGGGTTGGGGGGAGAGTGGTGAGAGATAGTGAGGAGTCATGGATGAAACCTACGTTGTGAGCCTGAGGAACTGGAAGGATGGTGTTGCCTTCTGCAGTAATAGGGAAGGTAGAGAAGAGGGAGGGTTTAAGGGGAAAAGTAATGAATAAGGTTTTGGGCATGTGAGTTTAAGATGTCTACTGGACATCCAGTTTGAGATGCCTGTAACACTAGAGGTCCTCAGAGAGGCTGGACAGGGTAAGTAGATTTAAGAATCATCAGCATAGTGGTGCTATTTAAAGCCGAGAGCTAGTGAGATCACAAAGCAAGTAGTGGCAGAGGGAGAAAAGGACTCAGGATAGAAAGTGGCTTTCAAGTCTTTCCTCCCACATGGTGTTTTCTATGCACAAGATAGAAAGTGGCTTTCAAGTCTTTCCTCCCACATGGTGTTTTCTATGCACAAAATAAGATCATGAAAGATTCCTTGATGTATACAATAAAGAACTTTGTTGGAGCTTAATTGTACTGCAGGGCAGATAGCTCAGTGAATAGAATGCTCAACCCAGAGTCAAGAAGCCCTGAGTTCAAATGTGGCCTCTGACATTCAGTAGCTGTGTGACCCTGGGAAAGTCACTTCACTTCTGTTTGCCTTAATCTATTGGAGGACAATTCCTCTATTGCCCACCTTATGGAGTGATGTACATTTTGATATAATTTACACAATATGTGGTGATAATAAAGTGTGGTTTATTTGGAGGAGGGATAGAGAAGGCTAGAGAGAAATTAATTTTCCTTCTTGCCATGTGAATTTCTGGCCTTTATACTATTTGTCAGGGTAGGCTTGGGATTTGCTTATACATGTTCAGTCATGCTGTGAAGCTATCGACATGGAACAGACTGTCTGCCAGTTGTATTCCAGGCATCATTAGGTAAACCCCATTATTGTTTCTAATCCTCCCAAGTGTTTTGTACTTTGTGGATGATGGTGTGCATTATTTAAATTCTTAATAGGCCTTGTATGCCAATTATCTTAATAGATTTTGTAATGCTTGTGGAGGGCATTGAGGAGGAAAAAACACTTTATTCCTACCTAAGAAAGCATATGAACATTTTTGTTGTGGAATAGTTGATTAGGATAAGATGTGCTTATCTCGTGCTCTAGCACAGTGCCCAGCACACAGCAAGTGTTTAATAAATGCTTTTTACTTATATTTACTTTATCAGATGTTTTAGGCTGCTGTCTGGCCACATGGATGTTATTATATGCTGTTTAAAGTGTCCATGACTCCATTAAGGGAGCTACCCATTTATTCAGAAAGCATAAATGTAAAATAAAGTTCCTATGATTTTGAGAGAACAAGAGTATGTCAATGGATTGCTATTTTTGCTTAACAGTTACTTGAGGAAATAGTCTCCAATCCACACATATGCTAGAAATCAAATCTACCATCAACTATAAGACCTGTTTTAGAGAGTGAAAAGCTCCCTGTAATAAATCCACCAGAGACCTGGAATTTAGAGGTAGAGATTGTTTCCTTCTTTGTCTCTAGTACCCAGAATACTGACTAGCGCATCATAAATAGCTTGCTTGCTTGAGGATAAATCTGATGATTCACAATGTAATGATTATGCAAGGAAGAAGACTGCAAAGTGGAGCTTCTCTCATTTGAAATAACCTTTTTGTCATCAGATCCTCATTTAAGATGCAGTATGAGGGCAATTAGATAGGACACTAGCCCTGGAATCAGGAGGATCTGAGTTCAAATCCTACCTCAGACACTTACGAGCTGTGAGACCCTGGGCAAGTCACTTAATCCTGATTGCTTTAAAAAACAAAAAACGTGCAATGTGGTGTAGTGAATGAGGAGTTGGCCTTGAAACTGGGAAGACTTGGATGGAAGTCCTGCCTTTGATTCATGATGGCTATGTGACCTTGGACAAGTCAATTAATCTCTTCCTGCTCTAGGAAACTTTCTGAGACTTTAAGTTGCAGAAAAAGTATCAACCTACATTGATAGATAGAAGGAATTTTCTCATCTGGGACTTCCCAATACTAATGAAATCCAGGTCCAGTCCCTACCCCTAAACAACATAAACTACTAGTTAAAAATATTAGCAGACTTTATTGCTGCTTTTTATTTCTACATCATGTGGATTTCCCTCTATATTCCCTTCTCTTTCCAGAAAACTGTTCCTTATAACAAAAATTTGTTAAGAGAAAGAAGAGGGGACAAACCCCAGCAGAATTAATCAATACATCCCACCTCCACCCACAAAACTAATGTTAGTTGCAATCGTCCACACCTCTTAGACCCCATCCATTTGTGCAGAGGTAGAATTGAAAAGATCTAGCAACTGATTAGAAATGAAAGGTGCATAAGTGAGGGAGAATGAGGAGTTGAGGGTGATACCACAACGTTGTCAACCTGAGGGACTGAAAGGATGGTGATGCCCAGCAAGAAATAGAGAAATTAGGAGAGGGGGTGAATTATAGAGGATTACAAACAAATAAAAAAAGAATTTGATAAGGTACAAAGAAATATATCTCAAAGGCTTTCTTCCCTCACTCATGTGAAGAACACATGAGATTCTATGACAAAACCAAAGACTAGAGAAGAATATATATAATATATACATACTCTGATTTAGTGCCATATTCAATAATATAAAAACCAAGCTAGACATAAAAGTCAGTAAGTCAAGTCAAGTATTTACTGAATGCCTACTATGCACCAGGTATTGTGTTAAGTGCTGAGAATAAAAGGGAAACAAAAGACAGTCCCTGCTCTTAACAATGCCAAGGTCTATACACAAGTATACCATAATAATTTGTTTGCCTTATCAATGAGTGTATCAGCAAGCACCCTAGCATACCTAGGATGGTTGCTAGCACAGGTTCTTTGATCTACTTTTCTAAAGGAAAGCAGCTCAAAAGGGGTTAATAATCTTACTTTAATCAAACATATATATCATTCACTAAGTTCAGGAGAAAAAGTCAGCACCCTGAACTTCAGAAAAAACAAACAGAAATTACAAGCAGACAAAAAGTACAGACAGAGAAAATAACAAAATTCAGCAGACCAACAGACAGGGCTTCTAGCTGTCTGACCATTACATACACACAGTGTTAGTTACTAGAGAGAGAAACACCAACATCTGGGTTTTCAAAGCTGGGGAGCTCAACAGATGCCCAGAGTCTCATCTAGCCAATTCACACAACTCTTTCCATAAGTGAGTGCCAAAGCAAAACCTCACCTCAGAGGTATATATAGCCTATTCTCCAGGGTCAGAGAACATCACAACCCTCATGACCCACTGCCTAATTATAAAGTAACAAAAGGTGTGCCTTCCTGAAAAACAAGCCTCCCCTAAGCAAGCTTCTCTTGTGGTGCTCCAAGAGAAGCCCATTAAGGGGTAGGGAAGATCTTCAAATTCCCTAGGTCTATTAAGGGGCAGGAAAGATCTTCAAATTCCCTTACCATTACAATGAGGGAAGAGGAGAAGGAGCAACAAAGAGAATTTAGAATTCAAAAATTAAAAAAAAATTTACATTTAATTGGAAAAATATATTTCAAAAAGAATGTCAGTCTAATAGGGAAACAATATGCAAACAGCTATGTATAAACAACATTTATAAGACAGAGATAATCAACAGAGGGAAGGCACTAAGATTGAGGACTGGGGAAGGTTTCTTGAAATCAATCAATCAATCAACACTTATTAAAAAGCCTCCTAGGTGCTAGGCATTGTGCTAAGTGATGCAGACTTTAGCTGAGACTTAAAAGAAGGCAGGGAAGCTAGGAGGAAGACATGAAGAGGGATAGTATTCCAGGTATGGGGGACAACCAATAAAAATATTTGATTTGGGAGATGGGCTGCTGTGTTCCAGGAAGGACAAGGAGGTCAGTGGTACTAAATCAGAGTATGTACATAAGAAAACTGGAAAGATAGGAAGGGGCCAGGTTTTGAAGGTCCTTAAAGGCCAAACCAAGGATTTTATATTTGAACCTGGAGATAGTAAGGAACCATCAGAATGTACTGAATAGGGGATGATATGGTTAAATTTGTGCTTTAGGAAGATCACTTTAAGAGCTGAGTGGAGAATGGACTGGAGTAGTGAAATATGTAGGAGGGAGACCAATCAGAAGGCTATTACAATAGTGCACACATGAGATGAATGTATGTGCCAGGGTGGTTCCATGATCAAAGAGAAGGGGTAGTATATGAAAGATACTTTGAAGCTAGAAGGTATAGTGGAGAAAGCCCTCTGCAAAGGATTTCCCTATTGATGGCAGTTTCCCAAATACTCCTGTTTATGAATGACAATGTGCTGATTATATTAAGCCTTGAAATAACTACAGAGCCTATTAAAATCTAAGGCTACACAAAATTAGCTGAGAAATCCACATAGGGAAAAACGCATATCGTTCAGAATATGATGTGTAGTTAGAGTAGGCCATGGGGTTAATCCACCACTGTTTCTATCCCTTGGACAGGCCCTACAGCTGGACAAAGAGAAGGGCCTGGAATTGAAGGGGAGGAGCAGACATGGGTTTATTTGGAAATCGTGCCACATCTGCAATGACCTTATGGTATTCCTCAGCATTTTTTTTTTGGTAGGTTTTTAAAAAAACTTTTAAATTCATTTTAAATGAATACAAAACAAGTAAAGAGAAAAAATTTCCATGTACAGAGCAGAACATAAGAGAAGATTCTATATAAAACAATAAATTTTGATTTCATGAAAACCTTTGCAATAAATCCTGCACATAGTTTTCAAAGTAACCCCAGCTTCTCTGTGCTTCCTTCTAGGCCTTCTTTTGTTCTCTGCTGTGCACTTTTTATTTTTTTTTCTCTCCTCCAGGTTATAATTAAATGTGAACACACACACATATATATACATACAACATATACACACACACATATATACATATATAAGACCATACTATTTCTTTTTGCTTTTTTGGGGGAGGGGGGAAGGTAGGGCAATTGGAGTTAAGTGACTTGCCCAAGGTCACATGGATAGTTTTTTTGTGTTAAGTGTCTGAGGACAAATTTGAACTCAGGTCCTCCTGACTCCAGGGCTGGTGCTCTATTCACTGTGCCACCTAGCCACCCCAAGACCATACTATTCAGATTTCCATTTGTCAGTTCTTTCTCTGGAGGTGGATGACATCTTCCTTCATAAGTCTTAGTCTCTCCATATTTTTTCTAAATCAATCAGTTTTTCTAAATCAATCGGTTCCTTATATCATAGCAGTATTCCATTACAATCATATACCACAGTTTGTTTAACCATTCCCCAAATGAAGAGCATCTATCATTTTATCCAATCTGGTAGGTGTAAGATGATATTTCAAAGTTATTTTAATGTACATTTCTCAATCAATAATGATTTAGAGCATTTTCTCACATGATTATATATAGTCTTGATTTCTTTGTCGAAAAACTGCCTGTTCATATCTTTTGACCATTTATCAATTGGGGAATGACTCATATTCTTATAAATTTGACAAAGTTCTCCATATATTGGAGAGATGAGATTCCTGATTGTCTATAAAAGTTTCCCTCCCCCCCCAAGTCTTGTTTGTGACTCCCAGTTAGTTTGTGCCTCTGGACATGGTCCTAGGATGAAGTCTTAATGAGTAATTAGCCTTGGGCTGGGGTATGGAGTGGTCCTTGCATTTCGATTACGTAAGAATTTCTGCTATAGGGAATATAAGCCTTTTGATTTTCTTGCATTTTGGGCCTGTACGAAATGGTTCTGTAATAAACAGACTATCCAATACATCCCCATCTCTCTCTTTTATTCAGCTGGTTGCTGGGCCATACAACTGTGCTGGTCACAGTAATTCTCCTCTCCATGAGTCTGCTAGGTAGTATGTTTCATATTATTCTAATTTTCTTGCGATACCTCCCTTTTTATCTAGGACATGTATCCATTTTGTCTTTATCTTGGTACATGGTTTAATATATTGGTCTATGCCTAATTCCCACCAGGCTGCTTTCCAGTTTTCCCAACAAATTTTCCCAAATTATTTTTACCAAATAATGAATTCTTATCCCCAATATTTAAATGTTCATATTTGTCAAACACAAGGTTACTATAGCCCTGTGCCACTAATTCTCTTCTCCATTTCTTAGCCAGTATCAGATAGTTTTGATATTTATTGCTTTAAAATACAGTTTAAGGTCTGATACTGCTGAATCGCCTTTACATTTTTTCCTTTTGTTCCTCTGAAATTCTTGACCTTTTGTTCTTCCAAATAAATTCTATTATTTTTCTAACTCAGTAAGATTTTTTTTTTAGTAATTTAATTGGGATCCCATTGAATAAATATATTAGTTAGGTAAAGTTGTAATTTTTAAAAATTATATTGTCTTTACCTACCTATGAACAGTGAATTTCTCCAATTATTTAAATCTGATTTTCTTTATACAGTGTTTTGTGTTTGTATTCACATAATTCTTGTATTTGTTTTAAAACGGCAGGTATACTCTTAGGTATTTTTAAATGTCTAGTTCTTTTCTAAAAAATAATTTAAAATGTTATAATTGTTTAAATCATTGTAGTTTTCAGTCAGGAGAAGGAAAATACAAAAATTGCCAGTACAAACATATAATTTGTTGTTCATTTCTTTCACCTGTGTCCAACTCTCTGCAATCCCATTTATGATTTTCTTGGCAAAGATACTGGAGTGGTTTGCCATTTCCTTCTCTAGCTCATTTTATTTAAAGAATTTTTAAACATTTAGTCTTTTATTTTGCCCCAGTTACACATAAAAGTAATTTTTAAAATTCATTTTTATAACCTTGAGCTCCAAATTCTCTCCCTTTTTCCCTCCCTCCCCTACACTGAGAAAGCAAGCAAACTGTATAGTTATTTTAAATGGTCTAAAACAATATTGAATTTATTGCTGACCTATAATGTTGTTTCCCTATTTTCTCTTTTAATTAAATCTATTTTACCTTTAACTTTGAGATCTGCTTTTCTTAACGTAATAAATTCTACTCCAGCCCTTTATTTTATTTCTATGTATATCTCTCATTTTTACTGTTTCTGGAAAGAGATATATTATTGAATTAAAATTTTTAATCCATTCTGCTATGTTTGTTTTATGGTTAAATTCATCCCATTCACATTTTAAGTTATAATTACTTGCTCTGCTATTCCTTCCATCTTATTTTCCCTTACTATACTTCTCACTCTATATTTTCTTCTTTTTTTCTTTTCTTTTTGGAGAGGAGAAGGCAGGGCAATTGGGGTTAAGTGACTTGCCCAAGGTCACATGGCTAGTGTTAAGTGTCTGAGGCTGGATTTGAACTCAGGTCCTCCTGACTCCACGGCTAGTGCTCTATTTACTGTGCCACCTAGCCACCTCCTTTGTGCTAATTTCTTTACTTATATTTTCTCTGATATTCAAGGTGCTGACTTTTCTCCTGAAGTAGTTAACGTAATTAAAAGCAGGATTGTTAAACCCTTTTTGAGCAGTCTTTCCTAGAAGAGCGGATCAAAGAACCTGTGCTAGCAGGCCATCCTGAGTATGGCCTGGGTGCTTGCTATTTTACCTACATACATGCACATTGGTGTCTGCCACACCCCACTTACTTTAGAGACCATTGGTTTAAAATGTTAAGTCTACATCCTTTTGCCATGTTTTGTGGCTTGTAGAAGTTTACAGTTGGGAGAGACTTTAGAGGACATCTAATCCAATCCCCTCATTTTACAGGTAAGGAAACTGAGGCCCAAGGAGGTTAAATGACCTCCTGATGGTCTCATAGCAGTAAGTAGCTGAGCCAAAATTCCAGCTCAGGTCTTCTGATTCCATATCCAGCCCTTTTACAGTACTTGTATATAGTGTACACTGACTTTCATAAGAAATAAATTCACTCTTAAAGGTTAGCTCAAAAAGTCTCCAGATAAGGAAACAAACACGTGCTAATAAAACATTTTATTGTAATTCTGAAACACCAATAGTACAATATAGTTTCTTCTGCTACTGCTTTTAAGTCAGAAACCATTACTGTTAAGATGAAAAATATTCTCATTACACAAAATATGCTTTACAAAAATGCCTCCTCTATACATATTTCAGATAGTTTATACATCCCACTGTTCCCAGACATAACTGACCATGTGACATTTTTTAAAAAAATGGCTTAGTTTGTTCTTGCAAGCAGACTGAAGTCCAGTTTTGTTTATTTCCTTGAAAACCAACTATGAAAATATAAATTTATACATCAAGCAACTTAATTTTTATAACTAAAGTACAATTTCCCTCAGAGTCCAAAGCCTTCTGATTATTCATTCTACTCACTGACTATAGAAATGAGAATTAAAATTCAGTGGAAGGGTGGCTCAGATCGACAGGAATATGGCAATTACCTTGGTGAGATAATATTGTAATCACCATTACAATTACTTAAGAGTTTTCTCCTTCATTTACTCAGATCTTTGCCTCATGTCTCACAGTGATGTGGAGATGACCCTGGTTTCCTGAAGGTTGGGCCAATGGAACATAAGCGCCAGCTGTAAAACCCTTGAGTTTGAGCCTGGAGACGGACTGAACGTGGCCATCATTGGTGGATGGACAACTAAGTGTTTAATTTTTTTCAGCCACAAAAATCCACACAACAGTTTTTTAAAGCATGCGGCAGCTTTGCTTTGCATTAGTAGAGGCCATAGCTACCACACTGATGGAATCATGTGTCTTTGAAGCACAGTATACCACAATGGGATTTATGCCACTTTTCAAATACAAAGTACTTTATTTAACATTCTTATTAGAGCATCACAACAATCCTTAACACTAGAATCAGGTCTACTAGTTGATGTGAAAATTTGATTATAATTTTATTTTGAATAAAATTTCAGCCCATTTTCTTTGCTTTAGGAATAGCAACAACAACAAAATACTTTGCATCAATTGATGCAGCTTGGTCCTTCAAGGTATTCTTAAATTCCAGTTTTTCTTCAAGCATCTGAACTTCGGAAAGTAGTACAGCAGGTAAAATGCAGGGAGTGGAATGAAAGGGTAAGAAGTACAATTTCACTAATTATTCTGACACACCTCCCTTTTGTCATACAGCCTTTAAGGGGGAGTTTGAGGTTTCTGCTATACAAGATAGACAGGAAAACGACTAATTCTCAAAATCTTAAACTAGTTCACAAATTATCCAATTTCAGTGAACCTACTTTCAGAGCAAGAACAATTCCCTGAAATCCAGAACACCAAGCGTCTATTGCCATTTAAGACTACTCAGTGCAAGAAAGATCGCTTTAAAGAAAAACTAGGGGAAAAGTCATCTGATTCTGCATAGTGATTATTCCAGCAATCATAATAACTAAGGTTTGCCAAGCATAAAGACTACAGATCTAGCAAGTTAATTTTTATATCTAAAGTACAGAGCCCAAAGCTTTCTGATACAATCTTTATATTTCATGTACATTTATTTTATTTGATCCTCACAACAACTCTGGGAGTTAGGTGCTATTATTGTCTATGTTTTGCAGATGAGGAAACTGAGACTGAAAAAGGTTAAGTGACTCCTCAGGGTCACACAGTTAAGCGTCTAAGGCAGGATCTGAAGTTCGGATGCTGACCAGTCACACTGCACCACCTGGCTGCAAAGTGGTAACTTACCTATATATTGACAAAAACAACATTCAAAACACTTGTCAGGGTCAAATTCTTATTTACTGCTTTTTGAGTTTGTTTTTTCTCATTGTTGGTCTATTAATGTTGAAAGGCCCCTGAGTCACATGACTCTCTACCGTTAGAAGTTCAACTCTGGGTAAAACCAGATAGGTTTATCATCCCTTTAATTTCGGGATTTCTATAAACGATGCTCAATGGCCCTGTATTGCCACAGCTACTACTGAAAAAATCCTTCCAAGTTTACCTGAATAAAGACACACAACAGCAGCTGGGCCTTGATCCACTGAAAAACTTAATGAAAGTAAGGCAGCATCCTGAAATGTTTTCATTCCAAGGTGCTCTATTGAAAGTCAGTGCAAACATTACCAGAAACTATTTTTTAAATGTTCCAAAACAAAACTAATGAGTGTCACTAAAGTGTGACTGCTAATTTGGATCCTGATTATATGGTGTCAAGCCTCAAATTTGCCTTCATTAATCATAGAAGTGCAGCTGTTCTGCAGAAACAATATTCCACATTTAGCCACAGGCAGTCTGCCAAGTAAGAGAGAAGACAGAATTTCTAAAAGTAAACTTCAATCACTGTTTTTTATGAACCCACTCAGAGATCAGCAGCCCTCTCCACCTCCCCCCAACTCTGCTTTTGCAGACTCATCAATCTCCTCTCACTGAGTAACCTGGTGATTCTATTTGAGGATCAGTCAGTTTCTTTAAGCTTTACTGACATTATAGGAGGTACAGACATTCACTCTATCACAGAGTGTAACAATCAGAGAGAAGCTCAGAGATCATCTAGTCCAACCACCTCATTTTCCTGATAATGAAAAGGGGCCAGAAAAGGTGACTTGTTCTAGGTCACATCCTGGGTACTCGACTCAGCTGTGCCACTGAATCCCAGTCTGGCAGTCTTTGGGTATGTGTGTTTCTTTTATATACCAAACTCTACTGTCAAATGAAGATTTGTTTTTCAAGTATGGCTGCTTAAAACCAGGGATGGTAACGAGAGATTTACTTACACACACACACACACACACACACACACACACACTCTCTCTCTCTCTCTCTTTGTCTCTCTCTCTCTCCCTACCCCTCCCCAAAATACTTACGACTTCAGAGACAAGTTTGTATGCTGTGTTTATGAATCAAGGCTTGTTCCCTGGAACCTTAAAAAAACCCACCTTCCGCAAGTATCTAACCACTAGTGGCAGAGAAAATAATGTGATGCTAATTCTTACTGGGGCAAACAGTTTGTGAATAGCATAGGCCACCACAAATGTACTAGTGCCAGTGACAAGCTTAGAGCTGTGGAGTGATCCTGCAAACCCGAGTCTGAAGAGAAAGGAAGATACATCCACACCGCTGGAAAAGAAAAAGATAAGAAATGTAATTATCACACCAGAGCCCTTCAATCCTTGGGAATTATACTTACTATTAGAAGCTACTTAACTGTGTAAAAAAGAATTTCCTGAAGTGGTAAGTGTTGCAAAGAGCCAGTTGAGCAAAAACTAAGCTAGTCAGCAAGCATTCAGTTTTTATTCATATGCTTATGCGATAGGGACTGTCTTTTTAACAGCACAAATTAATACAGTAAGTTTTGGGTACAAAGCACCTTAATTTACATTATTCCACTTATTCCCCACAATAACCCTCTGAGGAAGGCAGTACAAGGATATTATCCTTGCTTATAGTTGAGGAATGTGAGATTCAAATAAAGTACTTCCCTCTAGATCTTACAGCTATAGACTGGAAGTTAAGAGAAGCATTAAAGAGGGAATATGAAAAAGTTCACATCTGGAAGTGGAAAGCAAACATCTGGGATGGAAGTTGGTTGGGTGGAGGGGTCGTCTAGGGGCAGGTGGAAGGAAGGTATACATTGTGTGCTGCGTTGAGCTCACATCTGGTGGCAATGTGGAAAGCATATTAGACTTGGAGTAAGAGAACCTGGGTTCAAAATATGTCTTCATTAATCATAGAAGTACTAATTCTCAAAATCTTAAATCTGCTTCCTATATTACCCTAGGCCTAATCAATATCTTGAGGTCTCATTTTTTCTTCTGTAAAATGAAGGAAATAATCTGGATGATTTCTAAGGCTTCTTCCAAATACTGCTGATGGTGGTGATGGCAGCAGCTTATATACGTACATGTATATGTATACACACATATGTATCTTTAAGGTTTGTAAAATGTTTTAAATATATTATTTCATTTGACCCTCACAACAACCACGTAAGATAAATGCTATGATCAGCCAGTCAACAAACATTTATTAAGCACTCACTGTGCAAAACACTGGAGATACAAAGAAAAGACCAAAACATGGTCCCCGCCTCTCAAGGAGGTCACATTCTAATGGCGGAAACAACATGCAAACAACCATGTACTATGTATATATATGCACATACACACAGTATATGGTTGTATATATGGGGGGGTGTTTTTCACATATGTATCTACCTATATAAAACATTTAAGAATGATAAATGTATAAATAAGAATCTTAGGTGCAGCCAGGTGGCGCAGTGAATAGAGCCTCGGCCCTGGAGTCCAGAGGACCTGAGTTCAAATTCGGCCTCAGACATTTATCACAAAATTAGCCATGTGACCTTGGGCAAGTCACTTAACCCCAACTGCCCTACCTTCCCCTCTCCAAAAAAGCAAAAAAAAAAAAAGAAAGAAAGAATCTTAAATTGTAGGTTCCTATATGTGACCTGTACTCACATCCAGTGCTCTTTCTACTATATTGAAAACAAACAGTATGCTGCCAAAAAAACTGTCAAAAGTCACTGATAGCTTTAAATGATTAAATAATTTAAACAGCAGTCCACATCTGAAACATTTTTGGGGGTGGCAGGGAAAGGAGTGGGTAGAACCAGGCCTGAGATTTCGGCTGTTATGAAATTACAATTAGCACCTGCCCTTTGATTTATGATTTCAGGAAACCTCCTGGGAGTAGGTCAGAGGTTAAATAACTAGAGCAGGGCCTCAGAAGTACATGTGTCAGAGATGGGAACTTGAACCCAGGTTTTCCTGACTCCACAGTCGGCTCACTATCCATTTTGTCTCTCTTCCACGATGAAATTCTTAAAGACCCAAAGAGCCATACCTGGAAACAACCAAGTAGAATATTCCCAGAGATATCAAGGAGATCCCGATATGCAGTGAAACAGCCACGGCTCCATATTCTTTAAACACCTTTTTCAGCTGCTGCCGTTTGCTTTGTTTGCTCTCATCCACAACGCTGGAGTCTGTGAGCGCTCTCTCTGTTTTCTTTAGTTCCTGTACCCAAACGGAAGAAAGGTCAGAAACTTAGAAAAGGTGTAAGAATAGGAACAATGTCTGACCCCTGGAGAGGGGGCTTTCAGACACATTACCTCATTTGATTCTCACAAAAATTCTGTGAAGTATCAGAGCAGGAATACTCTGGAAAAACCAGGGACTGGGAGTTTTTATATATATAGGTTCTATTCCCATCGCTAGTAATTTAATAACAATACCTAACATTTATATAGAGTTTACTATGTGCTTTAAGCACTTTAACATTCATAACACTAACATTCATATGGAGCTTACTATGCTATCAGGTATTATGCTAAGCACTTCTCATTTGATCCTCAGAACAACCCTGGGATGTAGGTGCTAATATTATCCTTCTTTTAAAGATGAGGAAACACAGGCAAATAAAAGTTAAGTGACTTGCCCAGGGTCACACAGTTAATATGTGTCTCAGGCTAGATTTGCTCTCAAGTCTTCCTGACTCCAGGTCTAGCACTCTATCCACTCTGCCACTCGGAGCCACCTAGCCTATGGCACATACACCATACCTACTGCCCAAAGAAGGAAAATGACCTGCCCCAAATCAAAAAGGTTTGTAAGGAACCATTTGAAAACAGAATCCAGATCTACTGACTCCAAATCCAGTGAGGCTGCTGGTGGTACGTTGCTCAAACCCAAACTCCAGTCTTAGCATACCAGGAGGTAAAAAACAAATCAGACTTTGCCCTGGAGGTTCCCCAGTCTGCTCTGTTCCTGAGATCCTTGAATAAAATAATGCTCAATACCCCAAGAAAGCAGCGGCAGAAACAGCCCAGGCATTCTCTCCAGAGGTGCTCAGAGCCTGACACTAACATAAAAGTCAGAAGAAGAAGAAGAAGAATTAGGAAACAAACAAAAAAAGAATCCCACAGTAAAGATCTATGGTGATAGGGATGCTGAAGACTCAAACCCAGAAGCAGAGAATGACTCTAAAATGTCTATAAAACCTCAAGTGAAAACATTGCTTGGGCACAAATTCAGCTAAAATTCCTGGAAGGGATGAAGCAAGAGTGAAGAAAAAGTTTTTAAAATGTTTTTATAAAGAAAATTCATAGGGTTAGAATAAAGAAATTGGAAAAGAAATGAAAGCTATGGAAGAAAGAATTAGAAATAGAATTCACAGCTTGGCACGAGAGGTCTAAAACTTTACCTATGCAACAAATTCCCTGAAGTTAAAATGAGCCAAATGAAAACCAATGACTCCATTAGACATGAAGAAATATTAAAACAAAGTCAAAAGACTGAAAGAATAGAAGAAAATGTAAGGTATCTTCTGGAAAAAATAACTGACCTAGAAAAGAGTTTAAGAAGAGAGAATTTAACAAACTTTGGACAACCTAAAAGCCATAACTTAAAAAAAAAAAGAACCCAGATATTTCAAGAATCATAAAAGAAAACTGTCCAAATCTCTTATACTCATAGAGCAAAGTAGAAATACAAAGAATCGACCAGTCTCCTCTAAAATCAAACTCACAGATGAAAACTTCCAGGCATATTATGGCCAAAAATCCAGAGCTTCCAAGTCAAAGAAATAAAAAAAGACAGCAAAGAGCCAGAAAGAATTCAAGTACTAAGGATCCCCAGTGATAATCACACATGATTTAACAGCTACCAATATAAAGAAGCAGAGAGCTTAGAATATGATATTCCAGGAAATAGAAGGGAAATGGTTGAACAGTTATGGTATATGAATGTGATTGAATACTACTGTGCTCTGAGAAATGATGATGGGGATAGTCTCAGAAAAACTTGGGAAGACTTGTATGATTTGATGCAAAGAAAGGAGCAGCACTAGGAGAACAATCTATATAATAATAGTCATTCTGTCACTAAAAATTTATTAGGAGCCTTCTATGCACCAGATACTCTGCTACACACCAGGGATATAAAAAGTGACAAAAGACAGTCTGTGCTTTCACAGATCTCATAACCTAATGAGATAGACAAACAAGTAAAGCAATATGTACAAATATGCTAAGTATGGGGTGGTTAGGTGGCACAGTGAATAGAGCACTGGCCCTGGAGTCAGAAGGACCTGAGTTCAAATGCAGCCTCAGACACCTAACACTAACCGTGTGACCTTGGGCAAGTCACTTAACCCCAATTGCTCTGCCTTCCCCCCTCCAAAAAGCAAAAACAAAACCAAAAAACCCCCCAAAACCTCCAAATACGCTAAGTACAGTATAAATAAGAAACAATTAAGAGAGGAAGGCACTATAATGAAAAAGGGACTGAGAAAGGCTTCCTGTAGAAGACAGGATTTTAGCTAGGAATAGAAGGAAGTGAGGGAAGCCAGGAGGTAGAGATGAGGAGGGAGAACATTCCAGGTATGGAGGACATCCAGAGAAAATGCACAGAGCCAAGAGGAGTATCTTGTTTCTGAAGTAGCAAGGAGGCCAACATCACTAGATAGAAGAGTTCCTTGGGGAGTATGAAAAGGAGGGATATTGATGTAAGGTATGAGAAGACTATTAAAGTGGGAGGTGCCAGATTATAATTGGCCTTGAACATAAAACAGAAGATTTTATATTTGATCCTGGAGGTGATAGGGAGCCACAGGAGTCTGAATGGAGTTTCAGAATTGAATAGAGGGATGATATGGTCAGACTGTTTTAGAAAAACCATTCTGGTGGCAAAATAGAAGATGGATTGAGGTGGGGAGAGATTTGACACAGGTAGACCTGCCACAAGACTACTCCAGTAGTCTAAGTATGAGGTGAGAACAGCCTGCACCAGAGGGTGGCAGCTCAGAGGAAAGAAGGGGGCATATTTGAGAGATGTTGCAAAGGTGAAACAGGCAATAAATTTGACAAGGATGTGGGTGAGAGATAGTAAAGTCAAGGACGACACCTAGGTTGTGAGCCTGACGGTTTGGGAGGGTGTCAATATTCTCAACAGCAACAACAATACTGTCAAAATAATTAACTTTAAAAGATTTAGGAACTTTGATCAACAAAATTATTGACCACAATTCCAAAGGACTCATGATGAAAATCCTGAAAATACTAACCACTCTTAAGGATTCAGAGTACAAACTGAAGCATTTTCTTCTCTCTCTCTGTCTCTCTTGCTGGAATTTATTTTGTTTAACTATACATACTCGTAATGGGTTTTATTATTCTCACATTTTCAGTGGGTGGAGGAGGTGGAGATGGGAGGGAGAATTCAGAACTAAAAATAAAATCAAATTTTAAAAATTTTAAAAAATATATAATATACGTTATATATATATATATATATATATATATATATATATATATATATATATATATATATATATAATATGTGATAAAGCAAAAGATGTAGGCTTACTATGAAGAAAAATGTATCAGGCATAATACTATATGGGAAAAAATTGAACCTTTGATGAAATACAGAATTTCTGTGCATTCCTGATTAAAAAACCAAACCAAACCAAACCAAACCAGAGCTGCACAGAAACTCTAAAATACAGGACTAAAGAAGCACAAAAAGGTCAATATAGCGAGCAATTATTAACGACTAAACAAGGATAAGCTACTTACATTCTAAAATGGGGAGATGACACTGGTGTTCCTCAGAACTCTTTCACTATCAGAGGTTCTAATTAGATAGAGGGTCTGGGAGTTGTTCTGTTATGTTTTGATAATCCTAAAATCAGAATGGAAAAGGAGGGGAAGAAAAATACATGAAAGGGAAAAAGAAAGAGAAAACATGTGGAAAATTATCACACATAATTGGGGTGCAAAGTAGAAATCTATACAAATATTGAGGAAGGGGTTGGGAGTGGGGAAATGACACTTAGACCTCACTCTAATCTGAACTGGCTAAAGGATGGAAGAACACAAACAACTGAATACAGAAATACATTTAGCTCAAGAGGGAAACAAGAGAGAAAGAGGAGATGGAAAAGGGAGGAATAAGGGGAAGGGTAGATTAAGGGATGGATTTATTCTAAGCAAAAAAAAAAAAACCAAAACCCTCTAACTAAGGAGGGTGGATTTCCAAGAGGAATTTATAAGAAAAGAAAAAAAGCACAAGAATCTGATCTCAAAAAGGGAAAGAGAAGGTGCAGGGAACAAAAGCAGATTACACCAAACCCCTAGAACACTGGTGAGGAGCTTACTATTCCTCTCTCAATATTATCTTCTCTTTTATAGAGGAGATAGGAGACAAAAGGGAGGAAAAGTCAAGATAATAGTAAACAATTAACAATCATGACAGTAAATGTGAATGGGTTGAAGGAACCCAATTTATAGAAAACACTCAGAACAGAAAGTAGTAGACAAAATTAAAATATGGGGCTGGAGAAAAATCTATTACACTTTAACAGAAGTAAAAAAGTCAGGGATAGCAAGCATGCACTCATGTAAAGAAACAACAAAAAGAGACTTAATTAAAAGAGAGAAACTACATTTTGCTGAAAGGTAACAGGTAAAGAAGTAATATCAACACTAGATGAATACGTATCAAATAGCATAGCATCTAATATTTAAAGAAGTTAAATTATAAGGAGAAATTAGACAACAAAACTATAATAGTGGGATCCCAGAGAAATCTAACAAAAAAAAAGTTAATGACTTGAAAACAATTTTTGAAAAGGTTTTTAACCTTTTCGGTTAAAAACTCCTGGAGATTACTGAATGAGAATCAAAAGAAGTATATACATATTTTAGCTATGCATGAGACCTTTACAAAAACTGACCATTTATTTGGTCATAAAATCCTCACAAATAAATAGGGAAAAGAAGAAATATTAAACGTATCTTTTGTGGACCACAATACAATGAAGATTATATTTTTTTAAAGGGTGACTAAAATGATTAAAATTAAAAGAATAAATAACTTAATTCTAAAGAATGGGTGAGCCAAAGAATAATTCAAAGAAAGAACTGACCATTTCATTAAAGATAATGAGAATGAGAAAACGTAAGATTGTTAAGGGTGCAGCTAAAGCAAAGTCCTTAAGTGAAATTTTATATCTTTAAACATTTTCATAATCAAAGGAGACAAAGAGAAGATCAATGAATTGGGCATGTACCTAAAAAACCCTAGAAAACCAAAAAATTAATGACCTAAATTCAAGACCAAACCAGAAATCCTGACAATCAAAGAAAAGACTAGTAAAATTGAAATAAAAAAACAAAACAAGACCCAATAAAACTAGCAGTTGATTTTTTGAAGACTACCTCCCCCAACCCTGCCCAAACAGACAAACATTAGCTAACTTGATTTCTTAAAAGGGAAAAAAAACACAAGTTACCAATATCAAAAATAAAAAAGGTGAATTCACAATGAAAAAATAAATTTACTATGAATTATTTTAACTAATTTATATGCCAATAAAATGAACAATTAAATGAGATGGATGAATATTTACAAAAATACAAAATGCCCAGATTAACAGAACACGAAATAGAAGACAACTCCATCACAGAAAATGGACTTGAACAAGCCATAAATGAACCCTCCAAGGAAGAAAAAAAATTATCTCCAAGGTCAGATGGATTTATGAGGGAATTCTATCAAACCTTTAAAGAACAACCAATTCCAATATTATATAAAGTGTTTGGAAAAAATAGGAAAAGAAGGAGTCCTACCAGATTCCTTCTTTGATATAAATATAGCTTAAATATCTGAACTACGGAGAGTCAAAACAGAGAAAGAAAACTAGAGACCAAAATCCTTAATGAATAATTAATGAAAATAAAAAAAATATATACACACACTCACATATGTATATATATATGTATGTGTGTGTGTATATATATATATATGTGTATATATATATATATATATATGTATATGTATATATATTAGTAAGGAATGGAGCTAAGAAGGATGAAGCCTTAGTTCTATTCGCATTAAACAAGCAGATCAAATGCTATGGACACTTGGATCTTTACATTACTTTCAATTCCGCATGGTGTTCCCTGGCATTTCATCTCCTGCCTCCAGGCCTTTGCAGTGACTGATCTCCCATGCCTCCCACTCCCCACAGAATCCAGGACTTCTTAGAAGATTCCACTTGGGTGTCATCTCCTGATTCACTTAGTTGGTAGTGCTTTCTCTTTCTTTACATTACATTAGCTGTTTACAAGTTGTAGCTCAAACTAGATGGTAGGCTCCTGTTTTATTTTTATAACCCCAGCATTTAACACAGTGACACAGCAGGTAGCAGGTGTGTAATGAAATGAGTTACTATAGTCTTGTAGTTTCTGGGCAAAAAAAAAGACTATAGTGCATGAAGTATATACAAATCAAGATGGCGAACAGTGTGACTTGTGTAAATGACCTAGACATGCTTACTCTTAGCTGTGTTTGAAGAAAAGTATAGTTACCTCTACCTCATCATCTTCTACAATGACCCAATTTACTTGGCATTTTGATGGAAGAAGATGGAAGAAGATGGGTTAGTGTTAGATAGTTGTCCTACACCATACACACTACATACCTCACAAGCACTGGATGACCTGCCCTGGCCTTTTAGCCTTCTTGGGCTGTATTAGAATGTCACACCTGATTTTTTGGGACTTCTTTCAATTCCTTCTCTAGCCTTTAATTACTGAATAGGTACTGCCCCAGAAAAACTGAGATTTAGGAAAGATCTTAGCTTAAAAAGGCCAAGATCTCCCACTGTCTCCTGTATTGTTAATGCATTTTTGCTTAATGGGAAGATCTTTCCCATCCATTAATAGACCCATGTGACCTGCTTGAAGCCAAAGTCACATCAGTCTGTGGTGGGAAGAACTTGATGAACGAAGTGGAGCAGGAAGGGTGGAGCAGAGCCTAGAGGAAGCTGGTTAGCGTAATTAGAGCTGAGGGAGAGGAGAAGTTTGTGGGAAGGCCCCAGCAGGGGGAAGGCTTGGGGATGGCAGTGCCCTCTACACTGTTTTTGTGTGTGGATTTCTTTGTTGTTGTGGTGGATCTGGCTTTCCCGTATTGAAATTCAGCTTTCTGATGTTTGAGTAATGTTCTGGTTCTGTCTTCCATGTGGAGAGTCTATTATATTTTGTGATTCAGGATTATATTGACACATTCATAGCCACCATAGGTGCTGTGAATATCACACTGGTGATATTCAATCCAGGTCATCTCCAGCTGTCCTGACCTATGTCTTGCCACTGGACTCCAATGACTCTGGAGGAGTGAGGTTGATGACTTCGAACAGCTTTGTCTTACTTAAATCCAATTCGCTGGCAAGTCAAGACATCACTCTCCTGATGTTGTTGGTCCTCTTCCAGATCAAAAGACAAACCACAATAACAACACCGCACCAGAGGTGCCAAAGACACTGCCTGCCCCTAATACGTGGTGTTCTAGGGCCCTGGTTCTATTTGAGTTTGACACTACTGGTCTCTACACTGGTCTCTCTTTCGGTCAGTTCTTGGTTTCCTTCCTTATTCTTCCTCACCCTCCTCCTTCCCTGCTGCTTCTGGGTTACCCTACCCTCTACATGCATGCTTCCAGACTATGTTTTAGAGATGGAGGAGCCTGAGACTAAAGGGTCTTGAGTACATATCGTGACAGTTTATGTAACTCACAGACTTTACCCCAAATTGTCAAAATTTCTGATATTAGAAAAAGAAAAATTAAAAAAAAATTCTTTGGTAGGAACCACTTCTATTCTGTTGCTATAATCTCACAGTGCCTGGACTGTGTTTTATTATTTGTATTTGTGCCATCAGACTAGCACAGTGCCTACCACATAGTAGGCTCTCAAGAAATACTTGTTGGGGAAGCTAGGTGGAGCAGTGAATAGAGCACCAGCCCTGGAGTCAGGAGGACCTGAATTCAAATCCGACCTCAGGCACTTAACATATACTAGCTGTGTGACCTTGGGCAAGTCACTTAACCCCAACTGCCCTGCCTTGCCCCCTCCAAAGAGGCAAAAAAAAAAAAAGAAGAAATACTTGTTGACCAATGGATTGATCAGTAATAAGAACTGAATCTGAATTTGGGGGTTTCACGGACCTTAAAGATCATCTAGCCCAACTCTTAACTTTACAGAGGGAAAAACAGATCCCGAACAGCACTTGCCCTAAGTAATATTGACTAGGAAATGGCAGAGCTTCTGGGACCAGAACCTAGCATCCTGTAGGTGATCCAAACCATATCTGACAGTGGTTGCAGACAGGAATTTCATCACAGGGGTAGATTTTAATATTATGTTTTGTGTGAATAAAAAAAGAATATGTGGGATGTGAACAGGTACCACTCTGCTGAACATTTTAGGCCTGACCTCATTTTAGCTCAATAGAGCAACAGAAATGGTAAGGATAAAAGTATTCTGAATCTAGAACTATTGAGTTTCTCTTCCATAATCCACAGCACTCACAAGGTGCCTTCTTTCTCATTATGTTCCTGCCTCGGATAGTGCCAACTAAAGTCTTTACCATGTATTTAAACTCTAAATCAGACTAACCTTTTTTTTTTTTTCCTTTTTGGAGCAGGGAAGTCAGGGTAATTGGGGTTAAGTGACTTGCCCAAAGTCACACTGGCTAGTATGTGTTAAGTGTCTGGGACTGGATTTGAACTCTAGTCCTCCTGACTCCAGGGCTGGTGCTGCCCCCAAATCAGGATAATCTTAAAGAGAAGAGGAGTTGTATTAATCAAGTTAAAGTAAATACAAAAGAGATTTCATTTCTGTAGGGGATGGTGCAAAATGCAGTGGGCACTGAGTTAAATGACAGAGATTAGGTTAACACAGAAGATGGTTTCAGAATGCAGCCCCGTGTCTTTCTTTTTTTTAATTGATTTGTTTGTTTACTTTGAGTTTACAAGATTCAGTTCCATAATCCCTTCAGTTTCAAATTTTCTCCCCTCCCTTCCCCCCTCCCCCATGGCGGCATGCAATCAAGTATAAAATCTGCAAATACTTTCACATTAGACATTAGTCTGGTTGTAAAGAAGGGTTGTAACCGATGGAATGAACAATGGGAAAGAAGAAACAAAACCAAACATGTAAAAGAAAGAGAGCAGGTAGTTTGCTTCAGTCTGCATTTAAACTCTGTTCTTTCTAGATCTTTCTCTGAATGTAGACATCTCTTTCTATCATGAGTCTTTTGGAGTTGTCTTATAACCTTACATTGCTGAGAAGAGTCCAGTCTATCAAAGTTGGTTGTCACACATATGTTGTGTCTGTCATTGTGTAAAAATTTCTCCTGGTTCTGCTCTTCTCACTTAGCATCAGTCTGTATAAGCCTCGGTAATTATGAAGTCCATCTGCCCCTCATTTCTGGTAGCACAATAGTATTCCATTACATTCATATACCACAATTTGTTTAGCCATTCCCCAAATCATGAGCATACCCTTTATTTCCAGTTTTTTGCCACCACAAAGAGATCTGCAATAAATATTTTTGTACATATGGGTCTTCCTCCCACTTCTATGATCTCTTCGGGATACAACCCTAGAAGTGATATTACTGGGTCAAAGGGTATGCAATTATTTATAGCCCTTTGAAGCCCCATGATTTAATGAAGATCAGGGCCATTTTCTTCTAGGTTTGCTTAAACGAAGGGCAGATTTATTGAAGGTTTCTCTGTTGGTAAAGAAATATGCCAAATTAGAGCCTAGAAAGGAATCAAAGCTTGGACCACTTTTTCTTTAAGGATTCTTTCAATACTTACTTTATCGAATAGAATTTAGTTAATTAAAAATAAATTGTTTCCCAGTCTAAAATTCACTCTGCAGTCTCATTCCAGAACATTTAAAATATAAAGTAATAATATGAATATTAACTGCCTTCTAACATGCCACAGCCCTCAAAAAAGAGTTCCTTGAAAGGAAAAAAACCCCATGCATATATACCTACACATGGAAAAAATAGTCACACCCATTTTAGGTCACACAAAATTTTTTTTTGCTTTTTGGAGGGCAATTGGGGTTAAGTGACTTGCCCAAGGTCACATGGCTAGTTTTTGTGTTAAGTGTCTGAGGTCAAATTTAACTCAGGTCCTGCTGACTACAAGGCCGGTGCTCTATTCACTGCACCACCTAACCGCCCAGGTCACACAATTTTTATACAAGTTAGATTTCTGAGGAAAAGTGCAGCCAAGTATTCAGTCTAATATGATATTCTGGGCATTCTAAAGACCTTTTCTTCCTCTGACATTTCACTATAGAATTGACATAATTTTGATACATGGTGTTCCGGTTATCCCAGGGGGTTGTTATTTCAGTCCCTA
The DNA here is from genome assembly GCA_028627135.1 of Pseudochirops cupreus. NCBI lineage: Eukaryota > Metazoa > Chordata > Mammalia > Diprotodontia > Pseudocheiridae > Pseudochirops > Pseudochirops cupreus. The sequence continues at coordinate 200,987,946 of CM053581.1, read as the reverse complement.
CAAATCAAGAGCAAGACTTTTAAAATTCAAGGAGAATGAGAGACAATTTCATGGTTTACAGCAGGGGTTCTTAACCTTTTTTTGTGTAATGGACCCCTGTGACTGTGTGGTGAAAACCAAAGGCACTTTCTTGGAATGATTTTTTTTTAACTGAAGGGAATTCTGTATTTCTTTTAAAGGAAAGTGAAAATAAAGATGTTATTTTTTTTTCTCATCTAAGTCCACAGACCCTCGGAAATCTATTTACAGAGTCCACAAATCCCTCAGGGTAAGAAACCCTGATTCAGAAGGAAGAAATTTTAAAAAAATCTATTTCTACTCCCCTCCCCTCCAATGGGCATTTAATATTTGCAAAGAAAGATCATGGTGTTCTTTACAACAGAATAGTTTGGCCTCATTTTTTCCCTCAATCTATGCAACTTTTCTCAGGTCACAAAACTTTTTATTTAAAGCAAAAACTTCTAGAATTAAGATGAAGTTAACTCTTATCTACTCTGCACTCCTGAATAACTTACATTTGATCAGGAATGAATTCTATCCCTCACTTCCTCATAACCTTAAATTTGCTTTCCAAAGTTTTGCTTAGGCTGACTGATAGCCATTCATTAAACTGAATGCTTACCATATATATGTAAGATCTTATGATAATGTTAGTCTGTACACCCTTGCCCTATGCCAGGCATCTGGAGAAAATCAGCCTGGAAATATAATTTGCCCAGGATCAAGGATTTAGAATTAGAAGAAACTTCAGAGATTCAGGAGTGGGGAACCTGTGGTCTTGAGGCCACTTGTGGCCTTTTAGGCTCTTGGGTGAGGCCTTTTGACTGAGTCCAAGTTTTACAGAATAAATCGTTTTATGAAGGGGATTTATTTTGTGGAGTTTGGATTCAGTCAAAGTGCTGCACTTGAGGACCTACAGGGCCACATGTGACCTCAAGGCCAAAGCTTCCCCACCCCACAGATGCTTAGGAAGCTTAAAATGACTTGCCTAAAAACATATGGGTACTAAGTGGAAGAGCGAAGATCAAATCCAGATCCTGAGAACTAAAAAACACCCAGCATTTTCCCCACTGTATCATGCTTCTCTACCTGTGTTTAGAAACTAGAAGGAAACAATGAAATGCCATTCTCCCTGGATCCTCTTCTGCTCATGCCATTGCTCTAAGATGGGCAAAGATATTCTGAGATGTAGCTGCATCTGAGAGCCGGCCTTTGAGGTCAGGCTTTGTGACATAAGACAGATCAGTTTTCCCTTGGAGGATGGATGAAAAAGTTGGGTAAACATCACACCGGGCAGGCTGATGGATGGACAGCACATGGGAGAAGCTGAAGGGGGCCTCCCAGCATATGTGTCACTAAAGGCTTCTTATTCAAGCAGCCATATTCAAGGTGTCGGAAGTTGAAAACTACTATCTATAGCCTCAGCATGGAGAAAGAGGTAACAACAACTTCTAATGATATTTATAAAGTACTTTAAAGTCTAGAAAACCCTTTAAATACATTATCTAGTTTGGGCCTCGAGACAACCCCGTAACATAGGAACTCGGGATCAGAGATTAGGGGACTTTCCTGTGGTCACACAGCTAGTAATCTCCCTGGTCTGGAGTTTAGTAGCTGTTCTAGCTCTGCTGGGAGTGTGTCTTTGGAGATCTAACTCACTTCCTTGATTTCATTCATGCTCCAGACAAGCACTATTCAGTATGGGCTCTTCTAAATAAAGGGAAGGTCTGTTTTTTATGTCTGAGGGAGACGGGGATGGGATGGGGGAGGAGAGGCAGAAAGAGGGAGAGAGAGAGACAGACAGACAGACAGAGAGAAAGTACGTGTGCATGAAAGCTCCCCAAAGCTGAGCTGGATTATCTAGAACCAAATCTCTTAGTCACAACTGCAGCAGTCTCATGTGTCCAGGGCCTCAGGAGATAAGCAGGCGCTATCAGGTACTTTCAGGCTTTGGGGCCTTACCTAACTGTTTCCTGCCACTCACTTGGGAGTGGGGGAGGGGGAGAGGGTAACAGACAACTAAAAAGCACTTCTAGGTTACTTTGTGTTCCCAACAGTTTATTCTGAAATCAAGCACTGTATCTCACGAGTCTCAAAACAAACTCTTCGCCCTTTGGTTCAGCCATACAACCACAACCAGCCTTTCTACTATATATTTTTTTCTAGACTGTTAACCAAGAGTTTCCACTGTTTCCCAGCCTCTCATTGAGGGACATTCTAATCAGCATGGACCTGAAGCCTAGAGCTGACAGGAGGAAGGCTAATCTATAAGGCTAGACAGCCAACTAAATTCCCACAGACAAAACAATGATTCTTTGAGGCTGATTAGATACCAAAGGCCTTTTCAGCTCGAATTCTGGCAGGTTGATCCACTCCAAGCGTTTATGATGCCTCAGTAAGGATCCTCAGAGAATTTCAGACAATAAAAGGATGGTAGGCCTGGGGGTGGGGAGGACAGACAGGCCTGGAGAGAGCAGTCTATTCAGTTTGTTTATCAGAGCTTAGAAGTGGGAGTCTGGAGCAGGGCTGGGACTAAAACATTGATTTCCTGACTCAGGAGGTAACTTGGGGCAAGTTTTCTATTCCTTCTCACCCCTCAGGCACCTTTAACTAGGCTGTTTGGAAAGATCTCAGGATCACTGAGGAAGAGAAAAAGGATACTAGTATATATTTATTGACACTGTTCTAAAGTTTACAAAGTACTTTTCTCAAAACAATCCTATTAGGGAGGTAGGGGAAGTATTTTTTAACTGAGATTTTAGAGGAGGAAATTGAGGGTCTCAAGTTAAATGACTTATCCAGGTTAAACAGCTAAGTGTCTGGACAGCAATGAAACTTTTCTTCCTTTTCCTCCTGCATTCTCCTTTACTCATATCACTTCCATGACCCTCTGTTGAAACCCCCTCCATTTGTCTCTGAAGCTGACCCTGACCAGGACTGAGTACTCCCTCCATAAACTTATTTTTCCTTATATCAAAAGTTATTTGGTTCCTGATGCTGCCCTTCAGTACAGAGCAGGGCCTGTGCGAAGTCTTTTAATGAGGCATCGAATGCATACAGAGCTGGGCTTGGAGTCAGGAAGACTCTTGGTAAAGTCACTTAACTGTGGTTTGCCTCAGTTTCCTCAATCATAAAATGGGAATTAATAAGACCTACCTGGCACAGTTGTGAGAATGAGATGAAGTAATATTTGTAAAGGGCCTTGCACACAGAGGCACCAGATAAATGCCCATCCCCCTCTCCCCAAGGTACCGAGAATACAGTAGGCACTTAACTATAAGTTGAATGGCATTGGCCTAAAGTCAGGTGCTTTTTTTTTAACCATACACTTTGAGCAGTCTCACCCGAGGGGGTAGACCCACCCTTCCTTCAGAGGCAGCTATATGGAACAAGGATAGAGAGGGAAGGCCCTGGAGTAAGGCAGATTGGAGTTCAAATTCAACCTTAGAAGCTTCCTAGTTGTGTGAACCTGAGGCAAGTCATGTCTTCCTTGGTTGCCTTAACTATGAAATGGAATAATAGCAGCACCTGTCTCACGGGGTTGCTGTTGAGAATCAATAATAAAATGCTTCTTTCTTTCTTTTCTTTCCTCGATCTTCGCCCAAAGCAGCGGGTTCATGGGACCACAAGAGGTTGCCTATCTCGTGCCTCCCTAAGCAGTGGGGGGTGGGGAGGAGGTAAGCAGGGAGCATGGGGCTTGCAATGCCTCTCCAAGGCGGGGCACGGGATGGGCAGCGGTGCCCAAAGCCTAGGGACGGGGTGGAGAGGAGAGCCGGAGAGACTGGAATGCCGGGCCGGGTGCTTACCTGGGGGCCGGCGCTTTCCGAGCTGCTGCTTTCGGCGAGGCTGCTGCTGCTGCTGCTGCTACTAGGACTACTGCCGGTGCTGCTGCCGCTCCTGCTGCTGCTGCCGCCGCCGCCACTGCCTCCAGTTCCGAGCAAGCTTATCTGTGCGTGCATGGGGCTAGGCCGGAGCAGAAGCAGAAGGCGCGGGGCCAAGGGGGCAGCAGGCCTGAGGGGCCTGCCTAGGAGAGCCCCCGGGCGGAGTCGGAGCCTGGCTGCCCCTCTGCCTGCGACCGCTGCTAGCTGCCAGACCATGGTGCAACCCCGCAGGGTCAGGGTGAGCCAGCCAGAGAGCCGAGGGCCACCTCTCTGCCCCGCCTCGTCCTGTCCCTCCCTCCCCTTCTCCTATTCCCTCCCGGGATCAGGGCCGAGTGGGTGTCTCCCAGTAGGTCCCCTCCTCCCCCCTTAAAGAGACCGTGCCTCCTCCCTGCGAGGGAGGGAGGTCATGGGGAGCGGGAGGCAGGTCGTGTTGATCAGAGGAGGCCTTCTGAAGCAAGGGAGGGGGCAGGAAGGTGGATTTAGAAGGAAGCTTGTGAACTTGGGCCAGAAAATGGGCCAGATTGAGGATTGTTTTTGACCCCTTATTTGATGGGAACGGGACCTTCTTCACCAAGCTTTATAAATGTTCGAACCAGAAGAACGCAAAGTGTAGTGCAAAGCAACCCTGAGCGTTGGCTTCGGAGTTTCTTGTTGTCCTGTCCTGACTCTTCCTGACCCAATTTGGGATTTTTTTGGCAAAGATACCGCAGTGATTTGCCACTTTCTCCAGCTCATTTTACAGATGAGGAAACTGAGGCAGGCAGATGTCAACCCTTGTCCAGGGTCATACAGCTAGTAAGTGTCTGAGACGGGATTTGAGCTCAGGGAGGTGACCTCCTCAGGAGGTCAGAGTCTTCCTGACTCCAGGCCCCCGAGCATTATCCAATGAACCTGCTAGGTGCCCTTGGCATAGGAAATGGATTTAAACCCCTTCTCTGACATTCCCTGTGAAACCTTTGGCAAGTCCCTTAACCCTCTGGCCCTCAGTTTCCTCATCTGTAAGTTGAGGGGGTTGGACTCTGAAGTTCCTTTTAGATCTACACCCCTGTGACCTTAAAGTCATAAATCTAGAGCTGGAAAGGAACCTTAGCGTTTATCTTCTGCAAAACATTCATTTTGCTGATAAGAAAACAGGCCCTAGAGAGAATGACTTATCCAAGGTCACACTGATAATAAGTGTCAAGGCCAGGTTTCAAACTCAGGACCTGTGACTTCCAAGTTCAGTGCTCTTTTGACCAGGGGTGGAGAACCTTTGGCCTTGAGGCCACATGTTGCCTTCTAGGTCCTTTGACTGAGTCCAAGTTTTACAGAACAAATCCTTTTATTAAGAGGCTTTGTTCTCTGAAGTTTGGATTCAGTCAAAGGGCTGCACTTGAGGACCTAGAGGGTCACACGTGGCCTTAAGGATGCAGATTCCCCACTCTAAGACTATAGTATCCTTGTCATTTGAATGTTGAGCCTGAAGTCAGAAAGGCCTGAGTTCAAATCCCACCCCAAGGCACTGACCAGCTGTGTGACCCTGGGCAAGTCACTTAACCTCTGTTTGCACCAGTTTCCTCATGTATAAAAATGGGGATAACAATCGTACCTACCTTCCAAGATGGTCATGAGGATCAAGTAAGATAATTTTAAAGCACTTAGCCCAGTGCCTGGCACATGGTAAGCACCATATAAATGTTAATTATTTGTAGGGCGCCATCTGAGTACCAGCCTCAGGTGTGAGCAGAAATGTATGTGTGTGTGTGTGTGTGTGTGTGTGTGTGTGTGTGTGTGTGTGTGTGTGTGTGTGTGTGTGTGTGTGAGAGAGAGAGAGAGAGAGAGAGAGAGAGAGAGAGATAAGTAGGCAGACAATGTGGGTAGTTCAGGGAAGAACCATGAACTCCATTTATTGATGCTTAGAACAAAGTTTTTAAAGATCCAAATGACAAAGATTCAAGTATCCTCATCTCAATCATATCCTGAAATATTAGTACTAATAGAATAGTCTGCCATACTCAGGAAGTAGCTTGGATAAGACAAGGCTTGTTATCGAGGACCCAGGAGGTCATGAGGAAGGTCAGTTGTCTTTTATCAAAATGTCTGTTACAGGACAAAGGATGCTCCCTAAGAGCAGGCCACAATCTCAAAGACATCTGCATAGAAACCAGTCTCAAAGACATCTGCATAGAAACCAGTCTCAAAGATATCTGTATAGAAGTCAGATCCCTGAGAATCAAGCATTTTGACTTACAGTAGTCTGTAGCACAATATGATAAGGAACATGTCCTTTTTGGTGCCTGAAGTTTGGGGGTAAAGGTTTTGATGTCAGAATATCAGACAGAAGTCCTTTCAAGTGCACCCCTGAGGTTCCTTCAGGGGAGCCAGCCTTTGCAAGCTGCATCACCTTGAGAGGAATTAGGGTACAATACTAAGGTCTCTGTCTGAGTCCTGGATCAGGCCTTTTTTTGGCTCCCCACAGTTATTTATTATTATTGTTATTATTTTAGGCAATTTAGAACTGATGAAACCTTAGTTCAATACTTATTTTACAGATGTGTGACGTTCCCTCCCCCTCCCCACACTGGCAGATTGTGTCCTCAAATGCTGCTCCCCCCAGGGTTCTAAGAATAATCCTGGCTATTGTGGATTATTATTTATCATTTATTAATGTTGTTTAAACCTAGATATGTGTGGCTAGAGAATTGTCTGACCCAAAAAGCTTACTGTAGAGGTCAAGCGGATCTCAGAGACCTCCAGGGAAGCCAGGTGGCTGTAAAGAATGCTTAGATCCCACTTTCTAGTCACATACAGCTAGGCTCAAATGATATTAATAAATGATAAATAATAATCTACATTATATGCCTAAAACTAGTTCATAAACCACCATCATTCTTGTGAAGACATACCTGACTCTTTGTGACCCCATTTTTATGGCGTTTTCTTGGCAAAGACACTTGAGTAGTTTGCCATTTTCTCTCCAGGGTCCCCATTTTACAGTTGAAGAAACTGAGGCATACAGGTTAAGTGACTTGCCCAGGGTCACACAGCTAGTAAATGTCTGAGGCTTCGTTTGAACTCAGGTACTCTTGACTCCATGCCCAGCCACCTCAATGCCACTATCAGTCTACTTCCTCTTAATAATCAACCAATTGACTGTGTTTTTTAGCAAAAGGTGTAGCAAGCATAGTAGTTACAAAAGCATTTCCCCTACTCCCCAAACCAGGGACACATTCTCCCACATATTTGAAAGTGTCCAGTGGGGACAGAGTACATGGTGAGGGACAAATGTAGGGAACACGCAAGGCCTAGGCAGTTCACAACTCCAGAACTGATGAACCTCAGTACTATTTCTTTCTTCTGAAGAAGCTCAAGATATTCCCTATTGTCATGGATGGGGGGAAGGAAGACTAAGCCCAGTCCTTTGATTAGCTGGGCTAGGTCTTTGTATAGTATCTTAGCTGGATAAATCAGTATGCCACAGGCTTGGCTCAAATGGGTTGCTTGGCTCCTCATGGGGTGGGGCTACCGGTGAGCTCTGCCACTGGAGCAGTTGCTGCCAGAGAAGTTTGGGCAGGTTGCCCAGCTGTTGGATTCTTCTAAGGGTGGCATCTCTGTTGTGTGATTTAACCTACTGTTCTCCTTGGGCTCAGTCTTTGATGGATGCTGTTGGGTATCTAGGGATGTATGGGTGTTTGTATCAGCAAGCACCCTAGCATATCCAGGGCGGCTGCTAGCACAGGTTCTTAGATCAGCTTTTCTAAAGAAAAGCAACTCAAAATAGGTTAACAATCTTACTTTAATCAAACATATATCATTTACCTAGTTCAGGGGAAAAAGTCAGCACCCTGAACTTCAGACAATGCAAACAGAATACAAACAAGTTACAAGCAGACAGAGAAGCAGATCAGCAGACGGCTTCCAGCGTCTGACCATCACACCCATACCTATTCAGTTTCCAGAGAGGGAAGCACCAGCATCTGGGTTTTCAAAGCCGGGGGGCTCAACGGCTTCCCAGAGTCTCATCTGGCCAAATCACACAACTCTTCTCAAAGTGAGCTCCAAACCAAAGCCTCACATCAGCAGTATACGTAGCCTTCTCCTGGATCGGAGAGTGTCACAGCCCTCTTGACCCACTGGCCAATCACAAAGTAATAAGGTGTGGGCATTCCTGAAGAACAAGCCTCCTGCCACAGGCTCCATGTGACCACATTCAGCCTATTAGGGCAGAGTATACTTTCAAATCAGGGAAGGCTCTCAGAGCCACTTAAGCCTCTTAAGCAAAAGGCCTAGGGGCAGGGAAGATCTTCAGATTCCCATAACAGTGTTCAGGGAAGATTAGTACCTTTAGTGTGAGGGCTGCTCAGCTCTTTTCACCTTTGGTGTCCACCTGCTACCCAGCTCTCACCTGTGGCTCCAAGCAGCTGTAGCATGCGCAGTGGCCACATCCCAGTAAGCCATTTTGACAGACAGTCTAAACCAGTTTCAGGGTAACCAAAGGACCTCAAATCCACGGTTTGGTTGGGGTTGTGTGTATCTCCTCCAAGCATGTGAAGACTTCCCTGGTGGAACAGGTGGATGTGAACAGTTTGTTCCAATGGGTTGTGGAGGCAGTGGGAGCAGGTGCTGTGGAGCACTTAGAACTGGGTTAGACAAAGAAAATGCCAAGGTCTTCCACTGCATGCCTAGCCATTGCCAGTTGTCTTGACTTTAGTATCACTACTGGACTTGGATCACTCTGGAAGATACAGTGAAACCTATGACTGGGGCAACTCTGCCTCACTTAAATCCAATTTATGCAGAAGTCAAAAGACATCACTCATACCATTTTGCCATTTTTACCTACTTCAGACTCCTGTGGTGACAGGCAAATGATGAAGTAGCAGATGCAGATACACTGGGAACTGTAGTCACAATTCTGTGCACAGGTAGCCCGGGCCATAGGGTTGTCTTTGAAGTAGCATTGGGATTGTCAGCTTCCTGGATGTCTGAGTGGCCTTTTAAGGATCACACTGCTCATCTTCTGGCATGAGGAAGGGGCTAGAAAAGGTGCTCTAAAAATTGTCTACTTCACCTAACCTAACCCTGGCCTGCTTACTATGGCAGGTGGAGACTCTGCCCTACAGTCAAAACACATACACACAAAAAATGTACAAAAACTTTTGCAAAGATGATTACTCTCACTATTGGTACGTGCAATGTATACGCAATGTATACACACTTATGGACAACTTGAAATCCCGTAGACCTGAAAGGCAAACAACTCTTGTTGAAGAGAACTTAGCAGGTATTGAATCCAAATTAGCAACCCTGAGTGAAACAAGGCTGGCAAATGAAGGCCAGCTTACTGAAGTCAGAGCTGGATACATTTTTCCAGAAATGACCACAGTGATAGGGAGCTCCATGAAGCTGGTGTAGGTTTCACAATCAAAACTAGTTAACAAGTTTCATTGCCTACTAAAAGGAATGAATGAAGGCTCGTGATAATGCCATTGCCACTTGCAGGAAAGTACCATACCACCATCATCAATGCTTATGCTCCCACCCTGATGGGATCAAAGAAAGATTTTATGAAGACCTGGAGACCTTCATCATCAATGTACTGAAAGAGGACAAGCTTATAATTCTGGGTGATTTTAATGCCAGAATAGGCACAGACATGGCAGGGAATCCTCGGGAGGAATGGAGTCGGAAGCAGCAACAGTAATGGTCACTTACTACAGTAGACTTGTGTGTCTCATGACTTCATTGCCAACACTATTTTCCATTTACTTAAATGAAATAAAACTTCACAGATGCACACTCACAGCAAACATGGGCATTTAATAGACTATGTCATTGTAAGAAGAAGAGACAGACAAGATGTGAGAGTAAGTCATATATGGAGAAGAGTGCTGGACAGAGGATAAACTTATCCCCTCTAAGCTAAATATTTACATTCAACAAAAATGTCAGCTCCAAGGCAAGACAACTACCAGGAGACTTAGTGCCAATAGATTAGAGCCCTTCTCCATGCATGAACAGTTAGTTGCTAACTTGGAGGGAAAGTAGAAGCAATGCATGATTAGCAACAGTGGAACAGAAGAGGATTGAGCAGCTTTCAGAGATTTGGTGTACAACACCACATTTACTATTTTGGGCCACAATACTTGAAAACATCAAGATTGGTTTGTCAACAATGATGGGGAAATTGAGAAGCTGCTAAATTAAAAATGAGCTCTATAAGGTTTACCAGCAGGATAGTTTGTCCTTCTTTAAGAAGATAGTATTTACCTCCTTCAAAATTAAATGCAAGTGAAGCTCAGAGAGATGCAAGATTTTGACTTAGTAAGGAGGCTGACGAAATTCAGTTTTATTCTGATAGTAACAATCCAAAGTACTTTTATGATGTCCTGAAGGCTACTCATGGGCAAGAGACATACGGTGCACCTCAACAACTCAGTGCTGTTGAACAAAGCAGAATTGCAGTATTTCAAGAGAAACACGAGATGCATAAATTTGAGGACATCTCCAAATGTTCATATGGATTATTTGTGGCTGACCTGTGGGAGCATCTTCCAAGCTCATATTGATCTGATCAGCCACAGCTGGACACACTGTACTTTGACCCTGACCCAGTGATGTCATTTTGGTCCTCTTAGAGAATGAAGGACAACAACCAAACAACCAATTGGGTGCTAAAGTGCTCTTTAGAGGGTTTCTGTGTGCTTTCAGCTAGACTAAGATTTAGACTAAGATTGATAGAAGCCTTTCTCCTTGGGTTCCTTCAAAGCCTCCGCTGTGAGATTCATAACCCCAATGACTCAACCCTTTGAGATTGTAACCCCAATGACTCCCTATCACCTCCAGGAACAAACATGAAACCCTCTGTTAGTCATTCCAAGACAAGACATAGTTCTAAGTATTTTCACTAACTCTCTGTCCTTCATGCCTGGAATGCCCTCCCTCATCATCTCTACCTTCTGGCTCCCCTGGCTTCCTTCAAGTCTCTGCTAAAATCTCACCTTTTATAGGAAGCTTTTCCCAATCACTCTCAATGCTAGTGCCTTCGTTTGTTAATTATTTCCTATTTGTCCTGTGTATAGCTTGTTCTTACATAATTGTTTGCATAATGTCTTCCCTTTTGGATTGTGATTCTTGGAGAGAAGGGATTTTTCTTTTCCCTTTCTATCCCCAGTTCAATGCCTGGTACATAACAGGTGCTTGGTAAATGTTCATTGACTGATTCACCCTCTGAGAAGGTGAGGGAGGTCTAGCCTTTCTTGTGGAACAATCTTTCTGGGTTCAATTCCTGTTCTCCCAGAAAGGTACTCCCACTTTAGCTTATGGTGATCAGTCCCAATTCAGTCACTTACACTTCTCAGACTCTTCAGGCAGATGAATAGGGACAAAAATAGGAGTATAGATTGTGCCCTCTGGACAAGTTTATAATCTTTGCTGGCTTACTTATATGCAGTTGAGGAATTCTAGCCTTAGACCATCTTGAAGGTATAGAATATTTATTTTGAATCCAAAGGCCTTCCCTTTACATTTCAGTGTTTCAGTTTTTTTGCTTCAAATACCTTTAACCTTTGCTCAAGTCTCACTAGGGCATCCTATTACAGAAGCAAAAACAGATATCCAGAAAGGGGAAGGGACTTGTGCAAATGAACACATTTGTTTTGTGGTAAAGCCAGGACCAGAAGCAGAAATAGACTCACTCACTCCCATCTACTCTAAGAGCCATCAAAATGTAAATACATTGGGCCCCTTTGTAAGGTTGGTGAAACAGTGGGCAGGATTTAATGCCCTCCTCCTCCTCTTCTACCCTCACCCCATCTTAAAATATTAGGACTGGTAGAGAGTTAGAGACCACCCAGTCTAATTCCTTGATTTTAAAGAGCAAGAAATAGGTCTAGGGAAGGGGAGTAGCTGAGGTTAATGGCAGAGATGACCCCAAAGTCCTTATTTCCCATGCAGAAAAAGTTTCTTCAGCCCTGGAAAGCCAAAAAGTAAATAAACCAAACCTAAAACAGGACTTCCATTGAGGATTTATGGATTCAGAGACCTTGTCTTTTTCTCTTAAGCTACGCAGTGATCTTGACCTTTTCCCCCTTTGTGATATGCAGTGATGTCTGGTAGACACACCGTCTTCCTCCATGTTTTCTGTTATCTAGCTGACTCCCACTGAATCAAGCCTTCTCTCCATAGCAGGGATTTACAGTGACAGTATTTTTAGCAGCAGCAGCAGCAGCAGCAGCAGCAGCAGCAGCAGCAGCAGCAGCAGCAGCAGCAGCAGCAAGATGAGATTTACATCAAAAAACAGAAGGAAAAAAATAAACTTGAGGAAGACTTGTTAATTATGCACAACCAAACCCTATTGATATGGTGGAAATAAAACTGAATTTAAAGTCAGAGGATCTGGGCTGGAATCCTGGTTTTGCCACTTACAATCTATGTGATCTTGAAAAAAAAAATCCAACTTTCCTCATCTGTAGGACTTGAAGGACTAGAAGGTCATTTCCAAGTTGAAATCCTAAGCTTCTATGACCTGGCTATACTGTTTGTTATTTATGTGAGCTTAGGAAGTCACTTTTTCTCTCTGGGCCTCAGTTTTCTCATCTAGGTAATGGGGATAACATTTGTTCAATCTCTCTTTTTTTGGATTATAGTGAGGAAAGCATTTTATAATCCTCAAAGCAGTATAAAATGTGAATGATTATTTCTGCCAAACTTAGTTCCATAAAGTTTAGAACCAAGTCTTACCTAAACTTTGTATCAGTCCCAACACTCATCATAGTGTTCTGTGCTCTATAGTGTTTAAGGTTTGTTGATTTGAATTGAGTAGATAATTATATTCTGGATTAAAGTGCGGAATGAAGACTAAGGAGGCCTTATTTACGGTAGGGGAGTTTAATTGGGAGAACTTGGGAAGAGAGGAGGGATTAGCAATAGCGATCATTCCCAAAAGGAGGAATAAGCATTTATATAGTTCCTACTATGTGCAAGGCACTGTGCTAAATGATTTTTTTTAAAGCAAATATCTCATTGGAGCCTCACAACTTTGAGAGGTAGGTGCTATTATAATCCCCACTTTACAGTTGAGGAAACTGAGTTTCCCTGGAATTATTACATACTTTTTTTTAAAGCACGTGGTATGAAATGATGATTCAGTTTCACATGTTAAATAAAATGAGGTCTTGAGCTCAATTTAACCAAGAAGATGCCTTCACAGTTAATAAAAGTTTATAGGCCAAAACTTTGTCTTTGCAGTTAAACACCTTGTTATTTATGCCTTACTTTTAGTGATTTCACATGGACTTTTGTGGACTGTGGGTTGGTCAGAAATCACCTGTCCTAGGTAAGAATAATGGTAATGGATGGTGACCAGGCTGACAAATGATGTTGTTATTCAGTGTGTCCAACACTTTGTGATCCAATTTGGGTGTTTTTGTTTCTTTTTTGGCAAAGATAATACCGTAGTGGTTTGCATTTCCTTCTCCCAGTCATTTTACAGATGAGGAAACTGAGGCAAACAGGGTTAAGTGACTTGCCCAGGATCGCACAACTGGTAAGTGCCTGAGGTTTGATTTGAACTCAGGAAGATGAGTCTTCCTGACTCTAGGGCCCAGCACTCTGTGCACTATGGCGCCACCTAGTGGTTTCAGTGGGTAGCTCTAATGTCTGTAGTTTTTCATCTATTTAAAATACAGCTTAGAATGAGAGAGCAATGTCCAAGACTCGCCAGCTGGGGGCAGCAGAGAGTAACACTTTGGGTCGGAGGAGTTGGAAATGGAGCTTCCCAGCTCAAATGGCATAGAGGACCTTGTTTAGAACAAGCGAAGTAACAGAATATTAAAGCAGGAAGGGGCCTTAGAAACTGATTCTAGTCCTCATGTAAATATGAGGGAACCGAGGTGCTGAGAAACACAATCCTAATAAGGAAGACAAAGGGTAGTTTTCCGAAGGGCCTAATAAGGATGCAGAGGAGTTTTGCTAATCTGCCTAAATTTTAGAGAAATATACTGAAATTGGAAGCAAATGCAGGCATTGGGGGATTTTTGGGGTTTCCTTTCATTATATTTTATTTATTTGGAGCTCAAGGTAATTTCTTTTGGAAATTTGGTCAACTGAAGCCTGTTGCCCAATAATTTATTAAACTTGCCTGACCAAAACCTCGCTTGTGGAATCAGTACCAAGGGAAGATTTTTAAAAAAAGATTTCTGAGATAACCCAAAAGGGAGTTTGAGTTTCCCAAAGTAATTTAGCTTGTTTTATTTGTGGAAGAATCTTCCCAATCAGATCCTTTGGTTACCTTTATTGACATGTAAATCTCTCAATCAATGAGATTATGATTCTCTCATTTTAAAATTTTCACACCTAAAAGGATCTATGAGATTGCAATAGGTAAAGGAATTCATTGTGCTGTCTTTCTGATGTAATTATTCTTTATAAAGGTACCTTCTGAAGCCCTGACCAGGGTTCAGGGTTAATTTTTGAGCTCTGAACCTATACTTAAGCATAATGAAACCTAAGTTTTAACCTCTGGAATTTCTGCATTGTGGTAGATTTATTCAGCAATAGTTACCTATCATATGAACTCAATGGGAAAATATTCTTCTGATAACACAGGTAACAGAGAGTCAGAATTGCTAAAGCTCAGAGTGAGCTGAGGCTGGCTAGGGAAGGGAAGGACAACATAAGGCTGTTTTTTTCTTTTTAGCCTGTATAGTGGGGAAAGAAGGCAGCTGGATAAATAGCAGGCTGGGTTTGGAATCAGGAAGATGTATCTTCCTGAGTTCAAATCTAGTCTCAGATATTTACCAGCTGTGTGATCTGGGTCAAGTCATTGAACCCTGTTTGCCTCAGTTTCCCCATCTGTAAAATGAGCTGGAGAAGGAAATAGCAAACCACTCCAGTGTCTTTGTCAAGAAAACCCCAAATAGGGTCTTGGAGAGTTGGACAGGACTGAACAAGAACATGTATCCTCCACAACTTACTTCTCTGAGGCTCCATCAATTATGTGGAGGTGACACTTGTTCCCGAAGCTTTTAATAGTGGAGCCTTCTACCATGTAGTAAAGGTTTTGAATATAACACTGGCAGCAGATCAAATTGGTTGGCCCAAAAACCATCTTAGCTAATTATGGGGAGCCCTAGCACCTACTGGTTTTGGCTATATAAAAATATGAAACAAATAAAGGATTACAAATGGGCCCCAATCTTCTCTGTCGCCTTTCTACTACTGAAATGATGGTGGCAGATTGATAGGAGAGGGAGCAGAGGAGGCTAAGATTCACGTAGTTTTTGAACCTTCAAAAAGCTTTCATTTGGATGTTGGTATTTTAAATGTGAAATTCTCATCCAATGCCCAAAAGTGGACTTACTGATGGAGGAGTTAAATCATACCAATCATGACATTCCTGCTGAAACCAAAACCAGAAGAAGGAAGTTGCAGTTAAATGCTCATTGTATTCCTTGGAGAAGCAAAAAGGGAGTTGGTAGAGTGGATTTTTATTACATTTCCAAGGGCAATAAGAAAGATTATTTCATGGGAAATTTAGTCATCACATATTACAGTTATAATGTTTTTTTTTAATTAAATTGATTTTTTTATGAAAAAAAATTGATTTCCTTTCGCTTCTGCCTTCCCCCATTGGGGAAAAAAGCAATACCCTTGTAAAAAATATGCACAATCAAACAAAACAAACTGCAGAAAGGTCACCATGAAAAGAATTGTGACTTATTTACTAATATTGGCTGCTGAGAATTCTTCAGATGATTTTGTAACACCCTCCACATTACATCAATACACTCTCCTATAAATTGGGAAATTATCTTAATTAGGGATACAGAATAAATTCATTAGCTTTCAGACAAATGTATTTGACATGCTTAGCTACTCTCCTCACCCTTAGGAAGGTAATTTGTGCTGAGAATTAATCTAGAACACCAACTCCTTAGTTTGACATTTAAGACGCTCCTGAATCAGCCCAACCTGTGTTTCCAGCTTTATTTTGCAGGATTCCTTTTTACTCACGTGACTTGATCTTCCGGTTTCTGTGCTGTGTACATATTCCTTTCTTGTTTATACTTTGTAGAATATTTTTCTTTTTTGGATCTCATCTAGGGCAGCTTTATGAAGCCTTCCTTGACTCCTTAGGGGTTAGTGAGCTTTTAAATGCCCTTATTTTTACCTTTATCTATGTTATGTTGTTCTCTCCCATGCCATCACCACCGCTCCCCCCCAACTGTAGAATGTAAGCTAATGAGTTCAAGGACTATCTCATTTTTATATTTGTGTTTCCTTCAAGAACAAAGGATTAACGGCAACAATTTGTATCCCTAGCACAGTGTCTTGAAATAGTAGCCACTTAAAAAATGTTTGTTGCATTGGACTGAAAGAAATTCCTATTATGTCAAGACAAGACTTGAGGGAGACCTACCTAAATTGTTGGGCAGGTAGGTACTGGATGAAGTGCTGGGACTTGGAGTCAGGAAGACTCCTCTTTCTGAAGTCAAATCTGGCCTCAGACACTTAGCAGCTGTGTGACCCTGGGCAAGTCTCTTGATCCTGTTTACCTCAGATACTCGTGTGAAATGAGTTGGAGAAGGCAACGGCAAACTATTCTAGTATCTTTGCCAAGAAAACTCCAAATGGGGTTACAAATAGTCTGAAATGACTAAACAAAAGCAGCAACAACAATGACAGCTTGATCATTTGGATAAGCCTTTAAAATAAAAGTAAGTGCACTGAAAGTGTGTTTAATTTAAAATGGAATAATTGCTTCATTTTGCCAATTGGCTTTTACTCTGGAGAACCAGGTGGTGTTTCAGGCAGGTGGAGAGCCTTTCCTTGATACTGTGGGCTCAAATTTTATCTTGCAACTTTTCCTACCAAATCCTCATCCTGAAGGTTTGGATAGATTGTCAAGGGGGATCAAGTTTTTGCCTGGAAATGGAATGTTTTCATTGTTGCTAGGTTATTCCACCTCAAAATAAATCAGGGGACAGGTAATGAGATTCCCTCCCAAAGTAAAATTGTTATTATCCCCTTACATAAAAGGTGTCCTAGGCCTTTCCATTCAAAGTTTAATTACCTGCTTGTGCCAGTTTGGATACTTTCTGCTGAGATACCATTGCCGGGAAAGGATTCCTGTGGTGTGTATGACAGGCTCCTCAAAGAAAATAGGAAATTGCATTAATCAGGACAGATTAAAATAGCAGATTATTTACTGTAGTTTGTTCTAGTACCTGAACAGTTTTTACATTAATGTAGAATTAACTGTTAATTCTAACCTAATCAGTCAGTGGGTACCATTTGAAGTAGCAACAAAATGTACCACACTGAAGTGTAGAGCACACTCTTCTTGTATCTCTCTTCCTACCTACTAAATGCTTTTTTTTTTAAACCAACAACACAGATTAAGTGGGCTATTAGTACAATGCAGTCTGGTAAAAAGAGCTGAATTTGGAGCCAGAAGCCCTGGAATCAGAATCCTAATTCTTCTTCTTTTTAGTCATGTAGAAAAATGTGAGAGGCAAGATGGCGAAATGAATGGATCAGATGACCTAGCAGCCAGGAAGATCTGGGTTCAAGTCTTGCTTCTGACATATATTGGCTCTGTGACTTTGGGCATCTTCTCCTTTCTAGATCTCAGTTTCCTTATCTGTAAAATGCAGGGGATGATCTCAAAGGTATTTTCTAATTCTAAAATCCTGTGATCTTGTTACTGATATTACTAGACCGGAAAGCTGACACTCTTTACTTTGAAGGCAATGTAAAATCCTGGCATTTGGCTTTGTGTTTTGATCTTTCAGGTCTCATGATTAATGATTGTATCTTTCTGTTATGAACTTTTTGCTCTACTGCCATTTTATATCAGGTCAACAGGGTGCAGATTTTCAGAATAATAACAGCATATACACACATAACATATATATGTTTAAAAAGCACTTTTTTTTGAATCTTATATTTAATTCAAACACCAGAACACAAATACAGAATAGAGAAAAGAAACAAAAATGCATCATAAACTTAAATATTGGAACTTTAATCCAAAGTAAGAAAGAAAAAAAAGCATGTCATATACATAGCAGAACACCAAGAGGATTAAAAAATGTAACAATAAGTTTTCATTCCAAGAAAGTCTGTATAATAAATGATATACATTGTGTGGAGAACTGTCCATCTTTTCTTTGCTTCCTTCTAAGTTTTCTTTTGTTTTCTGCTGTGTACTTTTTTACTTTCTTTTTTTCCCCTCTCCCCAGAGCTACAATTAAGTTTGCATATGTTTCTCTATAGCTATAGCTATATACTTACACACATATATACATACATGTACAGACATATACTTCCCTAAACAAATTCTACTCCTCATCTTTGTTTTTATGTTTGTGGATATCTCTTGTTTCCTATCCCTCCTGCCTCCTCTACTTTACTTCTACCTGCTATCTTGCCGTCCTATTATTTGCCTACCCCCCTCCAATGATCCTTCTCCTATCCTCCCATTCCCATAAATCTAAGCACCCTGCTATACCCTCCTTTTACCCATTCCCTCACCCTCCCCTCTAAAGATCCCTCCTTTGTCCTTTCCCCCCTCTCCATCCCCCTACTGTTTTATTGCTTCTGAATTTAGAAGACTTTTATACTCTTTCAGAAAATATATATGTATTGTTCCCTCTTAAACTCATTCCCCATGAAAGTGGGTTACCAGAACTATCAGCCCTCCTCCTCCATTTAATTCCTCTGTATTGATTCTTCCTCTTATACCTCATTTGTATAAAATAATTACTCTTTTTAGCTGTTCCTAAATGGTTTTACTTTTTAAATACATATCATACTCAGGTTTACCCCAGTCTTTCTTATGAGCTACCCAATTATTAATAAGAATTTTAGGTACATATTTTACATATATAAAAAGTAAATTATCTGTCCTTATTGAATCCTTTATAATCAGTCTTTGGTATGTACCTTATATTTCTCTTGGCTCTCGTATGTCAAATCTTCTATTAAGTTCAGGTTTTCTTTTTTTAAACAAAGTCTTGAAAGTCTGAGAATTGATCACATGTCCATTTTTTTCCCTTCAAAATTGTGCTTCCTTTTGCTGGGTATGATATTTTCCGCCAGAGCCCCAGTTCTTCTGCTCTTCGAAACGTAGCATTCTAAGAGCTGTGGTCCTTTAATGTCTCAGCTGCTGGGTCTTGTAGGATTCCAGCTGTGGCACCACGGTATCTAAATTATTTTTTCCTTGAGCTGGGGGTCTTGGAATTTGGCTGTGATATTCCTATGGATTTTCCTCACTGGATCTCTTTTAAGTGGTGATTGATGGATTTTTTCTATTTCTACTTTCCCTCCTTCAGGACTTCAGGACAATTTTCTTCAATTATTTCTTGTATTATTGTATCAAGATTCTTTTTTTGATCATAACTTTCAGTGAGTCTGATTATTTTTGTTTTCTCTTCTTGATCTATTCTCCAAATCTGTTGTTTTTCTTATAAGATGTTTTACTTTCTCTTCTTTCCTTTTGCTATTTATATTTTGTTTCCTTATTTCTTGATGTCTTATCATTTCACTGACTTTACTTTGCCCAATTCTAATTTTCAAGGTGGCAATTTCTTTCTTAAGAGTCTAGATCTCCTTTTCTAATTGGTTGGCTTTCTTTTTATAATCTTGTTTTTTCTTAGATTAGTCTTATTTTATTTTATTTTTAGTTTTTCTTCCATCTCTGTCATTTGATTTTTAAAGTCTTTTTAAAGATCTTCTGTGAATTCTTTTTAGGCAGGTGGCCATTTGACATTAGTCTTTGGGGGGGGGTCTCTTTACTTCAATATCCTCCTCTGAAGATGAACCCCTGTCTTCTCTATTCCTATAATCGCTTTCTATGGTTGAATTCTTTTCTCCTTTGCCTGTGCATTTTTTGTGGAAACAGCTTAATTTTCGTGATTGCCTCTAGCCTTGGGTGCCTCTTTCCCCAGCTCTTCAGTTGTTCCCGCTAGCCTGAAACTAAAGTCAAACCTCCAATCTCCTGTAAGTGCCCCCAGCCAGGGGCTTTTAGCCCCCCTGCTTCTGTACTCACCTGGTATGTGCTGCTTCCTTCTCTCACCCCGCCCCCCTAGTCTGGCATTCCTGACACTCCCTCAGTCTTCCCAGGCTGACTCCTACTCCCCTCATTGTCCCCGGGGTAAAAGTTCCTGTGGCTAGGGCAAAGGCAGCCTCTCAAACCTATCAACTCCAGGGCTTGCAGCTTGTTGTTCAAGCAGCTTTCCCTTTTTTGTTTCCTCTTCAGCCCTATCAAACCTCATCCTGGGATTTTTCTTCTGATCTTCTCAAATTGTCCCTGGAAGACCCCTGTTGTGCCTTGTGCCCCTATTCTTATTTATTTTTGCCTGTACTTTGTTCACTCTAAGGTGCTATTTTATCTCTTCTATAGGGGAAAATCTTGAGAACTTGGAATTTTCTGACCTACTCTGTCATCTTCCCAGAATCCTCTTGAAAAGCACTTTTCAGATATTCTCTTCTTTGATCCTCACAACAACCCTTGGAGTTAGATGTTATTGTTGTCCCCATTGAGGAAACTGAGGCAGGCAGAAGTTAAATGACTTTCCCAGTCACTAGTAAGTGTCTGAGACTGAATCTGAATTTCAAGTTTAGTGCTCTAGCCATTTCATTGCCTAATTGTCTCTACAATATGTTGTAGTAGATTATTGGGGTAGGAACTGACCAGGCAGGGAGGGTCAGGGGCTCAGTTCTTGTCATTAGGTTCTAGCGATAACTTATGCAAATCAAAGCAACAAATCAGCATTAAATCAAATATTTATTAAGTGCTTAGTATAGGCAGTCATTGTGATAAGTGCTGGGGTTAAAATGACAAAATTAAATGCAAAAAAAGTGTGTGTGTGTGTGTGTGTGTGTGTGTATACACACACACACACACTCATGTATACATACATATATGTATGTGTGTGCTTGTGTGTGTGTAACCGTATGATTGGAGCTGGAACAAGGAAGCAAGGGTTCTTGTGAGTAGAATAAAAAGTTGAACTTAAGGGTTGAGATTTTGAAAGGAGGGGAGTTAAGCCAAAGTAGATGTAATGGTTTGGGAAAGTCCTGAGGGATAGAGAGAGAAACTGGACAATATTGAGAGAACAAAAGGTTTAGGAAAAATAAAGCGCTGGGAGAGGTGGAAGGATGGAGATTATGATTACATAGGAATTTCAGAATTCTTGATCACAGAAATGGAAAGAACACTTGTAGATGAGGGCAAGATCAGGGGTAGGACTTCCCCATATGTTGGTGTAGCTAAGGTGGTATGGAGGAGAGCAGGAGGACACAGGTTAAAAATTAAAGGACGGGTAACACAGGATAAGGGAGACAAGCAATTTTTTGGGTACAGGTTCAAGATAATAGAGGAAAGGACTTTAGGCACTTTCAGGTTACAGAATAAACAAAGTCAACCATTAATATTATTTTTAACTCTTAGGGCACTGTTTGTATCCACATCACTGGTTGCTTAAAGTAATTAAGGGAATATCATCATGTATGTTGAAATTCCCTTGTATGTAAGAAACTTACATTCTAATGAGAGAGATTACATGTACATATATAAGGATAAACATAACATGCAAAATTAATTCAAGGTGGTTTTGGGAGTGAGTGTGGCAGCATCTGGGGGCATCAGAAAAGGCTTAATGTAGAGATTGACACTTGAGTTGAATCTTGAAAGAAACCAGGGATTCCAAGATGCAGAGGTAAGGAGGGAGGGCATGCTAGTGAGTTGCAGCCAGAAAGGGATATATGAGGAATAGCATGTAGCCCAGCATGGCTGGATTGAACATTCCATGGAGAAGAGTAACATACATGAAGACTAAAAAGGTAGGAAGATGCCATGTTATGAGGAAATTGTAAATGCCAAGCAGTGGGGTTTATGTTTGATCCTAGTGGTAATAGGAAGCCATTGAAGTTGACTGAGGAGAGGGATTATTTAGGAAGATCACTTTGGTTACTATGTGGAAGATGCGTTGCAATGGAGAGGGGCTTGAGGTAGGGCAGCTTAATTGTTTTAGAACTGGAAGGGACCTTAGAGGTTATTTGGTTCAACAGATGAAGGAACTGAGGTTGTTGTGTGTCCAAGGTCACATGGATGATAAGAAGTAGAGATGGGATTCAGAGTGAGGTTCCCTTAATCCAAAGCATGCTGTCCCTCTTTCCATTGTTTCTCATTCTTTTCTACCCGATATAGTGAGCCTATGGTGTATTTTAAAGAGGAATGCTCCTGATGGCTGATATGGCATTTCCACTCTGGCTTCTGAACATTGTAATTACTGGAAAAACTTGTGGTCTGTAAGTTTGTGTCCAAGGTATTTTATATTGAACAGTTTTCTGTGTTGCTGTAGTGTGTGCCAATTTATTTAAGATTTAAGGGAGAGAGACTAAGCTCACACTCACTGCAAACATATCTGGTTGTGATTTATTAATATAAAAACAGAAGATGCAATAAAGGGCATGTAAGTCTGTGATGATCAGTCCATTTTCAATTGATCTGGGAGAGGCCAAGGCCCACGTAAGGTCCAATTAGAAAGTGGTCAGGTTGATCATAAGTGGCTCCTGAACACTGGGGCTTGTCACAAGCCTCATCCTGCTTCTCTGCTGCAACCATAATTATGCTATTTTGGTAGAATAATAATAATTAGTAATAACAGCTAGTATCAAGTTGTAACAGGTACTGTGCTAAGTGCTTTGCAAACATTATCTCATTTGATTGTTATAACAAATCTAGGAGGTAGGTGCTATTATTACTGCCATTTTACAGATGAGAAAAATGATGCAAACAGGGGTCATTCTACTTGCCCAGGGTCACACAACTAGTAATCATCTGAGGTGGGATCTGAACTCAAGTCTTCCTGATTCCAGGCCCAGGGCTCCATCCATTGCACCACCACCACCCAGCTCCAAGTACTAGATGTGTGATTTCATAGGTACAGGGAAGAAGTGAAAAAATTCCTTTTATCAAATCAGGATGGTCAGTGATTTGCCATGGCTTAGTGTACTGCCTGGTACTGCACTGGTTGGTTGATTGTTGTCCTTCATTCTCAAAGAGGACCAAAACAACATCACTATGCTAGAGTCAAGTTTCAGTGTGTCTGACTGTGGCTGATCAGACCAATATGTGCTTGGAATGCTCTACCACAGGTTGGGCACAAATAGTCTGTGTGAACATTTGGGGTAGTGCATGTTACAATGCAGTATTCACAATGCCTATAGTAACTAAAAATATGCTGATATGTTTATTAATCACAACATGTAACAGGCTCTCTACATAGGAAATATAGCTAGAACATTTATTCAAATACCAGAAAACTGAGTCCCAAAACCAGAGAGTCAAAGCCATCACAGTAGTTATGAAGTTGGTACATGTAGTTAATGTAGTAAATGCCCACATTTTCAAGCCTTCAAAACAGGACAGGCTACCTCAGGCAAAGATCCTCCTTTCCTCACTCATGGCAACTGCTCAGGGTCCATGCAGCTTGCTCCCAGAGGCAAAGATCCTCCTCTCCTCACTCACGGGAACTGCTCAGCATTCAGGCAGATTGTTCCCAGCAGCTCTGGCCCCCCGCAGTTCCCATCCATGGCAGTCCTCAGCAGGAGTCCTTAGCAGAGATTCTGTCTGGCTCAAAGAAAAAGGAGTTCATGCCACAGCCGCCACTGCTGCTTCCAGTCGCCACTGCATGATCTCTAGCTTGGCTCCGGCTTTCTCTTACTCCACACTTTCCTGCTATGTCAGCAAGTTCAAGGGGCATGGAAGATCTTCAAATCCTATTATCATTACAGGTAGAATCTCCAAATTTGTGCATCCTGTGTTTCCTTTAAGCTGTTTCAATTCTGCTTTGTTCATAGAGCACAGCACCTTCTCTGATGTGGGCGCACTATGCTAAGTAGTTCTGTGCCAATATCTCCCAAGTCACACAATCAATTTCAAAGTACTTGAGAGAAACCTTGAGAGTGTCTTTGTATTGCTTCTTCTGACCACCATGTGAATGCTTGCCATGTGTGAGTTCTCCCAAAACATCTTTTTGGCAAGTGTATGTTTTGCATCTGAACAATGTGGCCACCCCATTGGAGTTGTGCTTTCTGAAGCAGAGTTTGAATGCTTGGCAGTTTAGTTTGAGTAAGGACCTCAGTGTCTGGTACCTTATCCTGCCAGGTGGTCTTCAGAATCTTCCTGAGGTAATTCAAATGGAAGCAATTCAGTTCCCTGGCATGGTGCTGGTAGACTGTCCAGGTTTCACAGGAATACAACAATGAGGTTGGCACAATGGCTCTGTAGACCTTCAGTTTGGTAGTCAGTCTAATACCTCTTCTCTCTCACACTTTCCTTCAGAGCCTCCCAAATACTGAGCTAGCCCTGACATTGCATGCATCAACCTCATTATCACAATGTGTACATTCCTGGAAAGTACACTGCCAAGGTAAGTGAACTTATCCACAGCATTCAAAACTTCTCCATTTGCTGTAACCAATGGTTGCACGTATAGGGGGGTGTGGTGGTGGCTGATGGAGCACCTGTGTTTTCTTGGTGTTAATTGTTAGGCCAAAATTAGCACAAGCAGCAGAGAATTGATCCACACTTTCTTGTGTCTCAGCTTCTGAGGCTGCATTGAGTGCATGATCATTTGCAAACAGAAAATCATGCACCAACACTCCCTCCACTTTGGTCTTGGCTTGTAGCCTCTTCAGGTTGATGAATTTACCACCAGTGTGGTAGCTGGTTTTGATGCCGTGCTCATCCTCATTGAAGGCATTTGACAACATGACTGAAAAGATCATGCTAAAGAGCATGGGAGCAAGCACTTGTTTCACTCCATTGGTGACTGGGAAGGCACGAGAGCATTGTCCATTATCTAGAACTTGGGAAAGTGTGCCATCCTGAGACTGACTTACAATGCTGATGAACTTTTCCGGGCAACCAAATTTTGGCATAATTTTCCATAAACCCTCATGACTAACAATGTCAAAGGCCTTGGTCATATCATCTACAAATGTTGTGTGCAGACCTCTTTTCTGCTCCTGGTGGTTTTCCTGGAATTGTTGGGCAGCAAACACCATATTGACTGTTCCTCAGCCCTTTCTGAAGCCACACTGGCTCTCAGGTAGATGACCATCTTCCAGGTGAGGGATCAGCCTATTAAGGAGGATTCTGGCAAAAATCTTGACAGCAATGATGAAGAGAGAGACCCTGCTGTGATTGCCACAGGACAAACTATTTCTTTACCTTTATAGAGATGGACAATAGAGGCATCCTTGAACTCCTGGGGGATAACCTTCTTTTGCCATATAACCTAGAAAATTTCAGTCAGCTTTTACATGAGCAATGGACCCCCTGCCTTGTAAATCTCAGCTGGAATAGAATCAGCACCAGGTGATTTGTCACATGAAAGGAGCCTAATGGCATTCAAAACCTCTTCTTCAGTTGCAGCTTGAACTACGGAGGGATTGACTGCAGCCTGCCCTAGCTCACACAACTAGTGTCTGTCAGAGGCAGGAAATAAATCTTGGTCTTCTGGCTCCTAAGGAATTCATTTATCTACTCTTCTATGCTGTTTTTTAAACTCTTTGGTACTTAGGAGTAAATAGTGGGAACAAGTGCCCTTTACAAATATACTGCATTGGATTTGAGAAAATCCTAGGTATCTCTGAATGAACTGATTAGAAATAAACCAGATTGGCTACTCGTATGGCTTTATCAACCACTCTGTTTCCTTTGACTTGCTGCTCACTCCCACATCCTTCCCCTCTAGGGAAGGATGGAGAGAGCATAGGCAGACAGAAACATCTAGAATGGCTGACAACTACAGGTTCTGAAATCAAAGAAATTTCTCTACCAACCCCTATATGTATCCTTAACTTGCTTACTTCTGATTATAAATTTAAAAGGCACATGGGATCTACTGGCCTTAGACCAGTACATTTGTAAAAGTTTCCAGGTCCCTTTGCCCTCGAGGAGAAAAACACAACAATCTTCCCAACTACTATTGCCACTTAGATCCAGTCTGTGGTTCTGGACTGGGCTGGTTTTGGGGGGACTGCTACATGTGCTCATGCTACCACACAGACAGCTGAGAAATTGGGCAGCAGTGAAGCTGGTTAGAATATACACCTTTGTATCCTCTTCACACATGTGTACCACTGGGAATTGTGAATATTATCAAGAACTACTGTAGTTAGATATGAGGAGTCAGAGGTGGTGTTTCTTTATTTGAGATCTAGACACGGGCTGACTCACTGTCTCAGTACTTTTACCTCTGGGCTGTTTACATGCATTTTGTTTCCATTATTTATTCACTCATCCAACAAATACTTTTTGAGTTTTCTGCTATATGCTGAGTATAGCAGGGGACCTGAGGTTGTACCAGACATGGTCCCTGACATAGAGAAACTTACAGGAAAGTAGGTGAAAGACACAGTTACACATACATCTGTAATACAAATCAGTATGTGATGATGTTCATGAGTTATGAGGCCTTAGAACTGTTTAGTCCAAACCCTGCTTTTTACAGATAAGGAAACTGAGTCCCAGAAAGAAGGGATTTGTAAACCTTGTTCTTGAGCTCAGATTTCCTGACTGAAAAATCCACTGTGACACACTCATTATTCAAGTTTGTCTCAATTCCCTGTTACTCTGGTGACTCTAGAGGGGTCAACTAGAACCAATCAGCAGAAGTTACAGGGGGGCAGATTGTTATTTAATGTAAGGATCACTAAAACTACAGCACAATTTCCCAAGAGAAATTCAGACCAAACTCCTCTTCCAGGTATTGTCCATCTGTCGTGCTACTGAAGATATACAGTGTGTCCCAAAAGTCTTAGTGCAGAATTAATCATTGCTCTGCGTGTACTTTGGGCTATAGTTTCAGACAAACTTGAATAGTGAACTTATAGATACAAGTAACATGCTTAATAGGAAGGCAAATGTGGCAGGTTAGACTAGCTTTAAGGTCTCATAAATCATATAACATTGCATACTGATTTAAGCTTTGCTTAACACTGCACTAAGACTTTTGGGACACCTTATATGTACTGATGTACCAGTTTAATAAGTTGCTTCCCCCATTGCATGTCATAATCTGGGCCATCAGCATTTTTCATTGACTTGGTTTTTTTTGGTATGGATTAGTAGGCTGATATCTTTTGAGCTTTCATGGATTTCATAGTAGACAGATTGCTGGATTTGGAGCAACAAAACCTGGGTCTGAATTCTGGCTTTACAACTTACTGAATGGGTGACCTTAAGCAAATCATTTAACCTCTCTGTGCCCCAGTTTCCTCATTTGTAAAATGGGAGGGTTGGACAAGGTCACCTCTTTAGCCCCTTCCAGCTCTAAATTCACTTGATATTGCCTTGGTGTTTTGTGGTTAAATGAGAACAGTATAATATCTTCTGTTCAAAGGACCTCCTAGGGAACATCACCATAGGGATGCTGTCCTCAGTCTGGGCCTTGCAAGGACCTCTTCTACATCCATGGTAAACACCTAAGCTCCTCTTTTTAATGGAATGAATGAATAAACAGCACTTATCAGGTTTTTACTATTTACTGAGTGCTGAGGATACAAATAGAAAAAGAGAGTCTCTGCGCTCAAGGAGCTCACACTGTAACTGGGGGAGAGAACATATATTGGAGAATTCACTGGTGGGACAAGTGAATAGGTCCAGTACTCCTAAGGGTACATCAGTGAGGCAAAATGGCAAGACCCAACGGTCCTTATGGTATATTTATAGGTCAGGTTTCAGTGCCCCAGTGTCTTCTGGGCCTAGCTACAAGACTGCTAGCTGTAAGGTTTGGAGGACCTTAGATCACAGTGGCAGGGCATATAGTAAGACCTTGTGGTCCTCCATCTCACCAGAAGGATTAGAATTGGTGCCTTTAGTCGGTGATGCCAAAAATGTGGTCTCAAGGCCACATGTGGCCTTCTAGGTCCTTGGGTATGGCCCTTTGACTGAGTTCAAGTTTTACAGAACAAATCCTTTTATAAAGGAGATTTCTTCTGTGAAGTTTGGATTCAGTCAAAGGGCCTCACTTGAGGACCTAGAGGGCCACATGTGGCCTTGAGGCTACAGTTCCCCACCCCTGCATCTAAACTCATCCAAATTGTGTGAGCAGCTATATTTGTTCTTCCGTTTCATCTGCTCTAGGGGGTGTCTGGGCGTGCCAGGGAGATGTAAAAGAAAGGGGGAATGGTGTCTCTGCTGGTGACTGTTCTCACCCATCAATCCTGCTGGGGGTATTTTCCCAAAGATACTGCATAACTGTGAATAATGGAATACCATGACCTCAGAAGAATTTAATACCTCATTCTACAGTTGAGGAAATAGAGGCTCAAGGAGGTTCAGTGATTTGCCCAAAGTCACACAAATATTGAGAGATTATGGTATATAGAGCACCCTGCTAGGTAGTAGAGGAGTTAGAAAGTTTAGATGATAAGTTGAGATGATTTAGAGCTAGAAGGAGCTTAGAGATCACCACTAGTTCAACCCTCTTGTTTTACATAGTCTCATGTGTAAGTAGCAGCAAGCATTTGGATTCAGGTATTTTGATTCCAAATTCACTGCTCTTTTCATTACTTTGTGCTAAAGAAATACTTCATAATTCGAGCTGTCTTAAAAGTGGAATAGGTTACCTCAGAGAATCTTAAGGCTATAGACTTTGAGTTGGAAGGCATTCTAGAAGTTATCTAGTCCTAACTCTCATTGTACAGATGAGAAAACTGAGACTTAGGGAGGTTGAGTGACTTGCCCAAGTTTACACAGATAGGTCAGGATAGGAACCTAGGCCCAGTGAGTCCAAATCCAATAGTTTTCCCATTGCTCCATGCCTGCCCCAGAAGTATTCAAGCAGAGGCATTCAGCTCCCAGTAAAGATTGTAGAAGATGGTGGAATTTGGATGCTCTATCTGGTTCTTTTCAAGTCTGAGATCATTTGATTTTGTGATACTTTAATTTATTAAACCTATAATTATTATCTATATCTATCTCTCTCTATATTCATCTATCTATCTATCTATCTATCTATCTATCTATCTATCTATCATCGCAGTGGATAGAGCACTGGGCTTGGAATCAGGCAGATGCATATTCCTGAGTTCAAATCTGGCCTTAGACACTGTGTGACCCTAGGCAAGTCACTTAACCCTATTTGCTTGAGTTTCCTCATCTGTAAAATGAGTTGGAGAAGGAAATGACAAGTTGTTCCAGTATCTTCGCCAAGAAACTCCAAATAGGGTCATGAAGAGTCAGACATGACTGAAATGACTGAGCAGCAACACTATCTGTAAGACACTGTGCCAGATGCCAGGGATACAAAGAACAAATAAAACAGCCATGTCCTGAAGGATCTTATATTCTATCAACTAGAGCAGTGGTTCTCAACCTTCCTACTGCTGTGACCCTTTCATACTCATATGTGGGCGTATCTGCATGTGGGTGGACCCGCCTGGAGATGGATAGAGGAGTGATGTCTTGGTTCCTCAGACCATTGGAAATATGTATTTTCTGATAGTCTTAGGCAACTGGGGGTTGCGACCCACAGGTTGAGAACCGCTGAACTAGAGGGCTATAATATGTATGCATTTAAGTAAGTAGCAAGCAATAACAGGAGGGAGAGAGCATTAGTTATTTAGAGGCTCATCAGTGTCTTTTCCTAGGAGGTGGCACATGACCTTAACTTTAAAGGAAGCTAGGGATTTTAGGAAGCTGAGGTAAGGAAGGGGTGCATTTCAGGCATGGGGGGCAACCTATGAAAAGACATGGAGCTAGGAGACAGCCCCACTTATGAAGTGAATAGTAATTAGGCCATAATATTTGGCTGTTGGTAGAGATGAGAGGCAAGGCAAGCACCCAGGGAGACAGAACAAATACCCAGGTCAGTTTTCAAATGTAAAAGAACCTAAATATTAAAGTGAAATATAATTCAAGCACTGAGCACTTTCAGTGCCCAAGTAATAATGCCAAAGCTTCCGTGAATGAGGAACTGCGCTGCATATTCATAAAAGTGGGTGACCAATGTGTTATTTTCTCAGATAATTAATTGTGTGTCATAAATATAATTGAACAAAGGCTGTAAGAGAACAGAAAATGATAATGAACTTTCTTTCTAAGAGAAGCAAGTAAAAGCTTCATTAAAGTGAATTGTTTTCTTAAGTAGGAGAGCGAGTTGCCTAGCAGGGTGGGAGCCATGTGATCAGATCTTGGCTCTGAGCTAAAATCTTCGACCTCTATGGAGTCAGACTCTATTTATATTCCATTTTTTTTAAAAGCCTGCTTAAAGTTTATTAGTTTCTGTTGTGTACAAAGTAAACTAAGTTACTGAGGCTCTCGTATAGGTGACTCGGATTGTTTAAATAAAAGTGTGGTTTCTTTTCTTCAATTTGGTGTTTTCCTTTTATGTTCCTTAAAACACCCACCCACTCACTCACCCACACACCCACTCACTCACCCACACACCCACCCACCCACACCCCCCCCCCCCCACACACATACACACACAACACAATCACAATTACTACTACACTTAAGCCTATCCTGGTTAATCTAAGGGGCCAGGTAGGAAGGGAAAGGAAGGGGAAAGGGATGTAAAGGGGAGGGGAGAAACAGACTTTGATATCTGCCAAATTCAGATTTCACATGTACAGTGGGTATCGTGCTGCTTGACTTCTTCTTAAAATTTATTTATTTATTTGTTTGTCTGTTCCTTTTGTTTGCTTTCTTCATGGGTGGGAGAAGGGCTGGAGGGAAGGAAAGAACTTGGAACACAAAAGAAATGGGTGTTAAATAAAAGCAAACAAAAAAGTGGGGAAGCAGAGAAGATACCACCCCTCATGCAGAAGGCCCAGGGCGGGTTTTTCGAGGCTCTCTGACATGCCACTTTCTTAGGGCCTCCAGAGCCAAGTCATAGGTTATTGTGTCATGAGCAAAAGTTCTTGAGTGCTCTGAGGATTGCCATATAGTTGTCATGAATGCATGACTCAGCTACCAGAAGAGGAAAGAGGGCAACTAGTGACCTAGGTGTCATCTTGGACCAACATGGTAGGGGATCGTTTCCCCTGAGTGCTTGGCACTTTTACAGAGTCTCTTAATGGAAATGGAACCAAGATACCTTTGGTAGTAATCATGTGTTGCTCCATGTGCACCTTGGGATGGGATTTCTGCCATGGGTTTCTTGCTTCTTGTGCTGATGAAAAAGTATACCTTAATCCTGCCTCTAGAGCAGCCCCTGAAAGGCAGTGGGCTGTAGCCGATCATCCAATAACTTGACTCCAAGGAAGGGGCTCCTTGGCTGTAGAACCCATTTGTATAGGAAATTATAGAGGGATGCTTAAAGGCAATGAAAAATTTTCTAGTTCTTTGGATTTTCTCTACATTCTATTTTAGAGTGCTGCACCCCCTGGAAAGCAGGGAAGACTCTCTCTTGACCTGAGGGGAGGTGGCGGTGGTGGTTTGACCTGCTTGGTAGATGTAGCCTTCTATCTCTTTTTCAGGACACCTCCCTACTTCTGTTAGCCTGGCTATGTATATGTATGTATTTATGTAGTTATGTTTGTCTCTATGTAAAGATATTTATATTTGAAAGATGTTATAGAAATATGATTAATTAGTATAGTATGCTGTAATGAAAGAATCCCTGATTTGGAGTTGGAGTTAATCAATTGACAAGAATTTATTGAGATCTTATTATGTGTCATGAGCTGTGATAAATTCTGAGAATATCAAGAGAAATTTAAAATTTTTCCTGCCTTCTAGAAGCTTGCATTCTTAACAGGTAAGGCATCATAAACACATATGGGCAGATGTATAATATGTGCAAAGTGAAGGTAAGGTTTAGGTGGGGAACCACTAGCAGCTGGAGAGAATGAGCAAAGATTTCACATAGTAGATGGCACTAGAGTTTGGGTTAGAATTTTGGCTCTTCTCATAGCTTGCTATGTGACCTTGATCCAAATATTTCAATCTCTGTTTTAATTTCCTAATCTATAAAATGAGGGGGTTGGGGTTAGGTGATAGAACCTTGAAAGTCCCTTTCTTCCAGAAGTCCTTAATGTTGGAAATGCTTTGAGTGTATTAGATTCAGTACAATGAAGTGAACATTTATTAAGTGCCTACTATGTGCAGCTCTGGGCTATATGTTTGTTGTCTGGAGACCAGGCCAGCTAAATTTGGAAAGCTTTATCTCCAGAAGGTTGACCACTGGCAGCTGGACCTGGAGTTCAAATCTGGCCTTATACACTTACTAACTGTGTGTTCTTGGACAAGCTACTTTAGCTCTGTCTGCCTCAGTTACTTCAATTGTAAAATATGGATGATAATAGCACCTACCTCCCAGGGTTGTTGTGAGAATCAAATGAAATGATATTTGTAAAAAAGTGCCTAGAATATAGTAGGTGATATATAAATGCTTTTACCTTTCCCCCACTGGGGAATGTGTGTGTGTGTGTGTGTGTGTGTGTGTGTGTGTGTGTGTGTGACCACAGATATTTATGAAGACTCTCTACAAAGGGATAGAGGAGTTGTGATCTTCATCACAGGAGGGAAGTCCCTACCCTTGTGAAAACATGGATCCTTGCAAAGTAGTATAGTAGTTAAGGAAAATGAAGTGTAGTGAGTTGAAGTGTCTTTCTCAAAGTCATAAAATTAGTAACCAGTTAAGACAGAAGACCTGAGTTGGAATCATAGGATTTAGAGCTGGAAGAAACCTCAAAGTTCACTAGTCTAACGTTATGTCCCTCCCCCCACTTTTTTCACGTATAAGAACATACATACACACACACACATATATAAATATACATATATTTAGATATCTGTATGGTGAATGGGGAGGAATATTGGTGTAAGGTTTTGTCAAAGATAGCTGATTTGTTCCTATTCTTATATATCCTCTCATTTTATTTTTTATTTAATTTTAATTTATTTTTAACATTAATTTAAAAAAATGAGTTCCAAATTCTCTCCCTCCCTCTTTGCCTCCACATTGAGAAAGCAAAGCGATATGATATCAATTATATGCATGCAATCATGAAAAACATATTTCCATATTAGCTATGTTGCCAAAAAAAATATGGCCAGAAAAATAAAGAAAGCAAAAGTATGCTTCAATTTGTACTCAGAGTTAATCAGTTCTCTCTCTGGAGGTGGAGAGCATTTTTCATCAATCATTGTCTTTATCAGAGTAAATAAGTCTTTCACGATTGATCATTGTTACAATATTACTGTTACTCTGTACAATGCTCTCCTGGTTCTGCTCACTTCACTTTGCATCAGTTCTGAAACCATCCCCTTCATGGCAGTGTGTGTGTGTGTGTGTGTGTGTGTGTGTGTGTGTGTGTGTGTGTGTGTGTGTGTGTGTATTAAGTGTCTGAGGTCGGATTTGAACTCAGGTCCTCCTGACTCCAGGGCTGGTGCTCTTTTCACTGTGCCACCTAGCTCCCCCGTGTATTTGTGTTCTTATGGCACAATAGTATCCTATCATCATCATATACCACAACTTGTTCAGCTATTCCCCAGTTGATGGAAATCTCCAATTTAATTTAAAATTTTTTGCCATCAAAAAAAGAGAGCTGGTAAAATGTTTTCATATATAGTAGTCATTTTCCCTTTTCTTTGATCTTTTGGGGATACAGATCTGGGTCAAACGGGAAGCACAGTTTTATAGCTCTTTGGGCATAGTTCCATATTGTTCCCTAGAATAGTTAGACCTATTCATAACTCCACCAATACTGCATTAGTGTATCCATTTTTCCATATCTCTTCCAGCACTTATAATTTTCTTTTTCTGACATGTTAGCCAATCTAATATGTATGAGGTGGTACCTCAGAATTGTTTTGATTTGCATTTCTTTAATCAATAGCGATTTAGAGTGGTTTTTCATGGGACTATCATCCTTTCATTTTAAACACTCCACCTGTCTTTTGCACATTACTTCAACTGCCGAGGTTGAATGTTTTGAAAACAAATCAGATATTTCCAATTTATGCAAATAATATTCTGCTAGTCTCTAGAATTCAGTGTGTGATGTCTTTCTCTTCTGGTGCATCTGATATATAGAGAAAGAAATGGTGATGTTAATGCTGCAGAATTGTGCTGAACAATGTTTCAGTGAAAGCTTAAAAAATATTTCAAAGAAAAAAAAAGTTTGAGTTTATTCCTAAGTATGATGGCTTTTATGAGAGCTAGAAACACCTCAGGCCATGTGAAATACTAGGGATGTGGTGGATGGAGTAGGGAGTTGAGAGTGGGATGCAAGGTAGAAGATTTGTAGGACGGCATATAACAGTCAGTTACCCTCACTTCACCTGTCAATGCTAAATATCATCTTCTAGTTTTAATGTTACATGGTAGTGGTATTGAACTCTGTTAGCCAGGGTTAACTTATAATGTACAAAACTAAACCCATGTTTGAGCATACATTCATACTTTGTCTAAATATGACAGCTGGCTTATCTGTGGTATGGGATGGGCATCTGCTATCTGGTCCGTCTCTCTCCAAGGAAGACTGTGATTTCTGTCTTTGTGGGGAGCAGTAGGGAGAGCTAGGGCTGGCCACTTATTTCTACTCTTTTATCTCCAAGAGAGATCACAGGGATATGCTGGTAAATGTTTAACATTTGTCTGGGGAGGGTGGGAAGTGTGTGTGACACCTTTCAAAGTTTAATCTGCATTATTCATATTTTCTTCATAACTTTCTTAGTTCTAGACAATCAACAAAACAATAAATCAAGTCTTGATTAGTTTGCAGATTTCCGAGGTGTAAATGCTCACACTGAAAATTTAATGATTTTCTTTAGCAGGTTTAAGTTGGCTCTATCATATCCCTGGTATTGGGCGAGAATTATGTCTATAAACCACATTTCAAACATTAGTAGTCAAGAGATAGAACAGGTTCAAAATAAAAGGAAATATCCTAGACTGCTTTCTGGGGGAGAGTGCAGTCATCCCTTCCATATCAAGTGATTTAAGGGCATGGTGCCCCCCATGATCTGGGAAATCCATGTAAAATTTTTAACCCTCCTTTCCTGAATTTGTTCTTTTTCTTTCATGGGGTATTTATAATAACTTATTGTAAAATTTGGATCGATATTATATAATACATGTCTTTTATGCATTTCTGAGTTTCTAAACTTTTCCTATGTTGCCTGCTGACCTTTCCATGTCATCTGTGGCTTCCACAAGACTCCCCCCAAATTCCCATTGAATTTCTTATGCTGACCTGTGATATATCAAAACTGTGATGGGGAAAGTGATGTGGAAGGGATAACTGTAATACTTAATTTACACTCAACTGTTTACTTTCCTGCTACCAACGCTGGTCACACAGAAGATAATCTCAAATAGCTAGAAAATCTCTTTATCAAAGTAAGCAGTAAACAGAAATCTGGGAAGTTACACAGATTAATCTATACAGATTAGATTAGACCAAACAACACACAGTTGTTAATGAGTTCTTTAGCTGGGAGTGAGATAAGATCTCAGCTCAAAGTGAGAGGAGTATTTTGAAGTCTTGCACTCAACAGTCTGTAGGATTGTACATATTGGAAGTCAAGGGATATTTACAGATCTGAGCCTCCCTCAACCTACCTCTCCCCAAATCCTCCAGCCAACAGAAGAAATCATTAAGCAGCATTATGTGTTGCTCAGTGTTTTTATAGCCAGTCAGAAGTCTCATCTTCTTTCAAAGACAGGTTCTCAAAGCTGTCTCTCAGAAAATCACCCAAAGCTTAGGCAGAAGGAGGTTACAGAAAAATGGAAAAACTGAGGCCAAGATAGATTGGATACCTTGCCCAAGATCGACTAGCTAGTAAGTGGAAGAGGCAAGACTCAAACCCGGGTCTTCCGATTCCAAATCTGGCAGTTTCCACTGAACTACCCTGATGTTTCCACAACACTAATCTGTCTTTTGAAACAAAGCCCAAGTTCCTGGACATATGCTAAAGTGAATAATAACAGCAGTAATAGTAGCTACCACTTACATCGTGCTTTAAGGTTTGTGAAGTACTTTATATATATTATTACAATGAACTTCTTTGGCACAGAGAGCTGAGCAGGATTGGTGTGTGTGTGTGTGTGTGTGTGTGTGTGTGTGTGTGTGTGTGTGTGTGTGTGTGTGTGCATGTGTAGTTATTGTAGAGCTAGAGAAGGAAATTTTTCTGGGAAGAAATCCTTGGTTCCCAGTTACCAAGGGAACGCATGTTATTAATTAACTTCAGGGTCAATAGCCACTTTGTTAGTCCTTGTGGGTTGTTTTTCTAGAAATATGGAGAGAACAAAATCAGAAAAAACACAATAAAGATAGCCTGCTGCTATAAGAGTTGCTTGTTATACCCAATAGCCTCTGGTTCTTCCCTGTCATTCACTATAATTCATGCTACTTCTCCTTAGCTGGGCCCTCACTGCTGTTTGGCAATCCTTTTACGCCTATTTGGGTCATGACCTCCACAGTAGCAGTTCTTGGATTCTCAAAGCCTGAATTCTTCTCCTCTCAACCCTTTTTAGCTAATAACTACATCTTCTATTTTACTGAGAAAATTATGGTCATCAGATGTGAACTCCCTCAACTTCCCTCTTCCCCATCTCAAAAACAAACAAAAAACCCTAAAGACTGTGGGCATCTTTAGCCATCCTCCCCAGATTATGGCCTGTTTGGTCTTGAACAAGGTCAGTTGATCTCCCTGGGACCTCACTTTCCTCATTTGTAAAATTAAGTGGTTGAATTTGATGGCTTCTGAGATCCTTTCCTACTCTGGATCTGTTTTCTTGTAATTTTATAATTCTCTGATTTTATGATTCTTCTTCCCTCCTGGGTCAGAGGAATTAATGTCTCTTCCTTGTAAATTCAATTCAGTTTGAGTCAGTTCATATCAATTCAGTTTACACAATCACAAAATTTCAAAATTGGAAGGAGCCTCAGATGCTACACAGTTCCAAACTATTAAAAAAAGACTGACCTTTACAACCTACTGGACAAGTGGTAATTCAGTCTTTGCTTGAAGACTTTGAGCAAGAGGAGACTTACTTGCTCCCCAGGTAGCCCATTCTGTTCTTGGAAAGCTCTAATTGTGCAGAAATTTTCTTCCTGGCCAGCCTAAATTTGTCTCTTTGCAAATTTCACCCAACTGTGCTAGGTTTGCTGTCCGAGTCAAAGAAAACAAGTCTAATCTTTCTTCTACCTGAGAACCCTTCAAATACTTGAGCACTGTTATTATATCATTCCCTTTCCCCTCACTCTGGCCACACTCCACCCAAGCTAAACGTCCTGAGTTCTTTCCCATCATTCTCATGTGGTATGGACTCAAAGTATCATTCTGGTTGTTCTTCTCTAGACATTCTCCAGCTTATCAATGCTCTTCATAAAATATGGTGTCCCAAACTGAACTGAACACTCCAGATGTGGTCTGACCAGGGTAGGACACAGCAGGCTGATTACTTTCTTATTTTTTTTCTCTTTTATTCTCCTTAAACTTAAGTACAAAAACCAACAAACAAAAAGAAACAAAAGAACATTTCCATGTACACAGGAGAACATAAAAGAGGATTCAATATAAAACAATAAATTTCCATTTCATGTAATATAATGGAAAACCTATGTAATAAATCCTACATGTTGTTTTCAAGGCAGCTTTTCTGTGCTTCCTTCTAGGTTTTCTTTTGTCCTCTGTTGTTACAATTAAACTTGAATATGTGTACACATACATACATATCCATAAATACACATATACATATACATAACACACAAATACGTATATGTAAGACTATACTATGCATATTTCTATTTGTCAGTTCTTTTTCTGGAGGTGGATTGCATCTTCCTTTATAGGTCTAAGTCTTTTCATGTTTTTCTAAATCAACCAGCTCATCATTCCTTATATCACAGCAGTATTCCATCACAATCATATATCATAGCTTTTTTAGCCATTCCTTAATTGAAGAACATTTATCATTTTAGCCAATCTGATAGTTTTACCTCCTCGTTTCTTGAAGTTATGCCTCCTTTAATATAATCTAGGGCTGCATTAAACTTTCTTGGGTGCCAGCTCATAGTCTTGATTGGTATTGGGCTTGTGGTCCATTAAAAACTTCTACATTTTTTTTTCAGAGGCATTGTTGTCTACCTAGACATTCCCCATGTATATTTAGAAAGAGGATCTTTTTTTTTGGGAACCCTGGTGTAAGACTTCCAATGGACCCTTATTAAATTTCATCATATTCCATTTGGTCTAGCCTGTCAAGATCTGAATCTTATTGTTATTCAGTGTTCTGGCTGTCCCTAGCAGATTTGTATCAACTGCAAATATGATCAACATGTCATCTCTACCTTTGTGTAAAGGATTTGTTACAAAAAAATGCCATACAGGACACAGCTAAGCACAAATTCCCTAGGACCCTCCTCTGGAAGCAGCCCTCTTAGTTGACATGGAGACGTAACTATACTTTAGATCTGACCATTCAACCTGTTCTGACTCCACTATCATCTAAGCACATCCATCTTTTTTCACAATAAATAGCATGAGGAACTTTAACAAATGCTTTTGCTAAAACTTAGACACACTTGGTTCAGTAGAAAGAATACTAAATATATAGCCAGAGGACCTCCATTGAAATCCTGGCTCTACCTCTTATTACCTGTATGACCCCTGGGAAATGACTTAATGTTTTGGGTATTATTTTCTTCATCTGTAACAGAAGGAGGTTGGACTAGATGATCTTTGATCTGCCTTCCAATTCTGAAAGCCATGATTTTACAATCCTAGGTTTATAAGCTTTCCCTTGATCTATCAGAAGAATAATCCTGTAAAAAGAAAAAAAAAAAGAAAGCACATGATGTAGCCTCCATGAATCCATGATGTCTTTTGGGATCACCATTTCTTTTTCTAGATGTTTCTAGATGTTTACTTTGATAAAACGTCCTAAAATTTTGTCCCAAATCCATGTCAAGTCCTTCCCTCCTTCCTTCCTTCCTTCCTTCCTTCCTTCCTTCCCTTTGGCAACATTTGTCATTCTTTAATCCATGGCATGTCTCCATTCTCTGTGACCTTTTGAGGATACCTGTCAGTTCTTTCAGTGTCTTCAAATGTCATTTATC
The DNA here is from genome assembly GCA_028627135.1 of Pseudochirops cupreus. Lineage (NCBI taxonomy): Eukaryota > Metazoa > Chordata > Mammalia > Diprotodontia > Pseudocheiridae > Pseudochirops > Pseudochirops cupreus. Next base: position 200,948,986 of record CM053581.1, on the reverse strand, counting down.
TGAGCCTGAACCCTTGAACTCATCGAAGATAGTGAGATGCTACTTTATTCTCGCCTTTCTTATCTTAGACATCAGTTCCCTATTACCCACTTTTATACTGGCCCTTCTGATCCTTAAATTGTGCTTGGCAGAGAAAACAGAAACAAAATAATGACTGAGCAGCTTGACTTTCTCATCAATTATGAGTGCTCCATTCATTTTAAACATGTCTTATTTCTTCTTTGATCCTCCTCTTTCCCCCAGTTTATCTAAAATTCTATTTTTGTCATCCTTAGCTTTTGTTGCCAACCTCAGCTCACTGCTGACATTATTTCTGTAAGACTGCTACACTTTTGTACTCATCTGCTCTTATTGGTCCACACTCTTATACTCTGTAAATCTTTTAAAAATCAAAGTGGAGAGGTTGAGCCCTCAGCATAGTCACATCAATCTCTTTAGATAACTCCCCTTTTTAATCATGAAGGCTTTCCATCCCTCTTTTCCTAACCTCTCCTAAAGAATTTATGCTTATACTTCAGTACAATAAAACAAATATTTCTCATGCACCTTCTGTGCACCAGGAACTGTGAAAGATACAACATATAGATGGTAGTTTTTACTTTCATGCAACTCATCCTGCAGGGGAAGGTAACATATACAAATAATCATATTAGTTGCCTTCTAGCCCCTATCCCAGCCCATCCAGGCTCTAACATGGCTAGTGGAGCAAGTGCTAAAGGATGAATATCCATCTCCTCTATCCTTTCTGTAGTCAGAGGACCTCCATTGAAATCCTGACTCTACCTCTTATTACTTGTATAACTCCTGGTCAAATCACTTAATGTTTTGGGTATCACTTTCTTCATCTGTAACAGAAGGAAGTTGAAATAGGTGATCTCTGATCTGCCTTCCAACTCTCAGAGCCCTAACTTTTATAATCTTAGGTTTATCAGTGTTCCCTTGATATATCAGAAGAATAAACCTGTAAAAATAAAAAAAAAATTAAAAAAAATAAGGCACATGACCTAGTCTCCATGTTGTCTTTTTGGGATCACTATTTCTTTTTCTAGATGTTTCTAGATGTTTACTTTAATAAAGTCTTCTCAAATTTTTTCACAAATCCATGTCACCTTTCCCATTCTTGGCAGAAAGTCCCTTCCCCCAGGATCTATCCCCATTCTACTCAGGCCTACTCCTTTTCCAAAGATTGCCCCTCTGGGCTCCAGGTTCTAAAGAATTTACATGGTTACTCACACAGCTTAGATGGAGACTGGGAAAGTAGGGTACTTCCAGATTGTGGAGGACCTTGAATGCCAGGCTGTAATGGTTATGGGATTTTAAGATCTTCCATGCCCCTTGAACTTGCTGACATAGCAGGAAGAGGTAGGGCAAGAGGAAGCCAAGCCAAGTTAGAGTTGTACCGTGATGACTGGAAGCAGTGGCAGCAGCAGTGGCAGTAGCAGTGGCTTTGGCTGCAGCATGAACCCCTTTTTTTTGAGCCAGCTAGAATCTCTGCTAAGGACTTCTGCTGAGGACTGCCAGGGACGGGAACTGTAGAGGGCTGGAGCTATTGGGAACAAGCTGCCTGGATGCTGAGCAATTGCCATGAGTGAGGACAAGATGATCTTCGCCTGAAGTAGCCTGTCCTGCTTTGAAGGCTTGAGAATGTGAGTGTTTACTACCTTAACTACATGTGCCAACTTTATAACTACTGTGATGGCTTTGACTTTCTGATTTTGGGACTCAGGTTTCTGGTATTTGAATAAATGTTCTAGCTATATTTCCAATGTAGAGAGCCTGTTATATTTTGTGATTAATAACTATATCAGCATATTTATAGTTACCATAGGCATTGTGAATACTGCATTGTTGATACACAGGCCAAGAAATCTGAACTGTAACAATGGGCAATAGGGAGTTACTGCAGGTTTTTGAGTAGAGCAGTGAAATGATTTGCATATTTTCTACCTTTCTAGAATGTAAGATACTTGAGGGTGACGATTGTTTCATTTTTGACTTTGTATACCCAGTGTCTAGCATCAGTGCCTGATGCATGGTAAGTCCTTAATAAATATTTGTTGATTGTTCATAAGATTTAGAACTGGAAGGGCCAGGCAACCCTTCTAGTCAACTGCCCTCATTTTGTAGATGAGGAAACTGGGGCTCAAGAAGGATAATGCCTTGCTGAAAGTCACACAGGTGGTAGACCTCAGAGCAGCATTTTTCTTTAGGACCATTGCTCTTCACACTGTCTCATGTTTGATAATAAGATTTAGAATGATTAGTATAGCTAAATGTGGATGAATTAGAGAGAGAAGAGAAGGGAGATAGGAGGTCCAAGACTGGCAATAGGACTTGTACTTGTGCTAAGATAATGAGAATAGAGAAAAGGAGACAGATGTGTGAAATACTATAGAGATAAAAACTGACAGGCTTTGGCAAATGAGTGGCCATTAGGGGTGATAAAGAAAGCAGCAACAAAGATAATTTTAAGATTTGGAACATGGGAGATTTGCCAAGGCTAAGCCCTCTTTGTGTAAATGAAGTCACTATCCTCCAAGAAAAGTGGGTTTGAACAGAGTGTCATCTAGCATTTTAGCTTGTGAGGCAAGCCTCACACAAACACTACTGGGACAAGCAGCATGAAAAATACCCTCAAATCAACCTTTTAAGACAAGTTCAGCTGTAGGAGAAATAGGGCTCATATAATATAGAGAGACCATTTTCCTGTTGGAGATGCAGTAGAGGGAACTCTGAGATGTGGTAGCTGCAAAGAAGGAGCACAAATCATCTGGTAGCTTTGTAGTTTAATTATTCTTGCTAACTGGGGGCTGAGTTTAGTTGTTTCTATAGTGATAAAAGAGTGTGAATACTGCCAGCAATTTTGGTGCTCTGGGACAGAGCCCTGATCACCTCTCTCTAGTTAACATTTTGCTGTAAATTCCAGTAATTTTTGATTTTCCCTAAGGATACTGATAAGGCCCATTAGGACCTCCCTCCCCCCTTTCTGACATGCTCAGTGCTGGTTACATTAGCAGATACTCAGTAAACATTTGTTTAAAGAATGATCAGGCCAGTTAGAATGGCACTTGTCAGAGAGCCTCGGCAGCTTTGAAAGGTTTTCCAACATTGATTGGAGTATAAGGCCATTCTTTCCTTTGTAATGCAAATAAGTAGGAACCACTTCCAACTTAATATTTATAGCACACTCCAGGCCGGAGTTGGGGATGTTTTCCCTTTGTGAGCATGAACAATGAAATGAAGGTTTACAACGGAAGTGCTGAACTCTTCCTTTGGGAACAGGTATTAGAAAGCTCTGCTCTGCTAGTTTCTAGTTCTGTTGCTATGTGAAGGTCATTATAGAAAACTGCTTGGAAGCAGAAGGAATTAAATGATGAATTCAATCCTCATCAATATTTATGTATTTTGAGTGAAACTGTGGCCACATGCTATGTGGCACACAGCCAGGAGGTGGCAGTGTTGGCTCTCCCAGTGCTTTGGAGGTAGCCAGCACTAACTTTAAGGGAGATAGGTGAATTGATCCATTTCCAGTATGACAGCTTAAGACAGAAACATATGCCGATGAATTTTTAGTAAACTACTATTGTATCTGAGTCACTAATCACATTTATTAATAAGCTTTCCAGGAATTCATCATGGACTCTGGATAATACAGAGGGACCTGTATATGGCACCTCAACAAAAATGTTTATTTACTTAAAGGCTCTCAGTCACAATCTGGGTCTACGTCTGTCTGGTGACATCAGACATCTGGGTGAAAATTAAAAAAAGGAATCAAGTAATGAGATTTTTTTTTTCTTTGAAGAGTCAGCTTTGAACACGGAACTTTTCACATAGTAGGTACTCACACAATCACTGTTGAATCAACAGAGCTAGATATTGAGTAGAACTGTCACCTACACCAAACATTGGATTGATTTTTTTTCAATTCTCATTCATATTTTTACTGTGCAACAGAACGTGACAATAAAAAATATATTAGGCAACTCAAGAGACAACTCTGAAGGACAGAAATACCTAGAATGTGCTAGGTAGAGCCCTTCATGATAAAGTACCATAAAGACAAACATAAACTGGTTGGAACAAGAACTATGTCACTACAAAAAAAAAAAAGGTGACCCTTCCTTAAATGAAGTAATGAAGCAATTTCTCAGTCTCGAAACTTTCCAAATCCCTTTTCTGTACCTCCTCACAAAGTAATTATAGTTTTGTACTGGGGAAGAAAAATTAGAAAAGATTTTTTGGTGGGGGGAGGGGTAGGTTGGGATATTAAGAGATGGGGAAATAGGTTATTGGGAGTATGTATGATAAGAAAAGAATGCAAGGTTGTATTAAGGTTGTATTTACCACCCAGAAAGTTGTCTAGGGATAATTATGTGTAAAAATCTGCAAAGGAGAAAAATGATCATAGACTATATTATATTAGAGACCAGGGAAATAGATGCCAAAAGAACCATAACTAGGGTGGAGTGATTGGGTCTTCGTCTTATGGCTTTGAGATTTAGGGGATAGAAAAATGTGAATAATGATTTTAAAAGATGATGCACTTTAAGTATTTGTTACATTAATTAGCTCGATGATCTAGCAGATAGAGCACTAGAATTAGAGTCAGGAAGTCATTGTTCAGTTGTTTCAGTTGTGTCCAACTCTTCACAATCTCATTTGGGGTTTTCTTGGCAAAGACACTGGAGTGGTTTGCCGTTTCTTTATCCAGCTCATTTTACAGATGAAGAAACTGAGGCAAACAGGGTTAAGTGACTTGCTCGGGGTCACACAGCTAGTAAGTGTCTGAGACCAGATTTGAACTCAGGACAATGAGTCTTGCTGACTTCAGACCCAGCACCCTAGCCACTGTACCACCTAGCTGTTCTAAAGTCAGAAAGACTTGAGTTCAATTCCAGCCTCAGACACTTGCTAGCAATGTGATCCTGGGTAAATTACTTAACCTCTGTCTACCTCAGTTTCTTCAACTAGAAAATGGGAGTTATAATAGCATCCACCTCATAGGGTTGTTGTAAAGATCAAATGAGATGATATTTGTAAAGCACTTCACAAATCTTAAAGTGCTGTATAATTCTAACTATTATCATTTACATGTTGACAATAATTCTACTCAGCAGCTCCGAAATAACTGAGCTAACCAACTAGTTATTCTTTGTATCTTCCAGCGAGCCCACTGCCTTGCACAAAATGGGCACATAATAACTGCCTCTGGATTGGGCTAGAAGTTACAGGATGGTTCTTTCCTTCCTAGCAGTGGCCAAGCTTCATGGAAGATACTCTCTCGTTTGGTCTTGCCTTACTTCTTCCTGCCTAATCTGAAATAATAGTGTTCCCAGCTGTGACATTCTAGATTGTTTTTCCCAAAGGCCAGTGTGCTTGGATCTCTGCTTCATGGGGCTGGTATTTTGTCTTGGGGTTTTCCAATCCACTTAAATGAATTTTTTTTGGATACTATTTTTACGTCATGAATCACCAAGCTAACTTGGAGGTATATTTCAAGGTGATTGCCTGAGGCACCAAAATCACTAGTTATTGCTCTGGTCATCTGTCTAGGGTGAATGCATGGGCATTTGTTATTAGTCTCTTTTGGGTCTGTGTTATGGAGGCTAAACACTTTTATTTATGGAACTCCAAAGCACAGGTCTGCTTGAGTCTTGCAAGAAAATAAAACAGCTAACCTTTACTTGTGTTTTTGAATGATTTCATCCCTAAACTTTGTAATAATCTCCCCCAGGGCCTCACATGGTACTTTTTTTTTTACACCCCTTAAATTAACTTACCATGTTATGCTGTGGTCATTAATTATCTGTGTTTGTATTGTCTTTTCCTAGAAGACTGAAAGCTGAATGAGGGCAGGAAAAGAGTCTTTGCTAATTTTCTTTTCTTCCTCTCTGCCTAGCAGTGATCTGCACAAAGTGAGGGCTTAAGAAATATATGCTCGTTGATATACATTAGCAGCTTGTTTTCTTGTGCTTATATTCCAGGATAGTAAGACCATGCCAGTCTTCCTTCACATCACAGCATTGGAAGATGGCTTCCGTTGGGAAGTAATCAATGTGCATTGACATGCTGCTAGGAAACGATTATTCTGTTTTAAATAAGTGTCCCTGACTATAGCAGGATGAAATAAGCAAGACAGAGAAGAGACTGACTCCTCTTCAACATTTCAGATTTTCAAGGTTTTTTTCCCCAGTTCTGTCATTGATTCTTTAAAGAGGCATTAAAAGCAGTCTTGATTCAGAACACCTGATATAATTCAATGGTCCCTGAGGCTTGAAAAACAAAGGCAGGAAAAGCTATGTATAGAAGGGAGATGAGGTACTTGATTTTCACCCATCAATATATTGTAGAGTAGCCCACAAACTATGGTGGATCTTTATAAAAAGGCATTTAAATTAGTTACAATCACATATCGAGTTTCACTGTGTCAATTATATGTGTATATATATATATATATTTTTTCCCCCAGGGGAGAGAATTAAGATTTTTCAGAAGCCTGGCTGGTTTCCTTATAGAAATTGCTTTATTTTTTACAGCAGTGACATAAAGGATAGAGGACTGAACTTGTAGTTAACAGATCTGAGTTCTAGCTCCAGCTCCACCTCAGAATAGCTAAGTAATCGTGGACAAGTCCCTTTCCTTGTCAGTTCTTGCAATCTGTAACGTGAAAGGGTGAGGTTAATTCAAATATTCTTGGCCTAGGGCACACAGGTATGTGGATAAACTTCAGGTGATCCATGTATTTGGATGGGAAATATTACAACTTTATTTCAATATAATTGATTTTTTTTATAGTGTTGTGCATCCTATTTTGTGCATTTTAAAAATGTCCTGATAAGGTTACTATAGACTTTACTAGACTACCAAAGGGGGACTGCGTCACCAAAAAAAAAAATAAGGAACCCTTGGATTAGATGATCTTTACAATCCTCTCTAACTGACATTCTGTGATTTGTGAATGACACTTAATATCTTGGGCTCAGTTAACTCAGCTACAAAATGGGGATAATAATGCTTTTACTTCTTACCTCACTGTGCTGTTGTGAGCTACCATTTCACAAATCAGGATTAGTCACCCTCCACTTGAGCAAATATAGAAGGGAGAAAAAAAATAATAAAACAATAAATTTTACTTCTTTTGTAATATAAAAATAAATTTTATAAAATAACAAATAATAAAATAATTTAAAAAATAAAAAAAATAGCCTTTTGAGAGTGCATATCAGCATTCCAAGTTGGCCTCTGGACACTTTCCTGTTCCTTCTGAATAACTGGATTAAACTCAGTGAGAGGCTTATTTGCAGGAAGCGAAGAAGTTTATTATTAAGGGTCTACTATGTGCCAGACATTCTGCAAAATGTATTACAAATATCATCTCACATGATCCTCACAACAACCCTGGGAGACAGGAACTATTATTACCCCCATTTTTCAATTGTGGCAGCTGAGAATGGCAGAAGTTAAATGACTTGCCCAGGGTCACACAGCTAGTAAATGTTTGAGGCTGGATTTGAACTCAGGTCTTCCTGACTCCAGGCCCAGTTACTGTGCTACCCCAGTTGCCTTAAAATGTGCACACCAAAGGTACAACACAGTCTATGTTGTTTGGCTTAAATAAAACCATGAACGTTTTTATACTTGAGGCCATGGCTATGTCAGGCCCAAGTACTATAGTATAGGGTATGTATGATAGAATTGCCAAGGTCCCTTTTAACAATGGCTTTTGAGCACTGGTATGTTTGAGAAAGTACGTATTGTGAAATGCCTTGTACAGCAGAAAGATCACTAGATTTGGACTCTAGAGACCTGGGTTTAATGTACCACCTGGGTGACTGTGGGTAACTCTCTGGGCTTCAGTTTCTTCATGCTCAAAACGGAAGTTGAACTAGATCACCTAATTCTCTTCCAACTCTCTACCTATGAATAATTTACCCTAAAAAATATTTTTAAGGACAAATAACTGTTGACTTGGTATAACGGATTTATAATTAGACCTGTGGCCTAGTTTTGACTCTACCACTAATTTACTGTGTCATTTTGTGGGTAGACATTCCTCTTCACTGGGTCTTGGTTTCTTTATCTATCAAATGAAAGAGTTAAATTAGATTATTTCTAAGTTCATTTGTAGCTCTGACATTCTATGAATCTATTGAAGAGTGGACACGTAAGTAATTGGTACTCAACTGCCGATTTACTTTGGTGTTATTATTTAGAAATATCCATGGTACCTGGAGCAATCACATAGCAAAGCATTTTCTACTCAGTTTATGGTAGTAAATTGGTATCAACTACATGACAATATCACTCTTTAGATAATATGCTTCTTGAAAATAGGTCTCTCACAAAGAGCAGATTAAAAGCAGACAGGCTTTTTCTTCCCAAAGTCAGCTTGCCCTTAGTAGACTCTGCCTTCCTCCCATGCCCATTCCCCTCTCTCTTTAATCCACTTCCAAGCTGTGAGCTCTCCTCACCTTCTGCTGGACTCCAATGAATTTTGTGACTTACCTAAGGTCACACAATTAATAGGAGATCTGGGACTCCTGGGTGAAGGGGTTTTGCTCTATGTCAGTGAAAAAAGTACCTTAAATAATAAATAAAAGTATCAAAATATTTTTAAAATGACTTGTGCCTTTGTGTAAGAGGCATATAACAATGATATCAATAGAACTTTTTGTTGGTAACTCTTTTTTAAAAATTGATTTGTTTATTTACTTTTAGCTTACAAGATTCAGTTCCATGATCCCTTGTGTTTCAATTTTTCTCCCCTCCCTCCCTCCCCCAGAAGGCAGCTTGCAATCAAGTATAGGATCTGCAAATACTTTCACATTGGACATTAGCCTGGCTGTACAGAAGAGTTGTAACCGATGGAGTGAACAATGGGAAAGAGGAAACAAAACCAAATATGGAAAAGAAAGAGACCATGTAGTTTGCTTCAGTCTCCATTTAAACCCTGTTCTTTCTAGATTTTTCTCTGAATGTAGACATCTCCTTCTATCCTGAGTCTTTTCGAGTTGTCTTATAACCTTGCTTTGCTGAGAAGAGTCCAGTCTATAGAAGTTGGTCGTCACACATATGATGTGTCTGTGATTATGTACAAATTTCTCCTGGTTCTGCT